>WOXC01000276.1:0-465933 GCA_011680675.1 Gymnobelideus leadbeateri
GAAATTTTTCTGTTGTACTTTAGTTTCAGTTACGTATTGCTCAGTATCTTGCAGAATGAAAGATGGATTAATCCACTTAAGTCTCTCTTCACTTCCTGCTTTCATCTTCTGAGTCTTTTCATCTTATTCTTATCTCCTCCTCCCACCCTGTGCTTTTGGAATATAAAGTAAGGCATTTCTAGAAAGGCAATTCGTATAGCAACTGTAAATTAACCGCATTGTACTTTATGCCATAGTAGAAAACCAATTTAAAACCACATTTTCTAGTATAAAACATTGTGTGTTATATTAGCACAACGCTGAGCATAAGAGGTTAATATTATTTGGATCTCTCTCTCTCTCTTTCTCTCTCTGTATGCATAATCTGAAATTTCACTTCTTTCTCCAAACTCACTTTGACCATCAGCACATATTTTGTATTAAACACCCACATCCAGGTGGTACTGTGTGTGTGAACATACTCCCAACCAGATGAAAGTGCCAAGTTAGCTCAAGAAGTATCTCAGCATCTCAAGACTACTTTGAATAAGATCAGACTTTCTGGTTTTTCTTGACTTTGGACCTATCCCCTTGGATCAGCCTATGCTAGTACAGATGTGAGATTTAATTTACCTTCAAGCTTTTCTCAGAAATCCTTGTAAACAAATAAGCAGAAGAGAAAGCTGGAGCTAATTCCCAGAGCCCTAACATGGGAATTAACAAACCTTGGAAATAATCTGGGTTCCGATTAATCAATCAACATTTACTGATTATCAATAATGTGACAGTTTGGAGCTAATTATCTGGGAACACAACAGAGAAGAACCGGGTGTGGTTAGCACAACATAATTTTTTTAAAAAAATACCTCAAATAGAGGATTTATAGGATATCACATTTGTCACTTCACCAAAAGCTACCACTCATTTGCATTGTGTTTATTCCATTGTTTCTTTGCTTGCTTTAGACTGCTGCTACAAACTCCATGTCCTACCCACTTCTTAGTCTCTTGGATTCGATTACTTGTGACCATAGACTTTCAGCAGGGCCACCATTTCTTCTCTTGGATAATGACTTTGGATCTAACCTTCTCTCCCTCAGACATTTCTAGTATACTAATTCATTTCCAAGCACACTGACTTAAAGCAGTTCCATTCCCTCCCTAGGGGTTTTTCACTGGGAGTCAATGGGGAGAATTTTCACTCTGTAACAGTCTGCTATACATTAAAATCAATGTTTATAAGCCTCAATATCCTCATCTGTCAAATTGAATAATAGTGTCTATGTTTTACTTAATTGTAGAGATTAAAATGTGTTCAGTATATGGAATAATTAAGAAAAAAAGGTGGGATTAAGTATTATAAAAGAATAAATTTCAACATCACTCAGATCAGGAACTAATCTGTCCAAAATGATTTCCCACTATGAGATGTTTTTCTTGTGATTTCAATAATTAGATATTATACATGTACCAGTCAAATTAGCTTTAGTTTCAATGTTATGAGATCAGGGATTTTAGCCATCAGAACTGGACATTAGTTCCCTCCCCCCTGCCAAAGAGAAATAAAGTATCCATTAAAAATACTTCTAGATAACCTGTTTATTAGAGTGAACATTGTACAGGTTATCTCTGATCCCAGATAAAATGTTATAAGAATGCAGAAGTGATTGAATGTTTTATCCAGCATGGGGGATATTGCATGACAATCATGGACTAAATTGGAGTGGAATTCAAATGGGATACCCTTTTAAACAGGTATGGAATGAAGGATTTAGAAAAGCTCTCTAACTTGGCAAGGTACACCCTTGCACGCGAGCATGCACAAGCAGCTATTAAATCCCTGATAGAAGCAATGTGTCAAAGGAAATTATGTGCCAGACAAATGACAACTAAATCATGATTAGCCTCCAGTGTGTAATATGTACCACTGCTCTAACCAATCCAGAAATCATGAATCTCCCCAACCCTTTCCCCCCCACAACAGCTATGATACTTAATGACAGAACATCCCAATTATTGTGGAGTATTTTGGTCAAATTCAAGGAGCCTGAATTTGCACTTTTCTGCATATAATTCCATTCATCAACAGTCTCCTCATTATTCCCTGAGGAAACATTTAGGAAATATTAAAGTAAGTGAATCTTACATGAACACAAATATAAGATATTATATTTGTGATTATCTGGAGTCCTGTGGCTTTCCTCTCTTCTCTTTTCTTTAGTTCTAAAAAGAAAAAGTCAGGGGAGGCACCAATGTCTCTGGTTACACTAAAAATTACTGTGCTAATTAAAGCTGAAATGTGCATTACTTCATGAATTACACTATAATATTAATGTCCACCTCTCTTAATTGATGCTTTCAGGGCAGTATTAGCAGCAGCTTGCTTATCAGTGCAAATAGCAATAACCATGCATTGTCCCCCTTTCCATGTGCCACATTCCTGAGTGTGGGCCATGTGAAAATAAGGATCCCAATCAGGGCATTTGTGCTGTAAGGGAGCCAGTTTTGGAACATGTTACTCAACCCCTTGAGCTCATTACCAGGCATCTGTTACAAGGTCAGTGAAGACCAATCCATCCATGAATTCCTTTTGGCTGAGTAAGCAAAAATGTGAGAGTCCTTCAGAGTCCTTGTCACAAATGCCTGAGGATGTCCTTGTGTGGCTGCTTCAACCATCAGCTGATTTTCAAAGCTACATCATATCCTAAAAGGGCAGCACAGCGCAATAGAGAAAGCATAAGACTGATTTAGGAGACATGTATTCTAGTCCTGACTCTACCATCAATTGGCTATGTGACCTTCAACAAACCACTTTTCTGCTCCCCAGTTTTCTGATTTATAGATTGCATTAGATAATTTATAGACTGCATTAGATAATTTCTAAGCTCTCCCTGCTCTATATGTCTATGTCTTTATTTAGGATTACAAGACTCCCTAATTGATTATGGAATGTTATTTTAGAGAGTGACTTAATTGTCCAATGTGGTTGCTGAACCACTGTCTTTGATTTCTTTTTTTTTTTTTAAATTGGAGAATAGGGTGAGGCAAGAAAAAAGTAGGTCTTTAACAAAAGGAAAAGTGTAAAGCCATCAAGTTTGATTTTGAGTCTTGGTAAAATTCTAAAACATTCTAAAAATTCTAAGATTCTGAAATTTCTCTCCAGCTGGAAAGTCTAATCTAAGTTTCCAATGTGACCATGAGATTGGGTGTTGACATGCCTTTGAGTCCCATCTTTTCCACTGCCATCCCTTTTGGGGTACCACATATATTCATTCTACCCTTATTTTTCCCTTTATGTCCCCACCATATTGTTGTGGTATTAATCATGAAAGGATTACCCAGATCTGATGGAGGGGGAGTAAAGTGAAGACTACTGGTTTGAGGAGGAAACATACAAATAACTGCTTGGTTTTGCTCCCCTGAACTCCTGATTCATGCTTTTAGAAGATCTTAAGGTTCCCTCCTATGGACAAAGGATCTCCTAGGTCCAGAACTAAAAAGCCAATTCGGTGATCATCTCTTCCCTTTGAGCTTCATGCCTGATTAGTGACTTTCCCCTAGATGCACTAACTTCCTTTTATTTCCTTTTGGATTGTCCAGAGTGTGAGAACATCACTATTTAAAAAGAATTCTCTATTTTTTAAAGCAAAAACCCAGTTAATATATATTTCCTTTTTGGAGGGCAATTGGGGTTAAGTTGCCCAAGGTCACATGGCTAGATTTTGTGTTAAGTGTCTGAGGCTGGATTTGAACTCAGGTCCTCCTGACTCCAGGGCAGGTGCTCTATTCACTGTGCCACCTAGTCACCCCTCCAGTTAATATATTAATGTGAAATAAACCCTGTTGTGCCTTGAAAGAGAGAAAAAAAATTTTGTGAGCATTTAGAAAGTGCACTAGTGATAATTAAAAACCACAGCATGGATTTGGCAAGAATAAATCATAGCAGACCAAACTTTTTTTCTAAGTAGAATCGGTAGGTCTATGATTTATTCTTGCCACAAATTTAGTGGATTTTAGCAAGGCATTTGACAAAAGTCTAATGCTATCCTTATGGACAAGAGTGAAAGACAGAATACATGATAGTACTGTTAGATTTAGATTTTATTGAATGAATGAGTGAATGATATAAAAAAGTAGTTATTAATTATTTGATATTAACTTCTGTGATGGTCTCCAGTGGAGTGTTCATTCTTTTCTTGACCCCATGGTGTTCAACATTTTTTTCCATCACTGGGATGACGGTGTGGAAGCATTTTTCAAACTTGCAGATGACATAAAAGGATAACCCAAACAATAAAGGCTGACATCAGAATTTGAAATTACGCCAATAGGTTAGAAAGATGCACCAAAACTGATAAGAAGAAACTCTGTGACTTTGGATCTTGGTGGATCTGTGATCTCATCTCTCCTTGGTGTAGATTGTAATCTACTTATTTGTTCTCACTCTGTCAAGTCTTGTCTGTATTCTCTAAATCCTCCACAGGAAGTCTGCCCAATGTACTGGAAGCCTTCCTCTAGATCTCTTGATATTACATAGACATCAGTGGAATGTGTAGGCCACCCATGCAGTCAAAGGCAGCCCTCACTTTTGCTTCATAAATGGTGCCTCTCCTTTCTCAGTAATACATCTCTTATGATATCTTTTACCCTGTTTCTACTATGTAGCTCTTTGTTGGTGATATGCTGGGGCCTATTAATGCCCATGGAGATTTCCATTGTCCTTGGTATCAGTTTCAAAGTTTAAGATAAGTAAAAGCATTGTGTGACTTCTTGAACTATTCCAGGCTACGTAGTCAATTTTGGCCTAGTTTGTTATCCAACTGCAGTATCTGTTTAAGGTTGGCCTGGAGTCAGGACGGTCTGAGTTGAAATCCAGCCTCAGATACTTACTAGCTCTGTGACCGTGGGCAAGTCTTTTAACTCTGCTTCAGTTTCCTCACCTGTAAAGTGAGCTGGAGAAGGAAATGGTAAACCACTTCACTATCTTTGCCAAGAAAATTCCAAATGGGGTCACAAAAAGTCAGACACAACTGAAACAACTGAACAATGAATTTTACAGATAGATAGATAGATATGTACATACAGATACATATATATGTATGTGTGTATATATATCCACATATATTTATATACATACTGATTGTGCATACTGATATTTTTATCCAACTGCATATCATGTGCTAGACAATATGCATTCTTCATCCACTTGAATTTCCATATGTGGATAATTACTCTGAATTCCTGTGAGTGATTATCAATTTTACATTAGGAAACATCACTGTGTTTCTGAAGCTTAATGCAATCAGCATAATGTTACCCACAAACAGAAGAACACAGAGGACATCAGATATTACCATCTACAAGGAATATCTTTGCATTTGAAAGCCATGATGGAAATCTTCCATTAAAGTAATAAACACCTTTCTTGAACATTCATTTCCTTTTATATCCTTTGGTTTATATCAACAATAAGATGAGCCATTTAGGACCCCCCAAACTCTGAGTTCTACAATGGACCACACTTTCATAACCGATCTATCTTCCTGCCTATACCTATGTCTGTTTACCTATTTCCTGTTCTACTTTATTCAATCAAACACCAGTCCAAGTTTTTCTAAAAATATATAGCCAGGGATCAGGCCTTGCTACCCTTATCAAACTACACCTGATTATGAGCATTAAGAGCATGTTCACACCCACTTTTCTGACCCAGGGGCAATATTGGATAAAGCTGCACAAACATGCATTCTTCTCCATACTGTTGAGTCTTACCCCAAGAATTGGACAAAATGGTGGTTTGCTTAATCTAGTCCAAGAGGGAGGCAATGAGTGGGAGCAGGCCCCAATCCTTTATGGCATTAAAGGCTAGTTACTTCTGGCACATCTATAGTTTCTATTCTTTTTTTAAAAAAAAAAACCAAATACCACTGGTGCCACAGCTGGGAAGGAAGATAGTTGAGTAAATTGCTTTTTATTGTACAATACACAAATTTCTCCAGTATTGGTGTTTCTGGTCCTGAGTCAGAATAAACACAGCCTGCATGGTGCATACCCTGGAGCCAGATTGAGTGTATATTTGTAGATGCAGTGAATAGGCAGAGTTTCTGTTTTAATAGGGTTAACCATGTATTAGTATTCCTAGCATTTGCTGGGGGTTGGAGGGAGGAGAATAGGCTCTATGTCCATTGGATTCATGTGGTTTATAATTGTGTGAACTTATCAGGGATATTAAGAGAGAGAGACAGAGAGAGACAGAGACAGAGAAACAGAGACAGAGAGACAGAGACAGAGACAGAGAGAGAGAGGGAGGGAGAGATAGAGAAAGAGTAGAACAAAATTTGCTTTAATCCTCAGTAAATGTGGATATAATGTGAGGTCATCCAGTAGATTCTGATAACCACTAAGAAGAAAGAGAGATAATGCAGATCAGGATAGTAAAGACTTTTTGGTAATTCCTCATGTGGACTTTAAGGAGTCAAACTTCATATGCAATTGTGGACAGACATTCATTTCATTTCCATTTCGTATTTGATTACTAGGCAGCTAGGTGACACAGTGGATAGTGCCCTGGGTCTAGAATCAGAAAACCCTCAGTTCAAATCCTGCTTCAGATACAAGGGGTGTCATCCTGGGCAAGTCACAACCTCTATTTTCCTCAGTTTCTTCAACTGTCAGATAGGGATGATAATAGTAGCTGCCTTGCAGTATACTTGTGAGGATTAAACAAGATAATATTTGTAAAGTGCTTAAGCACAGAGCCTGGAAAATAGTAGGTGCTAGATAAATGATTATTCCCTTTCCTATTCTCACCAAAGTGTTTTCAGTTTTTCTTTGTATGACCAGTACTTAGCGCAGTGCTTAATAAATGTTGGTTGATTGGTATAAAACTGTACAGGGACATGCTCTCAATAGGTTTGTCATGGACAATAAAAGTGCTGAAAGACCCTCTATGTGATGATAGGGAATTGCAGAACAATGGGCAAGTAAATGACCAAGCTCATGGTAGTAGCAACCAAAGCTTGGGCAACTCTGCAAGGGAGGTTCTTAATGTAGGACTCAGGCATTTCCATTCGTTTCCACCAAGGCTCATTTTTGTACCTAAATGTCTCTTAGAAAAGCAGCTTCTATTGATATGCCCAGACCATAGAGAGTACAGTCCAAGGCCTTAGTCAGAGAAGTAACATGTCAGCACCAGAGCGGTCTTGAACACACTGCATGTCTCCAATGGCCATGAATGGGGCATTGACCTGTAGCCTCAAAAGTGGATACAAGAGGGGCGGCTAGGTGGTGCAGTAAGAGCGCCGGCCCAGAGTCGGGAGGACCCAGGATTGGTTCTGGCCTCTACTTAACACCCACACAAAAATAACTGGCCGTATAACCTTGAGCAAGTTACTTAACCCCAATTGCTTTAAAAAAAAAAGTGGATATAAGAGTTACCTCTTTCTGCTTGTGATCATAATTAAGTCTTAATCCTCACATAATCTTATATGAGGGAGCAGCATCTTGTGGCATTCATGAGGTCTTTGGACAGATCATACCTTGGAGTTGAATAGATTCTCTAAAAATTAATTGATGGGCATCACTATATTCCAATGTAAATGGTCAGGAAAAAGTTGATATATTTAAAAACAAAACAAAGTCCTGGGATAGTTGCTAGATTTCACTGTCAGGAACTACCCTACAACTCTCTTCCTTTTTGCCTAATTCAAAACAGGTATCCTAATCTGTGAGTTCAGGTCAACCCACAACCTATTTCTGTGACTACTTGTAGCCCTGGTAAGGTAATGTCCAAGAAATCTCTGTCTCAGAAGCCCCCAGACCCTTTATCGAACTTCATTTTCTTTCTGTGGATATTGGATGCCTATTATTCAAGACCAAGTTCTCAGTCCCTAATGCCTGACTTCCTCAATGCTAGACTTTACCTGCTTGGCCTGATGGTACCTGATTGATTCCCATGGATTTTACTGACTCCCCTGGACTTTACTTCTAGCCCATGTTACTTTGGGTTTCCTCCTCACACCCTTCTGTCTAGTTGAATTGGCCTGTCCTAGACTTTCCTTACCCCCTGTGTCCTATTGCTACCCAAGCCGTGGAGTGGTGAGTACATATCCATAAATCCATAGTGGGTTGTGCTCTGCTGGTTTACATGAATGAAAGGGAGTTAGCTTTCCTTCCTACATTCAGTGGCTCTACATACAGCCACATATTCTCACTTCATTTACACAACTCATAGAAAATTGTAGCAGCAAGCACCCCAATATCCCCAGGGTAGCTGCCAACACAGGTTCTTAGATCTGCTTTTCAAAAGGAAAGCAACTCAAAATCAGTTAACAAGCTTACTTTAATCAAACAAACATACCTAGTTCAGGGGAAAAAGGTCAGCACCCCAAACTTCAGAGTTACAGAACTTACAGATCAAACAGACAGGCTTCCAAACTGTCCTACCATTATATCAACACCAAATCACAGTTACCAGAGAGGGAAGCATCAACATCTGGGTTTTCAAAGCCGGGGGCTCTCAACAACGGCTTCCCAGAGTCTCATCTGGTCAAATCACACAACACTTCTCAAAGTGAGCCCCAAAGCAAAGCCTCTCCTCAGGGCTTATATAGCCTTCTCCTGGCTCAGAGAATGTAACAACCTCCTTGACCCACTGCCCAATCACAAAGTATCAAGGTGTGGGCTTCCCTGAAAAACAAGCCTCCCACCACAGGCTCCAGGTGCACTTAAGCTAGGGGCAGGGAAGATCTTTAAATCTGCATTTCCATTACATTCGGCCCCAAGATCTTTCTTGCCCATAGCACACACAACTTACATTTGAATTAGCACTAAAACATCTCTTAGGTCACATTTTCCAGATACATAAGAAAATCACAATATAATCTCAAAATACAATAGTCCAAGTCTTCCACTCATGGGGCAAATGTTAACTCAGTCCACTTATCAGTAAAATCAAAAAATAGTCACTCTTAAGTTAACTCAATCAATTACATCAGTTTTCAAAGTACAAGTCTTCCACTGGGGGGGGGGGGGCAAAGTCTTGATTAGCTCAATTAGTCTCTTATCTGTAACAATATCTCAAAGTACAATTAGTCACTTATTCAGTAAAGTCTTACTAAGTATGCCCATAGCATAGATAATTTACATTTCAATTAGCACTAACCATCTCTTAAGTCATATTTTCAAGGTACATTTAAAGTTACCAAAGTGGCCACTGGGCCTTAAACAAAGTACATTGCATTTTCACATCAATTCACAAAATACAAAGCATTATCACATAAAGTTCTCTTGGGAGGAGGGGGGTGTCCTTCCCACAACACTGCTCCAGCCCCTGCTTCCAAGTCCAGAGAGGGAGCTGGGCAACAAAACCAAAGTGGGGTCCTTGGGGTCCATGGCACTTCACCCCACCCACCAGTCACAAGTCCATCCTCCCCCTGGGTCCCAAACTGTGGGATGCAGCAAGGAAACACATTCAGTGCCCCTGCTTTGCCACACAGTCCTTATCTTGTCCTGTGGCTGAACTCCAAACTCCTGGGTTCCTTCTCCTCCAGCAGAAGGCAGCAGCTCCAGGCTTCTCCACAGATCTCCATGCAGGCAGCTCACCATTCCTGCTCTCAGCTCAGCAAAGTCAGCATGCAGGCCGTTCTTCTCTCCTGCTCCATGGCTCCACAGAATCACAGCTACCACAACTGGGAAACAAACAATTATCCCAGCCCCCATACTTTCCTTTTACTCAGCAGATCCCATCCCTCGTCGCCATTTTGTAGCAGCAAGCACCCCAATATCCCCAGGGTGGCTGCCAACACAGGTTCTTAGATCTGCTTTTCAAAAGGAAAGCAACTCAAAATCGGTTAACAAGCTTACTTTAATCAAACAAACATACATTACCTAGTTCAGGGGAAAAAGGTCAGCACCCCGAACTTCAGAGTTACAGAACTTACAGATCAAACAGACAGGCTTCCAAACTGTCCAACCATTATATCAATACCAAATCACAGTTACCAGAGAGGGAAGCATCAACATCTGGGTTTTCAAAGCCGGGGGGCTCTCAACAACGGCTTCCCAGAGTCTCATCTGGTCAAATCACACAACACTTCTCAAAGTGAGCCCCAAAGCAAAGCCTCTCCTCAGGGCTTATATAGCCTTCTCTTGGCTCAGAGAATGTAACAACCTCCTTGACCCACTGCCCAATCACAAAGTATCAAGGTGTGGGCTTTCCTGAAAAACAAGCCTCCCACCACAGGCTCCAGGTGCACTTAAGCTAGGGGCAGGGAAGATCTTTAAATCTGCATTTCCATTACATTCGGCCCCAAGATCTTTCTTGCCCATAGCATACACAATTTACATTTGAATTAGCACTAAAACATCTCTTAGGTCACATTTTCCAGGTACATAATAAAATCACAATATAATCTCAAAATACAATAGTCCAAGTCTTCCACTCATGGGGCAAATGTTAACTCAGTCACTTATCAGTAAAATCAAAAAATAGTCACTCTTAAGTTAACTCAATCAGTTACATCAGTTTTCAAAGTACAAGTCTTCCACTCATGGGGCAAAGTCTTGATTAACTCAATTAGTCTCTTATCTGTAACAATATCTCAAAGTACAATCAGTAACTTATTCAGTAAAGTCTTACTAAGTATGCCCATAGCATAGACAATTTACATTTCAATTAGCACTAACCATCTCTTAAGTCATATTTTCAAGGTACATCTAAAGTTACCAAAGTGGCCACTGGGCCTTAAACAAAGTACATTGCATTTTCACATCAATTCACAAAATACAAAGCATTATCACATAAAGTTCTCCTGGGAGGAGGGGGGTGTCCTTCCCACAACACTGCTCCAGCCCCTGCTTCCAAGTCCAGAGAGGGAGCTGGGCAACAAAACCAAAGTGGGGTCCTTGGGGTCCATGGCACTTCACCCCACCCACCAGTCACAAGTCCATCCTCCCCCTGGGTCCCAAACTGTGGGATGCAGCAAGGAAACACATTCAGTGCCCCTGCTTTGCCACACAGTCCTTATCTTGTCCTGTGGCTGAACTCCAAACTCCTGGGTTCCTTCTCCTCCAGCAGAAGGCAGCAGCTCCAGGCTTCTCCACAGGTCTCCATGCAGGCAGCTCACCATTCCTGCTCTCAGCTCAGTGAAGTCAGCATGCAGGTCGTTCTCTCCTGCTCCATGGCTCCACAGAATCACAGCTACCACAACTGGGAAACAAACAATTATCCCAGCCCCCATACTTTCCTTTTACTCAGCAGATCCCATCCCTCGTCGCCATTTTGTAGCAGCAAGCACCCCAATATCCCCAGGGTGACTGCCAACACAGGTTCTTAGATCTGCTTTTCAAAAGGAAAGCAACTCAAAATGGGTTAACAAGCTTACTTTAATCAAACAAACACACATTACCTAGTTCAGGGGAAAAAGGTCAGCACCCCGAACTTCAGAGTTACAGAACTTACAGATCAAACAGACAGGCTTCCAAACTGTCCTACCATTATATCAATACCAAATCACAGTTACCAGAGAGGGAAGCATCAACATCTGGGTTTTCAAAGCCGGGGGGCTCTCAACAACGGCTTCCCAGAGTCTCATCTGGTCAAATCACACAACACTTCTCAAAGTGAGCCCCAAAGCAAAGCCTCTCCTCAGGGTTTATATAGCCTTCTCCTGGCTCAGAGAATGTAACAACCTCCTTGACCCACTGCCCAATCACAAAGTATCAAGGTGTGGGCTTCCCTGAAAAACAAGCCTCCCACCACAGGCTCCAGGTGCACTTAAGCTAGGGGCAGGGAAGATCTTTAAATTTGCATTTCCATTACAAAAATGTACATTGGATGGGTGGGTGATGAGGATGAGGATTATGGGAGGAAAATACACATGATTCAGCCATTCTCCAAGGAACAGATCATCATTCCCCAACAAACTGCAATGTCACCTCTTTACGTATTTCTCTCTAAATCATATTCAGAACTGGAAGACCTTAGAAAATGTATTGTCAAGCACCCTCATTTTATAGATGAGGAAATTGAGTTTCAGAAAGATTAAGTGACTCACATAAGGTTATGAAAGTAATAAGTAGTAGAGCCTGGATTTGAACACAGTCCCCTGATTCTAAATCCCACACCCTTTGGCCAGACATGAAGTTAATGTGAGCAGAAAATTTGGAATGAGAGAAAAAAGGAAGATTTTTCTATCCTTTACCAGAAGAATTAGGATTTCCCAGTGGATAGGAATGAAAAGAATCATTGTGTGAGGTCTATGTAGCAGAAGTGCTTCTAAGAACAGGTCCGGTCTTTTCAAAAGAATGGCATCAGCTTCTGGGAGACAGAGAGAGTTATTGTACTGGAGAGCCTATAGCTACCAGTTTGTCTCACAAATATAGTGTGGCTTTTAATGGGGCTTAACTTAAAGTGATTGCTTTTTCTATCCACACTGCTCAAAGGAAAATAATTATCTCGAAGTTGCATAATGAATTGGCGATATATATGAATGGACAAAAGAAAACCCAGTTTGCTCTCACTTCGAGAAGTGGTAGCTTTCGATATGACTCATAAACAGAACTCTATAAACATGTTCTTTAAAAATCCCCATTGGTGAAGGGTTCTGGCTTCTATGCTGAATAAGCTCTTCATGCTACAGGGGCAGATAATTTATTGTTCACAACAGTGTTAGCTTATGGCTTTAGGCCTTGGAGAATCTCAAAAGCATCACTTTGCAATAATCTTTACCAACCAGGAATTTGGATTTAAGCCAACATTTGATATAGAAGTTCTGTGGAGCATAGTAAAAAAAAAATTAAAATGAGGAGCTATCCATCTATGTTCATTCAAGGCAGGCAGCTTGCTCTAAACCTTATAAGCAAAAGCAGAACCTGTTGGTGCAGAGAATGAATGCACAATGGCACATTGGAGATTTCCAAGCAGTATCTGAGTCCCAAAGTCATTTAGGGACTTGTTTTTCCTCTCTTTGGTCATTTCATTCACCTGTTGGTTTTTCATATTTAGATATTTTTCTTGGTGTCTGAGTTTTTTTTCTCCTCAAAGTCTTCTTTATTAGCTAAAGTACAATCTCTGATATATGTTAGTATATATATATATATATATATATATATATATATATACATATATATTTGTGTGTGTCTGTGTGCATATGTGTGTCCAATATGTATGTATAACATATACATATATTTCAGACATGTGTTATTAAAATATTACATATGATACAAGATTAAAGGATATATGGATGTTGTAATAATGTAAAATGATGTGACATGATATAGTATAACATAATGTAATGTAACACATGACATAATATAACATGCCATATTAATATGACATGATACAACATGATATGACTTGACACATACCATGTGTACCTGCATACATGTATTCAAACATGCCTACATAGGCTGGACAAGGGACAGTGGATTGTATAAAATATTTGAGGATGCTAAAAGCATCTGATATGACATCCCTGGTTCAGTCCAACTCTCCTTTTTTATTGATAAGTTAATTGCAGCCCTGTTAAGTTCCAAGGATTTCACCTGCTCCAAACAGTTGGTTATTAACAGAGTTAGAATTTGAACTAAGATCTCCTGGCCTAGAGAATAACGTTATTCAACTACGATATGTCTCTGTCTCAATTAGAATTGCACAACATTTAAGCATTACTTCTTTTTTAGATGAAGCATTTAAAATCAATAAGATCTGAGGCACTGAAGTTTCAATTCCAGCTTTCTACTTTAGTTTATGTGGAAGGATAGATTGACAATGTTCGGTGAAAGTTTGTAGTCCAAGGCAGTCTAGGTATTTTTACTTAATTAAAATATTAAAACACACTTTTAATATTTAGGCATTTTAGATGAAAACTCTTATGTTCAAGATGAAAAGAGAGCATTTTCACCAACAAAAAATTTACCTCCTTCTTTCATAGTTTTCAGGATTATATTTAACCTTTAGAAATGCCTGCAGGGTGTAGCATCAACAGAATACAGTACTGCCCTTCCCTTTTGCAAATACATAGAGCTATGTAAATGTTAAAAGGAAATCACTTCTGAAAATTGGGAAAAGCCCTAAAACTGGCAATGAAAAAATGAGTCACCTCTTGGAACCTTATGGATTCTGAAGACTTGAGCCTAAAACCAAATTGCTTCAAAAATCTTCATAAGGTCTTGAGTCTTCATAAACATTAACCTCTAAGGTGGGAATTTCCCCTCTTTGTTTTAAAAAGCCTAACTCCTGAATCAAAATCACACATCACAGGATGTCATACTTGGAAGGGTCCTTGGGGGTAACTAGTTGAGCCAGTACCTGAATTTCTTATAACCTACCTGACTCGTGGTTATCCTTTGTTTTAAGACATCTGGTGAGGTGAAAGCCACTGCCTCCTGTAGAGGCTCCTTCCATCTCAGGAGAGCTCTAATTTATTTTCCTTGGTCAATAAGATCTGAGGCACTATAATATTTACACTATTCACTATACTCCCCACCAACTTTCCCTAACCCCCCCCAAGAAGCTCTCTCTTATAGCAAATAAGGTCAAACAAAACCAATCAACATTTGCTGTATCTGAAAAAAAAAAAATATATATATATATATATGTGTGTGTGTATGTGTGTATACACATATATGTACACATACATATGAATGTGAATATACACACTATATCTATCAATCCATATATTTATTAGCTATTACTCAATTTTACTCAATTATACTATTATTACTCAATATAGCTATTACTATCTATAAGCTATTACTCAAAACTTGATAGATCTATCTATCTATGTATACACACATCTTATTCTTCAACTCTAGTCCAAACCCTCTCTGCCAAGAGATACATCCCTATTAAATTTAATTTAATTTTATGATGCTTGGTCTAGTCCTACACTGTCAA
This sequence comes from Gymnobelideus leadbeateri, assembly GCA_011680675.1. Lineage (NCBI taxonomy): Eukaryota > Metazoa > Chordata > Mammalia > Diprotodontia > Petauridae > Gymnobelideus > Gymnobelideus leadbeateri. The sequence continues at coordinate 14,878 of WOXC01000276.1, forward strand.
GACAATTTTGAATCCTCATGACATCACCTAGTGTGTTAGCTCTCCCTCCTAGCTTTGTGTCATCTGCAAATATGATAAAGCAAGCTTCCCACCTACAGTGGCATATACGTGTTATGGTTATGGGATTTAAAGATATTCCATTCCTCTTGAACTTGCTGACATAGTAGGAAGGGGTGGGGCAAGAGGAAGTGGAAGCCAAGCTAGAGAGCATTTGGTGGCTGGAAGCAGTGCAGCAGCAGCAGCAGGGTCATTGGCGGAGGCCCGAACTCCTTTCTTTTGTGCCAGCCAGAATTTCTGTTAAGGACTCCTGCTGAGGACTGCCAGGGACGGGAACTGTTGGGGGACTGGAGCTGCTGGGAGCATGCTTTGTGGACTGAGCAGTTGTCATGAGTGAGGAGAGGAAGACCTTTGCCTGAGGTAGCTTGTTCTGTTTTGAAGGGTTGAGAATATGGGTGTTTACTATATTAACTATGTGTGCCAACTTCATAACTACTGTGATGGCTTTGACTTTCTGGGTTTTGGGACTCAGTTTTCTGGTATTTGAATAAATGTTCTAGCTTTATTCCCCATGTAGAGATCCTGGTATATTTTGTGATTAATAACCATATCAGCATATTTATAGTTACCATAGGCATTGTGATTACTGCATTGTTGATACAACTCATTGATAAAAATGTTTAATAAGCACAAATCCATAAATAATCCAAATTGAAATCAAACTATTATGGACAGCTCTTTGCATCCCAACATTTGACTTTATATCCACCAAACTGTAATACCAATGAGCATGTATCTCTAAATCTTGTCCATATTGTGAAACTTTATAAATTTTTTTCAAAAATACAGATAAATCTTATCACTATTCTCCTGATGTCTCACAAAATAGTAATTATTTTTTTTAAAGCTCTATGAATATAACGTCCTGTTTTTTTTTTAAAATAAAGCTATACTGGCTTTTTGTGATTGTTGCCTTCTTTTCTATTTGTTCATTAATAATTCCTTTAACAATATATCATAAAAGTTTCTAAGGAATTGAAGTCAAGTCCCTTAATCTATAATTTGTAGACTCTCCTCTCTTTTTTGAAAATAGGGAGAACATTTGCTTTACTCTTGCAGCAGTAGCTCCCGTGTTCTCTAAATTATTTGAAAAAAGTAATAGATGGTGGCTTAGCAAACAAACCTAACATTTCTTACAGTACCCTGGAATGGAATTTGGCTGGATTCTTCAAGGACAATTAGGTGCTTTGTTACTATCTTCTTATTTGCCTTGGATTTCAATTCCCTATTAGTCATTTTTGCTTTGTCTTTCTCCATGACGATTTTTCTCCTTGGATGTGAAAGTGAAAGCAAAATATTCACTTCCTGGGGATGATGGTATAGATAAATGAGGTAGCAGCCAAATGACAGATGGAAAAGTTGTCACAGTGCCAATACACAAATGAAAAATAGTGACAATTGTACATAAAAGACTATATGAGCAAAATGATGTAACAAGTGTCTTAACTCACTTCCATCTCAAACCCTGTGAGTTAATACGGATGACCATAAAACTATATACATATTGCTTCAAAGCCATAACCATGAGAATTATTGATGTTATTCCTTGATAATACTTCTATTCCAATGAAGCTATTACTGAAAACTTGATATATTTAGTATTTCTCTTCATTTTATTTGTCTTGACACTCAAAAACAGGCTATTGTTGGAGATGTAAGTACATTTCTGAGGAGAGGTTAGGCTGGGAGCTAGGTGGTGCAGTGGATAGGGTATGAGGCTTATAATCAGGAAAACTCATCTTCATGAGTTCAAATCTGGCCTCAGACACTTACTAGATATGAGACCCTAGGCAAGTCACTTAACCTTGTTTGCCTCAGCTCCTCATTAATGAACAGAGCTAGAGAAGGCAATGGCAAACCACTGTAGTATCTTTGCCAAGAAAACCCCAAAATGGGGTCACAAAAAGTCAGATCCAACTGAATCACCCTTTTGGATCACTGCCTTGTCATGGCAGACGGGCTTGCATTGCTCAATGAAACTATGAGCTATGTCATGCAAAGTTATCCAAGATGGACAGGTCATAGAAGACAGTTCTAACAAAAGGTGATCCACTGGAAAAGGAAATGACAAATCACTCCAGAATTCTTGCCCAAAAAAACCCACAAACAGTAATAAAGTAATTAAAGAGATAACATCAGAACATGAACCCCTCAGCTTGGAAGGTGTCCAACATGTTACTGAGGAAAGCAGGGGACTACTACAAGTACTTCCAGTACTAATGAAGCAGCTGGGCCAAAGCCAAAAAGCTCAATTATGAATGTGCCTGGTATCATAAGGAAAGCTTGATGCTATAAAGAACAATATTGCATAGAAACCTAGAATGTAAGAACTATGGACCAAGGTCAGCTGAATGTGGACAAACAGGAGATGGAAAGATTAAACATCAATATCTCAGGTGTCAGTGAACTTAAATGGAGAGGAATGGGTGAATTTAGTTTGGATTATCATTATATACATTACCACGGGCAAGAATCCCTTAGAAGAAATGGAATAGCCCTCATAGTCAATAAAAGGGTAAGAAAAGTAATACTGGAGTATAATCTCAAAAATGACAGAATGATATCTGTTCAAATCCAAGGTAAACCATTCAATATTACAGTAATGCAAGCCTATGCTTCAACCTTTGAGGACAAAGAGGCTAAAGTTGATCAGTCATATGAAGACCTACTACATCTTCTAGAAATGATACCCAAAAAGCAACCCTACATATGGACATCACCAGATGGTCAATATAGAAATCAGATTGCTTACATGCTTTGCAACCAAAGGTGGAAAAGCTTATACTGTCAGTTAAAACAAGACATGTAGCTGGCTGTGGCTCAAATCATGAGCTTCTTATAGAAAATTCAGGTTAAATTGAAGAAAGTATGGAAAACCATCAGACCCTATAGATATGACCTCAATAGCATCCCTTATAAATATGAAGTGGGAGTAGATTTAAGGGATTAGATCTGGTAGAGAGAGTGCCTGAAGAACTATGGACAGAGGTTTACAATACTGTACTGGGGGCAGCAACAACAAAAAAAACATCCCAAAGGAAAAAAAAGAACAAGAAAGCAAAGTGACTGTCTCGTGAGACTTGACAAATAGCTGAGGAAAGAAGGCAAGCAAAAAATAAAGGGGAAATAGAAGGATATACCCAACTGAATGCAGAATTCCAGAGAATAGCAGAGAGAAAAAGATTTTCTTAAATGAACAATGCAAAAAAATAGAAGAAAACAATAGAACAGGAAAGACAAGAGATCTCTTCAAGAAAATTAGAGATATAAATGGAAAGTTTCATGCAAAACAGGCATGATAAAAAACACACAAAAAATGAAGGGAACATAAGAGAACAGATTATGAAGAGGTGACAAGAATACACAAAAGAACTAAACAGGAAAGATCTTAACATCACTGATAACAATAACCGTGTTGATGTGGTTACTGATCTAGAGTCATACAACCTGGAGAATGATTTCAAGTGGGCCTTAGGAAGCATTGTTAACAATAAGCCTAATGGAGATGATGGAATTCTAGCTGAGTTATTTGAAATCCTAAAAGATGATGCTGTCCGAGTCTCAAGCCAGCAAATTTAGAAAACTCAACAGCAGCCACTGGATTAGAAAAGATCAGTTTACATCCCAATCTTAAACAAGGGCAATGCCAAAGAATATTCAAATGACTAAACAATTGCACTCAATTCAGTGACTTCAAGTTTATACTTAAGATTCTGCAAGCTAGACTTCAGCAGTATGTGAACCAAGAATTACCAGAAGAGCATGCTGTTTTTTTGAAGAGGCAGAGAAACTAGAGACCAAATTGTCAATATTTACTAGATTAGGAATAAATGAATAATTTATAAATAAATAAATAATTTTTCCCATTAAAAAAATCCACTTCTGCTTCATTGACTACATTAAGGCATCTGGCTGTGTGGATCACAACAAAACAGGGAAAATGCTCAAAGAAATAGAAGTACCAGATCATCTTACTTGTCTCCTGAGGAACCTGTATGTATGTGAAAATGCAACAGTTAGAACCAAATGGGGAAAAGAACTGATTGGTTTAAGATCAGAAAAGGAGTATTACAAGACTGTTATGTTGTCACTTTATTTAACGTACATGCATAAGGCATCATGCAAAATGTCAAACTGGACAAATCAAAAGTCAGAATTAAGGTTGCTGGGAGAAATAGCAATCTCAGATATGAGGATGATATCACTGGTGGCAGAAAGCATGGAGGAATGAAGAAGCCTTTTAATGAGGATGAAAAAGGAGGATGTAAAAGCTTGCTTGAAGCTTAACATAAAGAACTTAGATCTTGGCAACTGGTCCCATTAATTCTTTGCAAATAGAGAAGAAATGGAAGCAGTGTACAATTTCATATTCTTAGACTCAAAGATTGCTGTAGGTGGCTACTGAAGTCATGAAATTAAAACAAAACACTTGCTCCTTAGAAGGAAAGTTATGGCAAATATGGACAGCATGCTAAAAAGCAGAGACAAAGGTCTTTATAGTCTAAGCTTTGATTTTTCTAGTAGCAAAATATGGCTGGGAAAGTTAGCCTATGAGGAAAGCTGAGCAAAGTAGGAACAGCGCTTTCCAATTGTGGTGCTGGAGAAGACTTTTGAAAGTCTCTTGGATAACAAGGAGATCAAATCAGTCAGTATTTAAACTAATTCAGACTATTTATTGAAAGATCAAATACCAAAACTTAAATACTTTGGCCACAAACTGAGAGAAATAAAAAGGATTCATTGGAAAAGACTTGATGTTGGAAAAGATTGAAAAGAAAAGGGGGACAATAGAGAATGAGATGGATGGATAGTGTCATGGAAACAATGAAAATGAAATTGTACAGCCTCTGAGAGATAATAGGGGGTAGAAGAGCCTGGCATGCTATGGTCCATTGGGTCACGAAGAGTCAGACATGACTGAATAATTGAACAACAACCACCAAAACTGTACTTAGGCAGAAGCAGTGAATAGGGAGCTGGACTTACAGTCAGAAAGAGCTAAGTTCAAATCTGGTCTTAGACATTTATTAGCTGTGTGACCTTGGGCAAGTCACTTAACACTTTTCTTCAGTTTCCTCATCTGTAAAATAACACCTACATATCAGTGTATTTGTAAGGATCAGAAGAGATAATAATTGTAAATCACTTAGCCCAGTGCTTGGCATATAGTAAGCACTATATAAATATTAGCTATATTATTATTCCAATGTACCTATTGTACAAAACTCAATAGGTATTTCTCTTCATTTTATTTACCTTTACCTTCTAAGGTAATTGTTAGAGATGCTGTTGTAAGCATATATTGAAGATAGATGTATGTGTAATTAGGTGAAAGAGTAAATGGGAAATAATTTAAATCCTGCCTCAAACCCTAGCTGTCTGACCCTGGGCAAGTCACTTAACTTCCATCTACCTCAGTTTCCTCATCTGTAAAATGAGCCAGAGAAGGAAATGGCAAACCAGCTTAGTAATTCTGCCAAGAAAACCCCAAATTGGGTCACGAAGAGTTGGACAGGACTGAAACAACTGAACAATAACAGGTATTGTGCTGAACACAAAGGTTACAGATATAAGCAAATAAACCAGACCCCCACCCTCAAATACATTGCATTCTTTTTTTTTTTTTGCTTTTTATTTTGGAGGTGCAATTGAGGTTAAGTGACTTGCCCAAGGTCACACGGCTAGTTTTTGTGCTCAGTGTCTGAGGTCAGATCTGAACTTACGTCCTTCTGACTCCAGGGCCGGTGCTCTATTCACTGCACCATCTAGCTGCCCCGTATGTTGCATTCTAATGGGGGAAGAGGAGTCTGAAGAGGAGAAGATTACAAGCATAGGAGGCAAAGTGACAGATGAGAAAGAAAAAGGAGTTCAAAATTTTGGTCTTGAGAAAAGAGTCATCAATCAGAAGAGCAAAGCTTCAGGGCAGAGGTTTCTCTAGGGTGACAAAATTATAGTTAAAGAGGAATCCAGAATCTAGGTTTGAATGAACCATATTTTATTCATGAGTCCCATCCCATCAAATCTCATTGACACTTAATAAGGTTAAGTTTACCTTAGTGCAATGGAATCTCTACTTCATCTTGCCTGTGTACTTTATTTGTGTAAAGTTATCTGAAGTCATGGGCTTTCATTACTATTCCTTTTTTTTGGATTCTCGTTTCTTATAAATTTCCGAGTGTCCCGACTACTGTTCTGGGCAAAAAGCAAGATAAACTAGGAATCCTAGTACTCTCTTGCTATCTTCCTAGTTGCTACTTTCTGTTGCAGAATTCTGCCCCTTGACCCCTTACTTCTAGGTTTATAATCTTTTAAAAATATTCACAAGACTCTAGGCAAATATGTTTTTGTTTAATTTCAACTGGCACTTGTGTACTCTATTTCTGGTCAAGTGTTTTGTCATTTTTATATTTTAAAGCAAGGCCTTAAAATTCAAAACTTCTTCTCAGACACCTTCTTTTTAATGATCTGTTCATTTTCCCAACCCCCTCTCTTTTGAAGGACTTGCCTTCCATCAGGAGCAGTGATTATAATGCCACTAGTGTCCTGAAGATGAGAATTTCTTACCCAGGGCTTCATAATCCTTTATAAAGGTTCATATCCCTAGTCCCAAGTCAACATTAGCATCTTTCTAATTTTTCAAAAGCATTCTCTGGCAAAACTCAGAAAGAAAAAATAACCAAGGAGAGTTGAGAATAGGATAGAAGAAATCATTACCTTAAAATTAGAAACTACTTTATATCTACAAAGATATTTTGAGCACTTTGTAAGTTTGTACAAGAGAATGTAGAATGTCATTGCTTAATAAGTGATATGGAAAAAATCTTGCTTTTATAAAGTATTTTTTTCTTAAATAGTGTTAATATTCAGTGAGCCTAATTCCAGTAAAATGCCAGTCATGATTATGTGTTAGACAAGCATTTATAAATAAAAATTTACATATAAACTGTGAAAATGTGTTGTCTCCTTCAGAAAAGCAGTAAATGTCTCATTAGTAAAGTTATGAGATTGTTTATCTGTTCTAAGGAGGAAAAAGTTGGTAACAAATCTCTCAGAGCCTTTTACATATACTTTTTAATTATAATTTCAGAAATTCCATTGCTGATGGAAATCTCTCCAAATAGAGAATAGTCAAGAAAACCATAGATTGAAGAAGGACTTCTGGATTTGGAGCCAAAGTCCCTGGGTTCAGTTCCTGATTGTCACTTATTATCTCTGTGACCCTGAGCACTAAAACTGTATGGGTCTCAATATTCTCAACTACAAAATGCCTTCCCCCTTTGGTTTCTGGATTAAACTAGATGAGCTTTAACCTCTAAAGCTATGGTCTTATTTTTAAAAAGAAAGAAGCAAACCTTTGACTTGGGACAATGTCTCTATTTTGGAATATCCTTTTACTCCACAACCTGGTCTTTCCTGTAGGCCAATGTTATTGGGTTTTTAAGGTTAACTTCTATGCTTCCATTTTAGGGAATTTGGGGCAGAATGCTCTTACCAACTAATGGTTTCATTTTGAAACCAAGGTTTAAAATATTCTAAAATCCCCATAAGTTTAACTTTTTAAAAAACATTTGCTCAAGAATGCTTACTTTAAAAAAAATGTTTTTTTTCTAGGATAGCTGTTGACATATCTAAGTTATGTCGTTGCCCTGCAGTGAAATCTATTGTCCACAAGGGACTGAGCTGAGCTAAGCCTGGGCCTGTGCCCACCTGCCTAAGCCAAATTCTAAGCCAGGCCAAGACAGAGTTCAGAGAGTGCAGAGTGAGGTTTCTGCCCTTTCACATGCTTCACACATCACCAGTGTTTGGAGAGTTGGCGCTTGCAAAGCTCAAAAGCCTAGACTTGCCTCTATGCTGATCTCAGCAATAAACCTCCTTATTTATTTATAATAACTCTTTGCACTTCTCTTTTCTGTCTGAGTACCCCAAATAGCTTTCTGGGCAGAGGCAAGAGTAATCCCACTGTACATGATTAGGTCAAGATCTTACCAGGGGCCATCATCTTTGTATCATTTTCAAATCAAATTTTCCTGAACAAAAGAATTCATAGTGTCAGGGAGGGAAGTGCTTTGGGGGAAACTGGGGTATTAAGAGCAAACACTAAAATGATCTCTTTGCTTTTTCTGGCTGAAGTTGTCCCCATCATCACAAAAATGAGTACTATGATGACATTTCCATTAAACCCGTTAGATTGTGAACTCCTCAAGGGCAGAAACTATCTTTTACCTTTCTTTGTATGCTGTGTTTAGCACAATATCTGACACATAGTAGGTGCTTAATAAATAGAAAATGTTGTCTCTTTTTTTTTTTTTTTGCTTTTTTGGTGGGTAATTGGGGTTAAGTAACTTGCAGAAGGTCACACGGCTAGGTTTGTGTGTGTGTGTGCGCACATTAAGTATCTGAGGCCAGATCCGAACTCGGGTCTTTCTGACTCCGGGGCCGACGCTCTACTCACTGTGCCACCTAGCCGCCCCCAAATGTTGTCTCTTTTGAGACTGCATTGAATTTGATCTGTGATTTTATTGGTTTAGCAAACTTCAGAAGAGGAAATTCCCTCTGCCAATGCAGATGGACAACTTTGTTATAATTTATAATCCCAGGGAGTTGTCTGGGGCATTGAGTTGGGGGCATCAGAGGCAAGACTTGAACCCTGATCTTCTTAGCTCTGAGGTTGTCTCACTAAATCTACTATGCCACATTACATCTTTGACAGAAGGTAGAAATGTGTACTATTAGAACTAGAAGGTACCTTAGACATCACTTCACATAATTCCCTCATATTACAAGTGAGGACACCGAGGCCCAGAGAAAGTGAGTTGTACAAAGTCACATAGCAAGTAAGTAACAAAGCAAATTAGTGAGAGAGCTTGGGCTAGAATGCAGATCTCCCAACTCCCAGACTAGCACCCTCTCTACTCTCCAGTGATAGCATAATGCTTTATGGTTGAATCCAATATCAATTGATTTGACTAAATGTAGTTGATTTTTAAAGTAATTTTGATAAACAAGCTAAAGTTGTTTTGTCTGCAGTATGCCAAATCAGTAGAATTTTTCCACTTTTAAGTCAATTGTTTTGATAAGCACAGACCACACCACACTCATATATACCGGCACAAGCCTTAAAATGTATCGTAATTGTCAGGTGGGGGGTCATCTCCAGTCGTCCTGATCTATATCTTGCCATTGGACCCATATGACCGGAGGAGAAAGTGAGGCTGATAACTTTGCATAACCCTCTCTCACTTGAATTCAATTCACTTGCAAGTCATGGCACCAGCTTCCTGATGTCATGGACCTCTTTGAGAATGAAGGACAAACAATAAATGTCAGGTATGACAAAAATTGTCAAAAGATAAACAAGTTGTCCACGTGTTCATTTTTTTTTATTGAAGCAGAGCTATTCTGCCCAAACCTTACCCTAGGAGACCACCCACAAATAAAACCTAAACAGAAATTCAAAAGACATGAAAACATTCCCACTAAACTGCATCATACATCACGTATATACCACCATTTTCCTGGCTTAGCTAATAGAATTTTTAAACCATTAAGGAGGTCTTTGCCTTTGCAAGGCTTATCTCTGGATTGTACCAGTGGGTAGAAAACCATGAGATGACTTCACTTGAGAATTGTAGTGAGGAGAGCATGAGGTCAGCTTCCTTCACTTTTTGGCTTTGGTGAATCTTCAAGAAGTAAAGTGAAAGATCACAGCCTGATAGCACCTCAGGAGAGGTAGCACTCATGTTGACGCTATTCTCAAGGCACTTGGTTTACTGCTTGAATATCTCAAACATGCTCATGAAAAGACGATTCAGAGTCTCAGCGCAGTCCCTATTACATGATGCAGCCTTGGCTAAGCCTGAATGATGGCATCATATCAGACTTTTCTTAATGAAACAGAGTCCTTAATTCCCTTCCACTGATCCCTGCCCCCACTCTTAGGAAGGTACCGAGAACAAGAAATTATATTGTACAATGGAAGTGCTTGTATGTCTTTTAAACATGTCATGTTTTTGTCCCTTGTGGGCTCCTATAGTTGTATACTAATATAATTCTGTGATGGAGTTTGAACAAAGGAGTTTGGCAGTAATTAAAAAATGACCATGTAGACACAGGATGCCCATAAGAAGGTGGAAGACACAAACACATCACAGTTGCTGTCCCTATTCCCCAATCTCACCTACCTTCCCTTGGGTTACTATAATAGGGAAGCACATAAGAATATCCCAGGGAACACCCTGCACTATACTTTCACCATTCCCAGAAAGCTTATTAGGTTCAAAGTTTCTTTCTAACTGTAAATTGGGTCTTTCCAAAGGCAACAGGGTTGAGAACAGTCTTATGTACACCGACAATAGTCATCATCATTTCTCCATGAGCCACAAAGGTGGAACAACCTGGTTTCTGTAGCTCTGCTGTTTTTTTCCCTCTTGACATTTCTAACACCTAAGAGTATTCATGGTTGATCAGGAGAGAGATGCTATTCCATGCTATCCACATTCTGGCCTTCAGAGGACCCCTTCTGGTACCTGACTCAGCACCAGTTCATGTGAGATGTTTCTCCCTCTACTTTCCTTTTCAGTTTAAAATCTCCTTGATAGGATTCACAAGTCCCTAGGTGAATGTTTTTAAAGATGCAAGAACACATTATCCCTCTATCTTGAGATTTTGATCCAGAAATCCAATTCAATTCTCAGGTGCCATCTTCCTTAGCAATTATTTATTTCCCAAATCTGCTATTCCGCGCTTTATGTCTTACCCTTGATCTATATTACCTACATGCTTCAGTTTCTTGCCCAGGATTTCAAAATCCCTAACAGGACTTACTAGGTTCCTTCCCATGTGATGTCATGTGGATCAGTAGAAATGGCTAGAAGACATCAGATCTGACAAGGTCTCTTCCCCTTTGACCAGTAATATACTATTTCTTTATTACTTGTTATTTCAAAAGAAATGGCTGCTTCTTCATAGGATCCAAATCTACTTTTTTGGGAGAATATCTCAAACCTGGAATGTAGTTTCAAAGAATCAATAGTCCTTCCCCTCCCTTTCTGTCATTTTTTTTTCATTTTCTAATCTTATAACACAAATTAGGCTTTCCCCTCAGACTTTTCATTTTCTTTTTCCTCTTGATTTTCATCTTGATTCTTTTTTTTTTGCCCTTTTAAAAATAGTTTTATTCTGCTTTTGTTGGTATGCCATAATGATTTCCAATTAATTCTTTACATTGAACCCATCTTTGAAACAAACAAACAAACAAACAAAAAAGCCTAAGCAATATCACCAGCAACAACTACAACAACTAGATCTCAAAATGTTACAGCATTTTGCATTTATAAACCCTTACCGGGGCAGCTAGGTGGCGCAGTGAGTAAGAGCACTGGCCTCGGAGTTGGGATGACCCGAGATCAAATCCGGCCTCAGAAAATGAGCACCCACACATAAATAATGACTAGCTGTGTAACCTTGAGCAAGTTACTTAACCCAATTGCTTAAAAAAAAAAAACCCTTACCCAACCCTCTCTACTTAGAGAAGAAAGGTGTGTTTCAGAACCAATGTTATTATTACAATTAATTCTGCTGCTTTTTAGTGTTTGTACTGTTTATATTACTGTAGTCTTGTAACATCTTTCTCTTGACTCTCATTCTGTATTACTTTATAGAACTCTTCCTATGTTTCTCTGTATTCCTTATATTTAGCAGTTCTTACTTTAAATAGTACTATTCTTTTACATTCACATATCATAATATATCTCTTCATTCACAAATTGGTAGGCAACTTTTGTGTCTGTCATACTTCCCCTCCCTTTTTTTAAAAAATAATTTCTAAGAGGATTTTGGTTTTGTAAGACTATTAACCTCCTTAAGATATATGCCCAGTAGTGATCATATGAACAGTTTAATGCCTTTCTTAAATAATTAAAAATTGATATCCAAAATTGTTGAACCAATTGATAAAAGTGTTTCCATCCTCTGATAGTCCCTCCTACAGTGACTGTTTCAGTTTTTAAAATTATCTTTGCCAATTTGATGAGTATTAAGTGAAACCTCAGTTTAAAATTTGCATTTCTTTTATTAGTGATTTGGAGCAATCTTTAATCTAGTTTTTAATCATTAGATTTTCTTCTGGAAATGACTTTTTCATATCCCTTAGTTTTATTCATTATATCAATAATCTTTGATTATAAAATAATGAATTATGAAATTGATTATAAAATAATGATTATGAAATAATCTTTCATTTCAACCTATTACCTTCTTTCATTGAATATTGTCCCTGGTAATGTTTCTAGCTAGTTTCTTCACTAATTCTCTGGGGTTTTCAGGGAAAAAAGGGATAAATTTATCTCCTATTTCCTAATGAAACTGTTTTATTTCTCTTTAATGGTTTTGGAGAATAGAGCCTGTTCACCCAATAAGGAGACCAATCAAATTTTATGCATGTGTAAAGGTGGGGGTTGGTTGACTCAGTTTTTTTGTTTTTTGTTTTTTTGCTTTTTGGAGGGCAGTTGGGGTTAAGTAACTTGCCCAAGGTCACACAGCTAGGTTTTCGTTTGTGTGTGCGTGTCTGAGGCCGGATCTAAACTCAGGTCCTTCTGACTCCAGGGCCAAAGCTCTACTCACTGCGCCACCTAGCCGCCCCTGGTTGACTCAGTTTTACACTATTTTATGCATACATGACACTAGTAGAAACAGAGACAAAGTTCATCTTCAAGACACTGGAATGTTTCCCTCACATTCTATATTCCCTCACATCCTCAGGTCTCTGTCACTGTAATTAGCTATATACTTCAAGAAGATTGTTAACAAAAGGAAAGTCTCCACATACATCAAAACATTTGTAGCAACTCTTTGTAGCCAAGAACTGGAAACACATAAGTTACCCAGAGACTGAAGCAATAGCTAAAGTGTGGTACATGAATATAATGGGATACTATTGTGCTGTAAGAAATAATAGCTAAAATGAATATAGAGAAACATGGGAAGATTGATGAAGCAGAGCCAAGAAAACAATATATAAAATGACTATAATATAAATGGAAATAATAAATATAAAATGACCATATATAGTTATTAAAATATTAAATATAAAATGACTATAATATAAATGGAAAGAGCAACCAAAAAACCAATGAAAATGAACACTGAAAATTTAAAAAAAAAAGCTAATTCTGAGAGAAGAGATTGGAAGACATTCCACCCTGCCATATCCCTTTGCCTAGTTGGAGGGTGTAGAGAAAGTCAGAGATATGGGATATGCATGTATTATCAGATTTTTAAAAAATATTTAAAATTTTCTTCAACTTTTATCTCTTTCTCCCCCCGCTTTAAAAAAGTGGTGTTAAGTAGCAGAAGTGAGCAAACTAAGTTTGAACCAAATTTGGCCACTAGTTCACGAGTTAGAATTGTTTGTACATTTTAAAATAAAGTTTAAAAGGTTTTTTAAAAAGTATTTTTAGTTCTCAGGTCTTACTAAAAGAGGTTTTGGGACAGACTTGGCCCTTAAACCATAGTGTGTTAAACGCCCCCCCCCCTTTTTTTTTTTACAATAAATGGCTCCTTGGAAATGTAGGAAAGGAGCAATACAGGGGTGATATAAAAAGAAAACATATCAATTAAAAATATAAATGCTATTGTAATAATCCAGGCTTTAGCTGATGAAGTCCTGTACTAGGAAAGTAACCATATAAGTGGAAAGAAGGTAATAGATAGATAGATAGACATGATAGATAGATAGATGATAGTATTATAAATGTAGAAATTAGAATTGACAGATTGGATATTTGAGTTGAATGAATGTGAGGAATTGAGAATTATATTGGGGATACCAGCCTGGGTAACTAGTCAAATGATAGTATCTTCTATAACAATAAGAAAGTCATGAAGAAAAGAAGGTTTGGGGATAAAGATTAGTCAGGTTTGGGACATGTTGAGTTTGAATACCAGTTCAAATTACATGGTAATATAAGTAAGAGTATACAAGTTTCCTGGGGGGAAAAAGACTCCCAAGGAGACTTACAATCATTACAAATTACAAATGCACAGAAAGACAGCATGGGCTGATAAAAGGCAGCATCTCATAGTGGAAAGAGAACTGGCATCATATTCAGGAAATCTGGGCTTCTGTCTCAGCTTCAAAACATGTTAATATTATACTGAAGACATTACATAATGTAAATCTGCTAGTGGGTCTGTCTGCCTCAAGTTTCTCCCCATTCCAACCCATCTCCTATTAAGTCAACAACATTTTCCTAAAGCTCAGATTTGACTGTCACTCCCCCTCCCCCATCCCTAGTAAACTCAGGTGTCTTCCTATCACTTCAAGGATCAAATACAAAATCTGTTTGGAATTTAAATCCCATCATAACCTCATCCCATCCTAAATTTCTAGTCTTCTTACTCCCCACCATTTATTCTTTAATCTATGTAGATTGGCCTTCTGAATGTTCCACAAATAAGACACTTTATCTCTTGGTTCTAGGCATTTTCTCTGGCCTGGAACATTCTTCCTAATCATTTCTGACTCCTGGCTTCTTCATTTGTCTTGGCACTGTTGGCTCAGGGGCAGAGCACTACTGGGTACGGGCACTTATAGGAGGCTGGGGGTCTTGGTTTGAGCTCAAAGTTAGAGGGGAGACCTAAAGAGGATCAGAGGCCAGAGTCACCATCCTCCATACCCCAGGACTAGAGGTGATTATAAAAACTAAATTATTACCAAAAAATGCACAGGCAAAGGAGAAAGAATCCAACCATAGAGAACTACTATGGGGATAGAAAAGACCAGGGCTCAACTTCAGATGAAGATACTGAAGCAAAGTAACCCTGTTCTAACCCAAAGAGGAATGTCAAATGGTCACCTGTCCAAAAAAAATTCATTGAAGAATTTTAAAAAGACTTTAAAAATCAAATGAGAGAGATTGAAGAAAAAATTAAAAAGACTAATAAGTATGATAAAAGAAAAACAAGAAGATTATAACAAAAAGTCAACCAATTAGAAAAGGAGATCCAGAATCATAAAGAAGAAAAATGATTCCTGGGAAATCAGAATTAGGCAAGGGGAAGCCAGTGAAATTATGAGATTAAGAAATTTTAAAAAAATATCTGAAGAATGAAAAAATAGAAGATAATGTGAAACATTGAATAAGAAAAACAATATATCTATAGAACAGATTAAGAAGACAAAACAAGAATAACTGGATTACCTGAAAGTTCTGATCAAAAAAGGACTCTTGATGAAATAATACAAGAAATAATTAAATTGTCCTGAAGCATTTAGAACAAGTGGGGAAAGTAGAAAGAGAAAAAAATCCACCATTCACCACCTGAAAGATATCCTACAAGGAATATTCACAGGAACATTATAGTTAAATACTGGCACCTCCAGATCAAAGACAAAATATTATAAACAAGAAAAAACAATTTACATATGATAATACTACAATTAGAATCATACAAGACCTAGTGTTGGTGACACTAAAAGATTGCAGGTCTTGGAACACCACATATCAAAGAGCAAAAGAACTGGGCCTCTGGTTGAAAATATGCCCAGCAAAGCTAAGCATAATTTTGAATGGAAAAAATGGACATTTGATCAACTGTCAAACTTTCAGGATTTTGTTAAAAAAACAAACAAACCTTTAACTCAACAGAAGATTTGACATACAAGAGCCAAGAGAAATATGATGTACATGCCAATGACCAATTACAAGGGACTAAAGTATGTAAAAAATATTTACCTTTTATGTGTGGAAAATGTAAAATATACATCTAAGAATATTACTAGTAATTAGGTTGTTTATAAGAAAGATTGGGGTAGACCTGTGCATGATATGACCTTAAAAAGTAAAACTGTGTGGGGGCGGCTAGGTGGCGCAGTGAGTAGAGCATCGTCCCTGGAGTCAGAAGAACCTGAGTTCAGATCCTACCTCAGACACTTAATGCACACACAAACAAAAACCTAGCCGTGTGACGTTGGGCAAGTTACTAAACCCCAATTGCCCTCCAAAAAAAAAAAAAGTAAAACTGTTCAAGAACAGCTAAAAGAATAATTATCTTATACAAATGAGGTACAAGAAGAAGAACTGATATAGAGGAATTAGATGAGGGAGGGGGACTGTTAGTTCTGGAAACCTACTTTCATTAGGAATGGGTTTAAGAGGGGAAAATACATATACATCTAGAATAGTATAAAAGTCTTCTAAATTTAAAAAAGAAACAAAAGTCTAAGGGATGGGGGAAGAGGATAAAGGAAGGACCTTTAGATGGAAGGGTAAGGGAATAGGTTAAAAGGGAAGTATGAAAGGGTGGTTAGATTTAGGGGAATGAGAGGATAAGCCAGGGATTGCTAGAGTTGGGGTAGGTTAAGTAATAGGACAAGGTAGCAGGTAGAAGTAAAGTAAAGGAGTTGGGAGAAATAGAGAAAAAGAGATGCACAAACATAAAAACAAGGTTAGGAGTAGAATCTCTTAGGGAAAATATATGTTTACATATGTATGTGCATATATGGATGCATGTGTATATATGTATATGTGTACATATGCATACATGTACATATATTTATTAATACCTATATATTAATATAACCATGCTCAATTGTAGCCTTGGGGTGTCGGGTAGGAGGGAGAAAGGGGAAAAAAGAACAAAGTAAAAAGTGTGCAGCAGAGAACAAAAGAAAACCTACAAAGGAAGCAAAGAAAAGATGGACGACTTTCAACTTGTTGGGTTTATGCATGCACATGTATCTTTCCCTGTGTGTATGAGAGAGACAGAGACAGAGAGAGACAGAGAGAGACAAAGAGAGACAGAGACAGAGAGAGAGAGAGCAGAGAGAGCAGAGAGACAGAGAGACAGAGAGAGAGAGAGAGAGAGAGAGAGAGAGAGAGAGAAATGGACGTTGGAAAAAGGCAAGCCTCAGCAAGTGGGTTGGGATTGCTTCTCTGGTGAATGAGATAATTATAAAGGACAGGCGATAGAAGGCAGAACTCAATTCTTAATTTCCTTCTGTATTCCCTGTCAAGGAGAATGACTTTTGCACTGGAAATGACAGGATGAAAACTCTTGAAAGATCTCTCAGGCTCTGTATTCAACAATAACTCAAAATCTAGTTGCCCTTTTGATTCTCCCCAGTGTGCTACATCTTAACAATCCCAGGTGAATGTCCATTTGCCAATTCTTCACAATTTTTTAAAATTATTTTTTCATTGAAAAGATCTCTTTAAGAAAACAAAACTAAAATTTTCTTTTTAAATAATATTTTATTTTTCTCCAATTACATGTAAAGATAATTTTAACTTTCAGTTTTTGTTTTATTTTGAACTCCAAATTTCCCTGCCCTCACTTCTCCCCTCCCTAAAATGGTAAGCAATTGGATATAGGTTATGTGCAATCATGCAAAACATGTTTCCATGTTCGTCATGTTGTAAAAGAAGACACAGACCAAAAGAGAAAAAAATAAAGTGGAAAAAAAAGTATGCCTCAATCTACATTCAGACTCCAGTTCTTTCTCTAGAGATGGATAGCATTTTTCAACAGTCCTTCAGAATTATCTTGGATATTTATATTTCTGGGAATAACTAAGTTATTCACAGTTGATCATTGTTACAATATTGTGGAGTGGTTTGTCATTTCCTTCTCCAGCTCATTTTACAGATGAGAAATGAGGCAAACAGGGTTAAATGACTTGCTCAGAGTCACACAGCTACGAAGTATCTGAGGTCGGATTTGAACTCAGGAAGATGTCTTCCTGACTGTAGATTCAGCACTCTATTAATTCATTACTCCACCTAGCTTTATATTAAGCAGTTTTTAGCACAATCTAATAAATAAGATAATTGTCTTGTTCCCAGGAAAACAAAGATATAGGGAAAGCCATCCATCTATACCTAAAGAGTAGAAGGTAAGTTCCTTAAGGACAGGGACTGTCTTGCTTTTGTATTTGCATATCCAGTGCTAGACACATAATAGCCACTTCACAAATGATAAGTAGATACATAGAATGATTTCACACACACACACACACACACACACACACACACACACACACACACACACACAATGGTGGCTATCTCTAGGTTAGGGGGGAAAATAAAAAGGGGAAAGGAAAGAAATTTCCATGACAACTTTGTTGCATATTTAAAAGGAATACCAAGTTGTTTGTAGTGGATTTGCAATTTCATGTGCGATCATTTTTTAATGGAAATGCTTATTTTATTCCACAAATTAAAAATAAAATTTTTAAATGCCTGTTGATTGATTTGGTACTATGTAAATTTCAAACCTCAATGACACTGAACTTCATTTTTCCACCATTTACACCCTTCAAGTGGTTATGATAAAACACATGAAAAGCATTATATAAATATAAGACGGTTTTTTTTTTTTTTGAGGGCTTGGGGAATGTTGTTCAAAGAGAATCATCTTTGGTGTGATAGAAAGAAAGGGCACCGGATTGAATCTTTGCTCTATTTCAGAGCTGTGAAGAAAGGGAGTAGGGAAAGGGAATAAGTTACATAGTACCTACTGTGTGAGAAGCATTTTAAAAATATTCTCTCTCTTTACCCTCCCAATAGCTCTAGGAGGTAAATACTATTATTACCCCATTTTTCAGTTGAAGAAGCTAGACATTAAGTGGCTTACCTAGGGTCAAATAGCTAGTAAGCATCTGTAGCCATATTTGAAATCAGGTCTTCCATTGCTCTGGGCTCAGTGCTCTATCCAATGAGCCACCCAGCTGCCTCTAAGAAAAAAAGGAAGGAAATAGACGTTTTAACCTTCAAGTGCTAGAGAAATATGTGGTGTTTTTATCATTATTGTATTATTATGTAGATACGTCAGAGACTTTTCTTTCCTTTGGTTTTCCTGAAAAGCCCTGAAAGTTGGTGCCACATTCTAGGCAGCTTATTTATTTTTATTAATTTTTATTATTTCTCTTCTCACTTTCATACTGTGTATTCTGTAGTCCAAATCCTATTTGAAGTCTTGTTGGATTGAATTTAGTCTTTTCGAATTTTTGACAACTTGGCTATTTTGAAGCCAATGACATAGAAAAGGTAGCAAGGGACCAACCAATTTTGCTACTTGTTACTGATCTGCATTTGGTTACTTTTCCTGAAAAAGTAAATAACAAATCTACTACTCTGGACTGTTAGGTTGTACTTCTGTATTTACTTTGGCTCTAGCTACCCACCACTGAAGGGTTGTGATAGATTCAGTGTTGACTAATGGGGTCCTATGACAGATGGTATGCATTTTAGTTTCTCAGACAGATAATAATCACTTACATACAGCAGTGGAAAATATGCTAGTATAAAGATTTGGAAGGGTCAAGGGTCTTATTTGAAATGTACATATATAATAATGCAGAAATACACAAGCACATATATGTGTATATATCCATTTATGAAGGGTCATGTGGCTATCATTTCCCTATAAACTCTGCAGATGTGGGATGTATATAAGTCCATGGTTGACTCCCTACATCATGGAGTTGCAAACCTGTGGTTCCATAAGTTATGAATATATCTGCCAAGAAAGCAATAATGTCTCAACCAGATAATAGAGCCTGAACAGGGAAAACCAGAACTGCGTGCCTCAGTGACCCAAATGAATGCACTAGTGAATAGGGCCAGACAGACAAGTCCTCTGAGGTCTTTATGATAATTTGCTTTAATAATGTAGTTTACGGAGCGAGGAAAATTCAGCATATAATCTGTATGTTCTCGTTTGAAATTCTTTCTACTGACCTTCCTCCCTGAAAAAGCTCTTATTCGCATGAAATAGTGAAAATTTATCAACTGTGGCACCAGGAAGGTGTAGCAGCAAGCACCCCAATATCCCCAGGGTGACTACCAACACAGGTTCTTAGAGCTGCTTTTCAAAAGGAAAGCAACTCAAATTGGGCTAACAAGCTCACTTTAATCAAACAAACATATTACCTAGTTCAGGGGAAAAGGTCAGCACCCCGAACTTCAGAGTTACAGAACTTACAGATCAAACAGACAGGCTTCCAAACTGTCCAACCATTATATCAATACCAAATCACAGTTACCAGAGAGGGAAGCATCAACATCTGGGTTTTCAAAGCCTGGGAGCTCTCAACAACGGCTTCCCAGAGTCTCATCTGGTCAAATCGCACAACACTTCTCAAAGTGAACCCCAAAGCAAAGCCTCTCATCAGAGTTTATATAGCCTTCTCCTGGCTCAGAGAATGTAACAAACTTCTTGATCACAAAGTATCAAGGTGTGGGCTTTCCTGAAAAACAAGCCTCCCAACATAGGCTCCAGGTGCACTTGAGCTAGGGGCAGGGAAGATCTTTAAATTTGCATTTCCATTACATTCGGCCCCAAGATCTTTCATGTCCATAGCATACACAATTTACATTTGAATTAGCACTAAACATCTCTTAGGTCACATTTTCCAGGTACATAAGAAAATCACAATATAATCTTAAAACACAATAGTCCAAGTCTTCCACTCATGGGGCAAATGTTAACTCAGTCACTTATCAGTAAAATCAAAAAATAGTCACTCTTAAGTTAACTCAATCAGTTATATCAGTTTTCAAAGTCTTCCACTCATGGGGCAAAGTCTTGATGAACTCAATTAGTGTCTTATCTGTAACAATATCTCAAAGTACAATTAGTCACTTATTCAGTAAAGTCTTACTAAGTATGCCCATAGCATAGACAATTTACATTTCAATTAGCCACTAACCATTTCTTAAGTCATATTTTCAAGGTACATCTAAAGTTACCAAAGTGGCCACTGGGCCTTAAACACAAAATACAAAGCATTATCACATAAAGTTCTCTTGGGAGGAGGGGGGTGTCCTTCCCATAACACTGCTCCAGCCCCTGCTTTCAAGTCCAGAGAGGGAGCTGGGCAACAAAACCAACATGGGGTCCTTGGGGTGCATGGCACTTCACCCCACCCATCAGTCACAAGTCCATCCCCCCTGGGTCCCAAACTGTGGGATGCAGCAAGGAAACACATTCAGTGCCCCAGCTTTACCACACAGTCCTTATCTTGTCCTGTGGCTGAACTCCAAACTCCTGGGTTCCTTCTCCTCCAGCAGAAGGCAGCAGCTCCAGGCTTCTCCACAGGTCTCCATGCAGACAGCTCACCATTCCTGCTCTCAGCTCAGTGAAGTCAGCATGCAGGCCGTTCTTCTCTCCTGCTCCATGGCTCCACAGAATCACAGCTACCACAACTGGGAAACAAACAATTATCCCAGCCCCCATACTTTCCTTTTACTCAGCAGATCCCATCCCTCGTCACCATTTTGTAGCAGCAAGCACCCCAACATCCCCAGGGTGACTGCCAACACAGGTTCTTAGATCTGCTTTTGTAAAGGAAAGCAACTCAAATTGGGTTAACAAGCTCACTTTAATCAAACATATTACCTAGTTCAGGGGGAAAAGGTCAGCACCCCGAACTTCAGAGTTACAGAACTTACAGATCAAACAGACAGGCTTCCAAGCTGTCCAACCATTATATCAATACCAAATCACAGTTACCAGAGAGGGAAGCATCAACATCTGGGTTTTCAAAGCCTGGGAGCTCTCAACAACGGCTTCCCAGAGTCTCATCTGGTCAAATCACACAACACTTCTCACAGTGAACCCCAAAGCTAAGCCTCTCATCAGGGTTTATATAGTCTTCTCCTGGCTCAGAGAATGTAACAAACTTCTTGACCCACAGCCCAATCACAAAGTAACAAGGTGTGGGCTTTCCTGAAAAACAAAACTCCCACCACAGGCTCCAGGTGCACTTAAGCTAGGGGCAGGGAAGATCTTTAAATTTGCATTTCCATTACAGAAGGGAACTAAACTGTTGCCAGTGAAGTTGTTTTTCTTCCTATTGATATACTGTTTATTATAATGATGTTGAATATTAGCAATAATTAATATATGGTTATTGGTATTATTTGTTGTTGTTGTTGTTCAGCCATACTAAACTCTGCATGACCCTGCTTTAGGGTTTTCTTCACAATGATACTGGAGTGATTTGCTATTTCCTTCTCCAGATAATTAGACAAGCAAAGATTAAGCCACTTGCCCATGGTCACACAGCTAGTGAGTGTCTGAGGTCACATTTGAACTCAGGCCTTCTTTCCTCCAGGCCCAGCACTCTGTCCCCTGCATCACTTAGGTATCTCCACATCTCTCTTTTCCAGTATTTGTTATAGTCAATATTTATTGACTGACTACAATAGTCACAGATTTATAGGACAGGGTAGAATTCATTTTCTTATGTCATAAAACTGACAAAAATTTCTTCAGTGACCTATAGGAAAAACACTTGCCAAAAATAGAGGTGAGGATTGAAAGGAGGCAAAAAAGAGGGACATCTATGGTTCTCTATCTCTGGAATCTCCCAAATATCCTTGCCTGGAGAGAAGCTGCAACACAATTTGGAAAGAAAATTCGATTCATATTGCCAAGATGGGACTGGTCCAAGGCAAAGGTTTTCATTTGTTTCTACTTCCTTGTCATTTATCAAGAGGAAAATGTACCCTCCATTGTCATAGTACAGAAGACCAAGAGGTATCTTTTAAGCTCTTCTTCTTCTTCTTCTTCCTCTTCTTCCTCTTCTTCCTCTTCCTCTTCTTCTTTCTCTTCTTCTTCTTCTTCCTCTTCCTCCTCCTCTTCTTCTTCTTCCTCTTCCTCCTCCTCCTCCTCTTCTTCTTCTTCTTCTTCTTCTTCTTCTTCTTCTTCTTCTTCTTCTCTCTCTCTCTCTCTCTCTCTCTCTCTCTCTCTCTCTCTCTCTCTCTCTCTCTATCTCCCTATCTCACCTACATTGGAAGTGCAATGCCCACTGAAGGGTCTGATCCTACTGTCAACCAACTGTTGATATATTCTATTGAGGAACTGGAGCTGATTCACCTCTTCTTAGGCATCCTGGTAACCCCTTATTCCCTGGGGCTCATCATATTGCTGCAAGGTAATTGGCTTAGCCTACTGCAGCTCAGAACCCCTGATCTCAAGCAATTCACCAACCTCAGCCTCTGTCATAGTAGTATTACAGGTCTACACCACCAAAAATAGTTGAGGTACCTTTATAAAAAACAATTTTGAAACAGTCAAATATTAGAAATTACAGTATTATTTGTGCATTTCTGTTCTGTTAAATCATAAAATTTTCAATGTTAAAAGCTTTGAGAAATCTCTGAAAACATGATGTCTTTATGAAACAAACCTAAAGGTCTTCCTTCATTCCCTTGTTCACTTCAAAGACAATGCAATCTGAGGGAAAAAACTAACATAACCAAATTGAAGATGTTTTAACCTACAATAATCTTTCATGTGAACAAAAAATTGCCTAGTACCCACAGATACTTTGCAATGAACCCTTCTGTGAAAAGAGGTGCCCTTACACAGTACTTCGTTAAAATAAGAGGCAGAAGATATACTGAAGGAAATCCTCATTGTCTTCTAAATTGGTTAGATGCTCTCTTGAGTCATCTGTGATTCTAAAATTTTCACTGGAAGGCAGGCAATAGAGCAGTTTTTCTGAGCCCTGAGGGATGTCATGGAAGGAACTCATTAGAATGTTCCCTGGTGGCTATTCGGAGAATCCACCCACCTGTCATATGCTGCCTAAGCTCATCCTTTAAAGTAGAATTTTTATCAAGTGAAGAAAATGGTGTGTATTCCCATCAAAGTAGAAGTGCTAGAAAGATATGAGGGGAAATAAGAAGTTAATAGTTGTGGCATGCCTTTCATCAGAGAAACCCAAAGCTCATTTCCCAAATGATCCCACTAATCCTTACATTAGTCCTTGTGTAGGTGGCAATTATCATTACTTAATTTCTGAACAACCATAGCAGGCTAAATGAGACTTAGAACATCATCATCAGTTGTGGTCCATGCTTAGTCTTATAAAATCATCATTTGAGATGTGGTGGAAGAACCAAAGGGAGGTGAATACAAGTGTATTGGATTGCATGACAAAACACACAGACACACATACACACACTTGTTCTCCTACCTTTTTTTGTTATTATCTCCCCCATTAGATCACAAGTTCCTTGAGGGCAGAGACTGTTTTTCCATTATTAATTGTATCTCTAGCACTTAGCATAGTGCCTGGAACATAGCAGGCATATAATAAGTGTTTATTGAATGGATTATCGGTTTATTTTCATTTAACTTTTTTTTAATAAGATGGGATTCAGTAGGAAGGTGCACCATGACATAACTCATGCAAAAAAATCATTAATAAAATATTAAACAGATTAAGAAAAAAAAGGAATGGTAAGATTTTTCTTTAGGTGTACATCTGTATTTCACATGGAGGACACTATTACAGTCTTATTTAGATAGTTTGATAAAGCCAGGATCTCATCCATGTGGTTACTCCTTCCACATGCTGTGCATCTGCCATATGATAGTACTTTTTGTGAGTATCTCTATGTGTGTATGTAGGGGGGTGGGTAGGAGCTGGCCTAGAACTAGACACAATGCACCAAATGTAGTCTGACTATAATATATATAGTCTAATATAATACTACCCTCCTTCCTTGTTCTAGATATCATATTCTTATTAGGGCAGACCAAGATTTTAATAGTAGCTTTTTTCTTTCTTTTATTGAGCGTCATGGGCAGGGGGGGAAAGGAGGCAAGATCACAATCTGGTTAATACTGAATTTTTAATGAACTAAATCATTAACACTCGTTCATGTGAACTGCTGAAAAGCCAGGTCTCCTCTTCCCTGTATTGGTGCATTTGAATTTTCTAAAGATTAAAAAAAAAGTTCAAAATGACTTTGTATTACATATTATCCATTTTTTCTTGCTAGATTTAGCCTACTATTAAATCTTATAAAAAAAACTTTTTGAAATTTGAGCCCATTATTCAATATCTCCTCACACCTCAGATTTATGTCATCCAATTATTTTTGACCTATGATTTCCTTGTCTTTATTCATGTCACTGAGAAAAATGTTAAATATTATAGTATGAGGAGAGAGCCCTATAGTATCATACTAGAGATGTTTTTCCAGATTTACAGTGATCAAAATTTTTACTCAGCAAGTTTCAAAACTACATAACTGTATTCTTGTCTTATTCTGCATTATATTCACAAGAATATTATCAGAGTTGTTGTTAAATGTTCTCCTGAAATCAAGATATACTATGTCTACTAATACTGCTACTATTTCATTTTCTGTGTTTAAAAGTCTACTAATCCTTTCCAAAAAGGAAATTAAGTTAGTTTGGAATGATTTATTATTAGTAAAATATGACTTTCTTTTTTTAACTATTTGTTTTTAAGGATTTTTTTTAACAAATTGTAGCACCAACACAATATTCACAGTGTCAATGGTGACTATAAATATGCTGACATAGTCCTTAATTACAAAAGATGGCAGACTCTCCATATATGCAGGGAAGATCTTCAAATTCCCATTACCATTATATTTGGCCCCAAGATCTTTCATATACTTTATATAGCAAAAATACTTTAACAATACATTTCAGGGGACTAGCTATACCAGATTTTAATCTGTATTATAAAGCAGCAGTCATCAAAACTACTTGGTACTGAGGAGGAATAGAGTAGTGGATCAATGGAATAGATTGGGCACACAAGACTCAGCAGTCAATGACTATAGTAATCTGTTGTTTAATAAACCCAAAGACCCCGGTTTGGGAATAATAACTCACTATTTGACAAAAACTACTGGGAAAACTGGAATATAGTATGGCAGAAACTGGGCATAGACCATTATCTAACACCATATACCAAAATCAAGTCTAAATAGGTGCATAATCTGGGTATAAAGGTTGATACTGTAAGCAATCTTGGAAAGCAAGGAATAGCTTACCTGTCAGATTTGTGGAGAGGGGAAGACTTTAGGACCAAACAAGAATTAGAGAGCATGATAAAATGCAAAATGGATAACTTTGATTACATTAAATTGAAAAGCTTCTGTACAAACAAAGCCAATGTAACCAAGATTAAGAGGGAAGTGGTAAATTGGGAAAGAATTTTTACAACCTATGTCTCTGATAAAGGACTCATTTCTAAAATATACAGAGAATTGAGTCAAATCTATAAGAATACCAGTCATTCCCCAATTGATAAATGATCAACAAATATGAATAGGCAATTTTCAGAGGAAAAAAATTAAAGATATCTATAAGCATATGGAAAAAATGCTCTAAATCAATATTGATTAGAGAAATGCAAATCAAAACAACTCTGAGGTACCACATCTCTCTAGTCAGATTGGCTAAAATGACAAAACAGGAAAATGACAAATGCTGGAGAGGATGTGGGCAAATTGGAACACTAATGCATTTCTGGTAGAGTTGTGAATTGATCCAACCTTTCTGGAGAGCAATCTGGAATTATGCCCAAAGGGCTATAAATAATTTTATACCCTTTGACCCAGCACTACCACTTCTAGGGTTATATCCCAAAGAGATCATAGAAGTGGGAGGAAGACCCATATGTACAAAAATATTTATAGCAGCTCTTTTTGTGTTTGCAAAGAATTGGAAATTAAAGGGGTGTCCATCAATTGGGAAATGGCTGAACAAGTTGTGGTATATGCATGTAATGGAATATTATTGTGCTAAAAAAAAGAGGAGCAGACGGATTTCATATTTACCTGGAGAGGCTTATACAAACTGATGCTGAGTAAAAAGAGCAGAACCAGGAGAAATTTGTATACAATTACAGACACAACGTATGTGTGATGACCAACTTGGATAGACTGGACTCTTCTCAGCAATGCAGTGATATAAGTAAATCCCAAAAGACTCATAATGGAGAGAGGTCTACATCCAGAGAAAGAACTAGAAAGAACTGAGTTTGAATCCAGATTGAAGCAAACTACCTGATCTTTTTCTTCTTCTTCTTTGGTTTTGTTTCCTCTTTACCATTTTTCATTCCATCTGATACAATCCTTCTTTATAACCTGACTAATGTCTAATGTGAAAGTATTTGCAGATCCTATACTTGATTGTATGCAATCATGGGTGGAGAGGAGGGAGAGAGAGAAAATTTGAAACTCAAGGAATTGTGGAATTGAATTAATAAATTAATAAAGACCAAAAAATAAAAATAAAATACAAAAAAACACAATACATTTCATTACATAGGTTTATGGGAGTTTAGGGGTAACTGGTATCAACAGAATTTTACAACAATATAACAAGGACAGCAGAAAATTAAGCACATAAAACAATATCATAGGGTGGGGGTTTGAGCACAAGCACCTTATCATTTCCCCCTTGAATGAATGGGGCTCATAATATTGGGGGAAAGGAGTGAAGGTCTCTTCTCCATAGCTACTTCCTGCTGAAATTGTATGTAGAGATATCCCCACCCCTGATGCTAGGCCCAGGAAGTCCCATTCGAGAGGTCAATTTTTCAGCTGGCATCTGAAACTCAGTTGACACCAGGTCCAGTGGTGACCCATCACAGTCATGGACAGGGGTGACATCTAGTTTAAACAATCAGGCATCTGCAAGTGGAGGGTACTAAACTTGCAGGAAACAAATCTCATAAACAAGTTTAACAGACATGAAGCCAGAAAGAAACAGATATAGATTAAGCTGTGCTTCTAGAGTCCACGAACTCACTATCATAGCAATGGTTCAGAAAGATCTGTAGAGGCAGCTCTTACTTCTCTCTTCCATCTAATATCAAGCCCCTTTTCTTGATACATTTTATATAGTTCATTAGTTGGACTGCCATCATTTTTTCCAAAACCTATCTCTGCTCTCAACAGAGTAGCAAACAATTATTTTCTCATCAATCTATTCTGACTTTGAATCCACTGGCTATTTGCTCTTCTCTCTCAAGGAAATTTACCTTTTTCCCATTCCCCCAAGTCACTTAGCTGTGAAACCTTATCCAGTACCTCCAAAAGAGGGTGTCCTATTTCACCAATTAGCAGAATTAGGTGCTTATAAACAGGAAGAGCCACCTTCACTATGATATTTCTATGAGAAACTGCTAAAGGGATATCATGATATGCATTTGCATCTCCAACCATGATAGCAGTTTTTATTACTTTCTCCTTTAACTTTCTCATATGGTCCCTAAGTGAATACCAGGGTCTGTCTCCAGGAGGCCACATAGAATCCATGAAATACATTTTATTGCATCCATCTGCAGCTAAAGCTAAAATATTGGTTATATTGTTACCTCCTTGAATATGGTAATCTCTAAAAGCTTGCTGGACAACAGATTCTGACTAATGACTATAAATTTCAAGCGATCCACACTATCTATCCATACTCCACCAGGTCCCTTCATCACTTACTCTCATCATACAAGACACCAATAATTTTCCTATCCTTTGAGTGAATCTGCTTAATATATCAGTAACCTCCTCCTGAGTGAAAATCCTCAGTTATCTCCCTGAACTTTGTTTTGCCTCTCTGATTCTCCTGCTTTCCTCTTATTATGGGGCAAACTTCTGCCCTTGTAAAAGTCTCATCATTTAACAATGTATCATTTTCTACCCAGGCACTCTCCTAGCAGTGGTCATCATGGCAACTAGGCTTAGCCAGAGCTACATGCACATTCCTCTTAATAGTTTTAATTTTCCTTCTTTTCCTGAGCCAAGACTTCTACCACCTAATACTCTACAGCTTGCTCTTCTAAAGGAAAGCCTGAATGCTATAACACGGAAAATTTCTCATTCAATACAGCTATTTTTTTCTCCATCTGAGTTTTCTCTTCCAACAGTTTGTCTCTGTTTTTACATATAATATGGTAGCCTGTTAGTAAAATCCAGACTCTTCTATACACTCCTTCCAATTCTCTCCCTGGTTTTATTGGTATTCCTTGCAAACATATTTTTAAATATCTAGGTTCTCCCTTCTGTAACCTCAGTTTCCAGTTTTCACAGAGCCCTATACTTTTAGCCCACTCCCTTGCTAGGGAGGAATAAGGTAAATCTTCCTATCCTGGGATATCCATTTCTTCTTCTAAATCCCTTCTGCCTGCAAACAGAGGTCCAATATTTCACCATCCCATGCTCATTGCCAAATGTAGCACCAATGCAATATTTACAGCACCAATAGTAACTGTAAATATGCCAGCATAGTTCTCAATCACAAAATATAACAGCTTCTCCATATGTAAGATAGAAGCAAAACATTTATTCAGACACCAGAAAACCAAATTCCAACGGCAGGGAACCAAATCCATCATAGCAACATAAAAGTTAATACACTTTAACACAGTAGAGAGCTACACCATTCTTTAGCCTTCCCACAAACCAACACTCACAAGCCTAGCTGTCTCCCTCAGTGTGTCCTCTCCTCCCTCCAGCTCTAACTGCTCTGACTCCCAGCTTCCTGTGAACTCTTCTCCACCCT
The DNA here is from genome assembly GCA_011680675.1 of Gymnobelideus leadbeateri. Lineage (NCBI taxonomy): Eukaryota > Metazoa > Chordata > Mammalia > Diprotodontia > Petauridae > Gymnobelideus > Gymnobelideus leadbeateri. The sequence continues at coordinate 44,275 of WOXC01000276.1, forward strand.
TCAGCAAACTCCTTCCATCACAGGCTCCACATAATTACATTAAGCTTATTAGGGGGCAGGGAAAATCTTCAAATCAGGGAAGATCTTCAAATTCCCTTAAGCTTATTAAGGGGCAGTGAAGATCTTCAAATTCCCATTACCATTACACAAATGTATTTATTTATTTTTAATTTCAACATTCACTTCCATAAGTGAGCAATTTTTTTTAATATGCCAAATACATTTCACCATGGAGACAATGTCACAAATGACAGCTTTCCTGGCCAACTCACAAAAATATAACATCACAGATTAAAGAGCAAATCAGTAATTATGAATTTTAGATCTGGAAGGAACCTTAGAGGTCACTGAGTCCAGACCTCCCATTTTACAGATGAGACTACTGAAGCAGAAAGAGATTAAGTGACTTCTCCAGAGTCATACAACTAGGGTATGATTTAATGGATAATGTGCTAAAAACTACAGAGAAAACATCAGCATCTACTGAGCCAATATGATTTTCTCATCTCTACAAACTTTAGCTGAATGATCTATGTACATAATCTATAGGTGTGCTTGATGAAATCATGAGAAGAAAACAGGCAGGTTTTCACAGATTGTTTTCTTCAGTAGATAATAATATCTAGAATTATATAGTACTTTGAGGTTTGGGAGGCACTTTACACATGTAAACGACATATATATATGTATATATATACGTATATATATATGTGTGTGTGTGTGTGTGTGTGTGTATATGTGTATATATATATATATATATATATATATATATATATATATATATATATGGATAGGGAGAGTTCTTATCCCTACTACCATTCTCACTGTCAAGTTCATAGAATTTGATCCCCCAGGGTTCTAAGGATTCTAAGGGTACTCCTGTTGGGTTGTGGGTATCTTCCTTATACCATTGCCTCAAGCTCCGCATTCTAGTGTTACCCCAATATTAATTGCTAATGGTCAACATCCCAGTGCCTTTTAACCTATTAATCTCAATTAGCTCTCACAAAGAGATATTTACTGAGAAGACATAGCAAGAACTAGGTATAAACACATTCCTCCCAAATGAGGGCACATTCTCCTCTCCGCCACCTCAGTCTCTGAGGAAAGAGGGCTCAAATTTAGAAATTACACATGGCAAAGTGGGAACTCACAGCCCTGCAATTCCTTTTGCTAGACTCCTCAAGATTTCCCCCATAGGTATTTGTGTACCTTTTCTATAGAACCTTGATCTGCATCCATTTTCTCCTTGGCTTCTGATAGAAACATTGCCATAAACTGATTTTTGGATGTTGCTTACTTACCAATTGGGAAGAAAGAAATTCCTCCCGACCTTTCAAATTCCCAAGGTCTTCTCTCAGTCAAAGAATGACTGAGAATGAGGCTGAGGTCCAAGTCTTTTTCTCTAATCAATCAATTCCATTTCAGTGTTGTAGCTGGAATCCTTTCTTTTCAACACTTGCTCAAATATCTTGGATTCTCCCCCAGTCTAAATTCACTCCTTATTTTATTCAGATCTCACAAGGCATTACCATATTTCCTCAGTCAACCCTAACCCTCTCTGTTTAATTTCACTTTAGTTAAGGAAGGGCTGTCTTTTATACTTAAAGTCTATAATTAATTGTTTAAAACATTTTCTTATCTGGTAAGATACATATCCATTTTAATACTTATTTTAAATGGGGTGGGATGACTTAACTGACATCTATATTTCATGTTATTCTCACAACTCTGTGACATAGGTACCATTATCATACCCATTTTGCAAATGAGGACAACTGAGGGTGAGACAGACCAAGTTACTTCTGCAGGGTCACACAGCTAAGAAGTGTTTGAGGGAGAAATAAAACTCAGTTCTTTCTAATTCTAAGTTCAGTTCTCCACCTACTATTTCTATTTACAGTTACACAGCTGATGGAAAAGCATAGCAAATATAAGGTTCTTTAGGGATTAATGTTTGTTGATTCCAAAAAAGTATTCATTTTGGTAGAGCAAAAAGAGTCTTTGGGGAACCTTGTCTATGTGTCTCCCATACATTTGTTCAGCTTATACAAGATTCTGTGATAGATACAACTACAAAAGTGACCTTATTTAATGATCCTAAAAAAAATCATATTTTTTAAAAATTGAAAGTGAAAATCCACAGAATTTTAAAACTATGTTAATGCCACATGTAACTGCTATGAAACATAAACAAAATGCATTATTGCCAAAAATATACAATTGTCATAGATAACATCCTGTGCACAGCACACATAGAAGAATTCCATATAGCTACTGCTGTTTTCTAGCAGCTAGTGGTGCAGTGGACAAAGTGCTGGGTCTGGAGTTAGAAAGACTCATCTGCCTGAGTTCAAATCTGGCCTCATACACTTACTAGTTGTGTGACCCTAGGCAAATCGTTCAACTCTGTGTGCCTCAATTTGCTCATCTGTAAAATGAGCAGAAGGAAATGGCAAATCACTCTATATCTTTGTCCAGAAAACCCCAAATGGGATCATGGAGTATCAGACAAGGCCAAATAACAACAACTGATATTTTCACAAGAGGGTCCTTGTATGTGAATGACATTGTTTTGATTATATCAAACCCCCCAAAGCTACAGATCTTTCTCAATTAATCTAGATAAAAGGACATTGGTTTGTTCATCCATAAAGCAAAAATCAAATGGATGGTAAATACCTATTGAGCAAATTACGGTAAGTTGAATTAGTCCATCACTAAATATATCTTGGGTAGACGTTGCAGATGGTCAGTAATCTCAACCTAGAGTTGAATAGTTGAATAGGAGGGTTAAAGTAAGTTGTATCACCTTTGGAAAACTGAATAGCACTTTCAATGGTTCCTAGTTGCTCCCTACTGAAAAAGTCCATCTCATCTAATTAATATACTCTCTCATTTATACTCTATAGTTTAAAATCATGGATTCTTAGAAGAATCAAAATTTGAGGCTACCCAAAAAGCAATGAAAGATACCTATAGTATGTGAATAAGCTCAAAAATATTTTTTTTTAAGTTTCTGTACATCCAAGATCAGGAAAAGATTTAAGCCAAGACTATAACAAAAGTGAAAGATAATAGAAAGATGGCCTGAATGGTACATTAGAGACCCTTCACATGGGTTAGACTTTCTATGTCAGATTTAGGAAAATTCTCAGTCAAGAATGACCCAGAATGGAGGCAGCTAGGTGGCACAGTGAGCGCCGGCCTCGGAGTTGGGATGACCCGAGATCGAAACCGGCCTCAGAAAATGAGCACCCACACATAAATAATGACTAGCCGTGTAACCTTGAGCAAGTTACTTAACCCCAATTGCTTTAAAAAAAAAAAAAAAAGAATGACCCAGAATGGGTGATTAGAGATGGATGTATTGTGAATTGCACCAGGGGAGGAAGTAAATCCCAGATTCAGCATTTTCTCCTGGGGATGTTAAATCAGATCAAATAAAACTTGATAATTTGATTAGTTCTCTGGTGGTAGTGAATGAGGTTAGCATGGAAAAGTGGATAGAAATTTTGGAGAGGTAGGGTGGCTAGGTGGCACACTGAATAGAGCACCGGCCCTGGAGTCAGGAGGACCTGAGTTCAAATCTGACCTCAGACACCTGATACACTTACAGTCATGTGGCTTTGGGCAAGTCACTTAACCCCAATTGCCCTCAAAAAAACAAACAAACAAACAAACCAATTTTGGAGATTTAGGAAATCTCAAGAAAACATTTTCCAGGAAGGAGGTTGTCTCATACTTAGCATAGAATTTTTGATGCTATTTGTTGAATTTAATGGGGTACCAGAGGATTCCCTTTGATCAACTTAACACTACCTACAGTAGGTAGTCAGCATTGGATCAACTTAACACTACCTACAGTAGGTAGTCAGCATTGGATCTGGAGTCAGGACAACCTAATTTCAGATCTGACATCAGATGCTTATTAGCTGTGTAACCCTGGGCAAATCAATCATTTAATTTCTGTCTGCCTCAATTTCCTCATCTATAAAATGATGATAATAATAGCACGTACCTTCCAGAGTTATTGTTGTCAGTATTATTACTGCCAAATATTTGAACCTGGTAATATAAAGCACAAAGACAATTATTAGTAAATCATAATTGTCTTTTCATATGACTCAGTCAATTTTCCCCTTTCACCAAATGATCTGCCCTGGTCAATCATAGTGATTAGATGAAACAAGGAAAAAAAAAAAAAAAACATGAAACTTTTGCTTCCCCTGTCTTTCCTTACTGAAATTTGCAAGTGCAGAGGTCTCTAATCAAGAGCTGGAATGTGAAGTCAGCGGTGCACCTCAGCAAGTACAGGAAAAGGTGATGACTCATTAATGCTGTGAAGCTCTTTCTACGTGTTATTGCTACAGATGGGGCAATAACAGCAAAGATTACAACAATGAAGAGAGGAGGCAAACCTAAACAAAGGATAGAGTTTCAACACAGACAGCCTTGCTTGACACCAGTCTGATTACTCAGGTGTGTTTGCTCTACTCTGAGAGAGGTCTCTAAACACGTGTTCTCCAAAAAGATGAAACACAATTGAGGAAAGGGGCATTGTCACTGATTTTTAAAAGATCTGACACATTGTGGGTGGGAATAATGTCTTCTTTTACTTTGAGATGAATTAGCCAATCCAATCCTTATTGGTTGAGTTAGAAAATCTTTGCTTTTAGCTTAAAAGAAAATTATAAGCCCTACATGGCTGAGATTTTATATATAGGTAATCTTATAAATAAATTCCATTTAGTTCAATTCAATAAATGCTTATTTAGTCCTTACCATTTACAAGTGTGATATCCCATTTGCAGCTACTTCTGCCTACTTCCATTCCCCTTCAAGGGACAATGGAAGGCTTTGAGGCTGACAGGAGAGGATGTGACCTAAGTGGGCAGGAACAGTAGGAGCAAGGATTGGTGGTCAGGGTCAGAGGGAGAGGGAGACAGGGATTTGTGAAATGACAAGGGTGATACTGATACTTACCTGACCTAGCTGCTAATTCTACCAATCATGCTCTATGATAGGTAACCAGTAGCCACATGAGACACAGGTCCCTCCATTGACCAGACAGACCACCAACTTTTATGAATTCCAGTTCCCCCTAAATAAGCCACTGATCTTCTCTAGATACACCAAATAAACCATCAACCTCCTTGAATTCCAGTTTGTATCAGATCCTGTATGATTGAATTGAGACCCTGACTCTAAAGTGCTTGCATCTGAAATGAATAACAATCCAACGGGAAAATCTGAGCAAAGCAGCCAGTGGGATTTTGGTTATACTCCATTGCCTGCTGAAGAGAAGACATACTATGAATGGACTAGAAATTCTGGGTCCTTATTGATCTTATGTATGTATATGGTGGGGGAAAGAAGGGAGTAGAGGACTTTAGCATCTAGGAAAGCTGTGTGAGCTCACAGGTGACTAGTGTGTTTTATGTTTTATTATGTGTGTGTTCTCTTTATTAAATAACATTATTTACTTTTTTATGCTAAGACTAACAACATGGTATATAGAATTGCACCATCTATGTCAGCATGTGTGGGTGACCAGCTCCATTAGGCCAAGGTCATTTTAACCAAGGCTCATTGGAAATAATGTAGGTGTTAAAAGGACTCGAGGTTAGCCAATGAATGAATAGATAAAAGCTAATTTTGATTGAATAGATTTGTAAATCTACACACCCCCTAGACAATGGGAGAGGTAGAGGTAAATGATAGAAAGTAGCTTAGGCTCCAATAAGCTAAGAGAGCATGGTTCTATCTCTGCACTTTGGCCCTTCTCCAAAAGTGGTACTCATCATTATCAGATGCTAAGACAAGGTTATGTGCTGAACATTACAGATAACAATAGACAAAACACAGATTTTGTTCTTAAGTAGCTTACAATCTAATGGGTAGATGGAGGCTGCATACCAATGACTGTGATGCAAGGGAGAATTTGTTAAGTGTACAGAGGAAAGGACCAAACAAAATATTATGAGAAATTTGAGGAGATAGATATCATTTTGGAGTTTTAGAAAAGGCTTCATGGAAGAGCTGGCACTTGAACTGGGTCTTGAGAGAAGCAAAGGTTTTCAACCAATGGAAATATGTGAAAGAGTTCATTTCAGGATGGGGGGATAGCATCAAGAAAGGTACAGGATGAAGAGAAGGAAGATAAAAAACAGGTGCAGTGAAGAGTTCAAGTGTAATAATAGTAGGCAGGAAACCTGGAAAGGTAGTTTAGAACCAGATTGTCAAGAGTTTATACTATTCTTCAGTGAGCATTTAGAATTCATTAAGATTTTTGAATGCAAAGGTGATATGGTCAGAGCAGTGCATTAGGAAGACTACTCAGCCAGCAATTTAAAAGATGGAAGCAAGATTAGTCAGGAAGTTATCACAGCAGTGTAGGTGATAAGAAAAGAGATTGGAAGATTATTGCTCAAGCAGTAAGAAAAACAAAAGTGGTTTCTACTCAGGATTTAGCAGAGATAAGCACCTGTGCATCTTTCCTCAAATGCATGAACCTTTTAACTGTAGAACTCAGTGGGAATGGAATCAAAGATAGCATTTCTTGTGAAACTTAAAGCATTTCCTGAATTGCAGGCCAACTAGAAATTCCATAGTCCATCACATGCTTATTCTGGTATTTCTGTTTTCATTCCCAGTTGGAACTAGAATGTTTAGAAAAATTTGAAAAATGAGCCAACACTCCCACATCCCTTTCCTGCTCTTTCCCTTTTCTTTCCCCCTATCAGTCCCCAAAAAGAACCAGACATCTCAAATTTTGTCTAAGGAGCAGTTTAAAAAAATTCTAGGGAGTTGTTTCTTTGTTAGAATCAGTGGGCCCGAAGCGAGGCGGCTGAGCAGGAGGAGACAGCGACGGCAGCGGAGGTAGCGGCGGCGGCGGCGGCGGCGGCGGCGGCGGCGGGAAGATGTCGGGCGAAGATGAGCAGCAGGAACAGACGATCGCCGAGGAACTGGTGGTGACCAAGTACAAGATGGGGGGCGACATCGCCAACCGAGTCCTGAGGGTGGTGGTAGAGGCATCAACCTCAGGTGCATCTGTGCTGGGTCTGTGTGTGAGAAGGGTGATGCCATGATCATGGAGGAGACAGGAAAGATCTTCAAGAAGGAAAAGGAGATGAAGAAAGGCATTGCCTTCCCTACAAGCATCTCGGTAAATAACTGTGTCTGTCACTTCTCCCCCTTGAAGAGCGACCAGGACTACATCCTCAAGGAGGGTGACTTAGTAAAAATTGACCTAGGAGTTCATGTGGATGGATTCATTGCAAACGTGGCCCACAGTTTCGTGGTTGATGCAACTAAGGGTACTCCCGTGACAGGGAGAAAAGCAGATGTGATTAAGGCAGCTCACCTGTGTGCTGAGGCAGCCCTTCGCCTGGTCAAGCCTGGAAACCAGAACACACAAGTTACAGATGCGTGGAACAAAGTTGCCCATTCATTTAACTGCACACCAATAGAAGGTATGTTGTCCCACCAATTGAAGCAACATGTCATCGATGGAGAAAAAACCATCATTCAAAACCCCACCGACCAGCAGAAAAAGGACCATGAAAAAGCTGAGTTTGAAGTCCATGAGGTCTATGCTGTGGATGTACTTGTGAGCTCAGGAGAGGGCAAGGCCAAGGATGCAGGACAGAGAACTACCATCTATAAGCGAGATCCTTCAAAACAATATGGTCTGAAAATGAAAACTTCCCGTGCCTTTTTCAGTGAGGTGGAGAGGCGATTCGATGCCATGCCATTCACTCTCAGGGCATTTGAGGATGAAAAGAAAGCCCGGATGGGTGTGGTGGAATGCGCCAAACATGAGTTACTCCAGCCGTTCAATGTTCTATACGAGAAGGAAGGTGAGTTTGTTGCCCAGTTCAAATTCACAGTACTCCTCATGCCCAATGGTCCCATGCGGATAACTAGTGGTCCCTTCGAGCCTGAGCTGTACAAGTCTGAGCTAGAGGTCCAGGATGCAGAGCTAAAGGCACTCCTTCAGAGTTCAGCCAGTCGGAAGACGCAGAAAAAGAAAAAAAAGAAGGCCTCCAAGACTGCAGAGAATGCCACCACTGGGGAAACATAGGAAGAGAATGAAGCAGGGGACTGAGACGGCTCCCATCTCCCTAGCCCAGTACTCCTCCCTTCTTCCCCTCCTACTACACCCTGGGCTCCACAAAGAGCGGTTCACCTTTTCCACCCAGGACCGCTGGCAGAGCGGGGAACCTCTCCCCTCATCCCAATCCCTACAACCAACCCTCCTTCCAATGACTACCAGCTCTGACTGACTCTGGCCTTGGGAGGCCATCTAAGACTACTTTAAACGGAAAAAAGAAATTGAATAATAAAATCAGGAGTCAAAACCTGTCTTCAAGCCCCTCTTTCTAACTTTTTGTATTGCTCTCTGCTTGGTCCAGGTTGATGGCCCAGCTCTACAGGGAGAGGCTGATGGCCCATCTAGCTTACGCACCATCGCCACCTCCCCTGAAGTTTTTTACTCATCTTTCCTAGTGGTCAATATCTTACAATTTGTCTGGGGCGACAGCCTCATTCTGCCTCTTCAAGTCTTTGTCTGCCTCAAAATGGGGTTGCTGAGGTGTCTTCCTCCATTTCTCATTTTGATTCTTATGTAGCAGAATCCTCTTCAGATACAGACTGTCTGGCCAGGCCCCTCCCATTTTGTAGGAGCTGGAGCCTATAATTCTGAGATTCTCTTCTGTTGTATGGATCCTCTTGTTTAAATTTTTAGTTTTTACAAGGACAGGATCCACTTGTTTTCTCACAGAACTATAAAGAAATGACCCTTCTCAACCTTGTTCCTGGAATTGTCCCTAGTTCCCAATCTAGAGCTGAAAGCCCTATCTGCCAGTTTGGTTCCTGTGCCTGGTGCTCTAACATCCCTCTTCTGAGAGAGAGGGCAGGAGTCAGGGGAGCAGATTGACTCTTAAGGAGGGGACTCCTCCTTTCTGAAGCTGTTGACTTGGATTGTACAGATTCTTGGGGCTTTGTGGGTTGTGGGAGGGGCAGTTAGTAAGTGGGGTCTTGGGGAGCTGGGGCTCCCACTAACTCATGGGGTTTTTAAACGCACTGAGATTGCGTCAATAAAAGAAATTGGATTTGCAAAAAAAAAAAAAAGAATCAGTGGGCCCTCTGGTACAAGGGTCGGTGGGCAATTATCCATGTCATCAGCCACAGCCTTCTACCTTATATTATAGTTTCTAGTCATGTGTGCTTTTATGAAAGTAGTTAGAATGCATAGTACTGAATTAAAGAGATTAAAATATCTCAGAGAAGATAAATACTGTAACCTTGTTTTTAACTGGCTGATCTAATAGCAAAGAATTTCATCACCTTAGGGCATAATTCACAAAAGCACCAGTATGATCTGTATTTGTTCAGTCATTTCAGTTGTGTCTGCCTCTTTGTGACTCTGTTTGGGGTTTCCTTGGGAAAAGATCCAGGAGTGGCTCACCATTTTCTTCTCCAGTTCATCAGTAAACCAACACACAAAAAGAATGGGTGGTGGTCATTGGGAAATAAAAGGTCCAGGAGACAAAATGCTCCTCAAGGTCTCAAAGCACTGGTACAGTCTAAGTCAAGAAGATGGTTTTTTTGTTTTGTTTTGTTTTGTTTTTAAGTCACTTGGAAATCTTATGGACAATGAATTCAAGAAAGCAAATGGGGATGAATTGTTATCATAACATCTGGAACTGATCATAACAATGAGGGGTTAGAAGAAGAGGAGTGAAAGAAAGCAGCTCATTATCCTTCTCTTTCCTTTTAAAAAATGTCTCAAGTTTCTGTCTCCAGGCTCTCTTCTCTATGTATACTTTCTCATAGGATCTTATCCTCTCCCATGGCTCTATGAGTTTTAAGGGAGTAACTCCCAGATTTACATACATTCCCCTCTTCATCCCTGCCCCCAGGCTTTGCTTCGACATTTCCAACTACCTATGGATATCTCCAGATGGATATCTTGGCTATGCTTCAAACTCCACATGTCCAAACTAAATTCATTATTTTCCCACAAAACTGTCCTTTGTCTTTGCTTCTTTATGGCACCACCATCCTTACAGTCTCACCAAGTTTGTAACCTGGGATCCAGTTTTTATTCTTCCCTTTTCCTCACCTCAAACATTCAAATATCCAAGCAATTGCCAAAGCTTATATTTTCTTCTTCTGAATGTCATAAGAAATCAAGGAGAACCTCCAAAACATTGGATAAACTCTTTGTAGTGAACTTGTGAGAAGACATGGACAAGAATCAAATACTATGGGCATGGATAGATGGATATACTGCATCTCTAGTAGGAACTTCCAAATCAGTGAGGTCACAGATCCATTACAGCATTATTATATTTAAATTCGAATAAGGAAAAACTTCCTAATAATTAGAAATGTTCAAAAAGTGGAATGTCATGCCTTGGGAGATAGTGAAGTCACCAATTTTTGAAATCTTTAAGTATTGACTAAATAGTCAATAGTCAATAATAGTGAATAAATATTAATTAAGCTCCTAGTATGTGCCAGACACTGTGCTAAACTTAGATCTAAGACTTAGATGACCACTTTTTAGATATGTTTGGAGTCTCTGTTCAGGTACATAGTAGACTATGTGACCTCTGAGTACCCATCCACCTATAAGATTTTGTGATTGGGTGACATAATTCTACTTCATTTATTCTAATTACTTGGTATCCACGACTTCTATTATTTCTTCTCTTGCCTCTATTCCTTTGCTTAAATTATCCCCCACTTCCATAATTTGAAGTCTCTTCTTTCTTTCAGGACCAAATCAGTTGACACGTCCTTATGCAGATGACTCACCTGCATCTACCTCTCCTGGATTAACACAATTTCTTCCCCCTTTAATATCTTACAAGCCTTTACTAGGTATATTTGTATCTATTTCACTCTCCTCTTGTATCATTGTTATTTATATATATCTTCTCTCCACTCCTCCAATTAGATTATAAGGTTCTTCTTCTTTAAGTTACTTAATAATAAATATAATAAATTTTGTATTGACATAGCCTTGAACAGGACCTTATAATTTAAATTAACACTTTTGTTAAACCCCTATTATGTGCCAGAATTGTGGTTGTGCTAAGAATACAAAGATAAAAATAAAACCATCCCTTGTACAACACTGTCCATAGTTGGTACATAGTAGATATTGATTGAAAATGGAAATATTCTTGTAGGAAGAAAGTGCACTGGATTTATAGTGAGAGAACCTGAGTCCGAATTTTATATTCGCTACTTTTAGCATTATAGGATTGAGAGATGGAAGGGCTTTTTGAGGGTGGCATAGTATAGCAGAACGACTACTGATTCTAGATTAAGCAGAATCCTATCTCCAATGTTTATTATGTAATTAACCCACCTTAGCCTCTCTTTCCTTAACTGTAAATTAAGAGACTGAACTAGATGGCCTCTCCATTCCTTTCTAGCTTTAGAGTTGTGATCTTAGGATATAGTGTAACCCTCTCATCTTACTGAAGCCCAGAAAGGTTTGAAAATTTACCCAAGATTGGGCAGGTAGTAAATGACAGAGCTAGGATTCAAATCCAGGTCCTCTGCCTTCAAATGAAGTATGTTTTTCTTCCAGTACTTTTTTAAAATCATGCAACATTTCTTTAGTATTATATAGTTGCAAAAGCAACCTAGAATGTTATTAATAGATTCAAAGAATGTCAGATTAAAGAAACCTTAGAACCATTTTATTTAATCCCTTCATTTTACAGATGAAGAAACTGAGGTAGATTCATGATGGAAAATACTATCCACATCCACATTTCTAGAGAAAGAAATATGGAGTCTGAATACAGATCGAAACATAATATTTTCAATTTTTTTTTGTGGTTTTTCCCTTTTGTTCTAATTCTTCTTTCACAACACGATTAATGTGGAAATATGTTTAATATAATTGTACATGTGTAATCTGTATCAGATTGCTTGCCATCTTTGGGAGGGGAAGGGGAGGAAAGGAGAAAAATAATTTGAAACTCAAAATCTTATAAAAATGAATGTTGAAAACTATCTTTACATGTCATTGGAAAAAATAAAATGCTGTTAAGTGTATGTGTAGGGGAAGAAACTGAGACCAAGATGTGAAATGTCTGTTTGGAAAAAAAAAAGCCAATTACTTGATACCAATACTGTTGACTAATGTACATAACCATTACTTAAGCCATATACAAACTCATATTTTGTTGGAAATTTAAAAAGCACAGAAGCTGACCTTCAGTTTAGAATTAGCCTTTATATGGAAATGTGATCAAATGGTTGATTGCAAGTCTGAAGCTCGTGTCCATGTAGGAAATAAAACCTGAACACGTTTAATTCACTTCATTAAGTATTTATTAAGTGCTTACTATCTAGACAGCTCTGTGTGAGGTCTCAGGAGAGAAAATGGAGTTTATAGCTTAGTTGGAGATTATGACATAAATGCAAATAACCAGAACACACAAAAATTATGTTAAGTACACAAGAGAGGTGAAAATTAAGTGCTGTGTGAGGTCCTAAGAAGGAAAGGTTGCTGTCACTTGGAGTTTTTAGGAAAGTTTAATGGAAGGAATGACATTTGAACTGAACTTTAAGGGGTTATGAAATGAAATGATGGGGACAGGTGTGGGGTGGGGATGAGAGGGCATCCTAGATCTAGGGAGAACAGTGAGCAAAAAGACCCCATTTGAAAAGCATGGGAGAGTGGGGGGCATCTAAGTGGGTGCAGTGAATATAGTACTGGCCCTGGACATGAGTTCAAATCCAGGCTCAGACACTTGACACTTACTAGCTGTGTGACCCTGGTCAAGTCACTTAATCTGAATTGCTTCACACCTTATCCTTATAGGAAGTATAAGGAGAACAGCTAGTTGTCATTTTGACTAGAGCTTATTAGAATATTTTAAAGGAGAAGTAAAAGGAAAATCCAGAAAGTCTGAGTAGTGCTATATTGTGAGGCATCTGAAATGCCAGACTAGAGAATCTGAGCTCTGTTGAATAAGTAAAAAAAGGAGTGATAGAAGAGTTGTGAGCATGACAAGGTTTATGTATGCATGGATGCTTTGATGGAGCTAGGACCTCATTAATAGGATCTCCTTCCATGGGAGCATATGACGTTTCATCCACTTGTTTTACTGGGTAATTCTTATCTATGGCCTTCGATAAGTTCACAGAGGTTTATGTAATTCATGAGAGTCTTTCTGTCCATTAGGTCTTAATATTTTATCTATTTATAGTATCCTGACATGACAGACATACCTCCTTTTCTAATCATGCATGCTCTTATTTTTTGTTTGTTTTTCTAGTGACACATCCCATAGCCTACTTTAACTTCCCTTCAATATTTCTGTTGCCTTTTATTTAGGTCACTGTCAATTTTGACTTTGTGCAACAATATCATGTCCCTTGGATTATATTTGCTGATTCCAAGGATCTATGATTTTGTCTATGTGACCACTCTTTCAATTAATGCATAGGCCTTCTAGAGTTTAGTAGATAATATACAAGAGCTGTTGTGAACCTCTTAATCTACTACCATTTGGTCTACCTGGTAAGGATATTATAGAGGTAGATTTAGAAGGACTTGGTAACTGACTCTTTATGGTGGGTAAAAGAGATTTGTTGTTGTTAAGTCTTTTTCAGTTGTGTCTGACTCCCCATGATCCCATTTGGGGTTTTCTTGGCAAAGACACTGGAGTGGTTAGCCATTTCCTTCTCCAGATAATATTACATATGAGGAACTGAGGTAAATAGGGTCTTGCCCAGGGTCACACAGTTACTAAGTGCCTCAGGCTGGATTTGAACTCATAGAGAGGAGTCTTCCTGACTCCAGGTACAGTGTTCTATCTACTGTGTAACCTAACTGCCTGGGTGAGAGAGAAGGAAGAGTCAAGATGTCACCAAGATTTTGAACTTGTGAAACTAGATGACTAGAGGTGCCTATTACAGAGATAGTGAAGTCAGAAGAAGGAGTAGGTTGCTGGGAATAAGTAATCAGCTCAGTGTAGGGCATTTAGAATATGAAGAAGTGATGGGACATGAAGATATTCTTTATGCTTCAACCAAGATAAAATGTTTCCTCCAAACACGTCCTCTACTTTTGCTTAGGCTGTTTCCTATGCCTAAAGCACCATTCTTCCTCCTATTTACCTGGTGAATTCTTATCCATCTTTTAAAATGCTATTCAAATACCATCTCTTTCAAGATCCCTATCCCCCTGTTTCTATTAATGATCTCCCCTCAGTGACCTCAAACATCACTTTGTTTTGTAGTTCTGTAATGAATTTATTCCATATCATGTATCATGGTTATCTGTATTTCTGTTTTGCTTCTCTACCAGAAAGTAAACTCCATGAGGCAGAAACCCTATCTCATCCCAGCACTTAGCACTATGCTCTGAATAAAAATGATAGTTGAATCTCATTCATAATATATGAGTGAAAGAAACTACCAAAGAAGAGAATGTAGAGAAAAGGGAGCTGGAGGATAGAACCCGGAGTGATACCTCCTTTAAGGAAATTTGAAGAGGGGAAGTATCCAGTGAAGAGATGGAGGAGGAGCAAGGAGGAGAACCTGGAGAGAATGGTATCTGTGATGCTAAGGGAAAAAAGACTATCCAGGAATGAGTGGTCAGCAATGACAAATGTTACTGAGAAATAAAGAAGAATGAGCACTGAGAAAATGACCTTTGGACTTGTGGTTTTGTGGCATATCGTGGGGTCATCTTGAAAGAATTCACAGACTCGGACCTTCTCCAATCCAAGTAAAGCATTCATTGAGAGTGACACCTCTCAGAAAGAGGGCTAAGTTCCAAGAAAGAACTGTCAGCTTAGTGAAAGTAAGATGGATTTTTATAGGGCAAAAGATACAATTACAATAACAGAATAAATGAATATTAAAAAGGCAGGAGGAGTTTATCAAGGGATTAGGCAATAGTGGAGGGGTTCCAGCTTCAATAGAACTGCACATGTGATTACATACAATGCATACAGTAAAATCCCTTTGGGGGGGGCATGTATGTATGATAATGATATTGTAATAATCCTCTCTACATATAAATTCAACTAAAGGACAGCTTTTGCTATTACTGCTCAGCAGCTGCCTACTTAGGCAAAGTCCCTTCTATTGTTTTGGGGTCCAGATCCTGCTCAGGCATCCTGGTGGTACTGCTTTCTGATTGACTGGTTATTATGGTCCTGTCTGAGATTAAATGGATGTGGTTGTGGTTAAGTACATGGATACATCTGCTGTTTCTGTGAGAAATATGAGTTCATGGGCACACCTGCTGTTTCTGTGAGAAATATGAGAATTGGGTTTGGGGGCAGTGCCTAGCTAGAGGCAATGGCTAGGATTCTATCACATGGACACACCTGTTGTCCTAGTAAGGCATATTTGGGATATTGGGTCTGGGAGAAGGGAGGGAGCTGTGGTCTGGTTAAAGGGTTAAAGCCAGAATGTGTGGTCAAATAGGGTTAAAACCAGATTGTGTGGTCAAATCAGGACATGCCTTCTCTTCAGTGAAACTAATAAGGAAGTTTGAATATTGGGGCTGGGGGCAGCTTTATTAGGATTCCATCAGATTTTTTTGATAATCACCAATGACTTTATGATAGGATCAAAGCTAAATTCCAGGTTACTGAAGAGTAGGTGGTTACATAACGAAAGCAAAGTGGATTGCAGATAATTTTTTTTTTCAAAAAGTTCTGCTATAGGAGGAAGAGATGATAGCCAAGATGGTGGCATATGAAAAAGCAGGACAAATCAGGCCTCCCTTCAACTATTCCATCAACATTTAAGAAAATCACCAGGCTGAGTGGGATGCTGAAGTAAAAAGTACATGAGACCATAAATTTGGCCTACAGGCAAATGACCAGGGCAGGAGATGTGGAAGAGGGGTGGGGCAGGATAACAGACTCAACATCCAGTGTTCCCAACTAGACCAACTACACTGGGACACCACAAGTTGATCACTTCTCTATCTCCAGTCCCAAGACAACATGAAAATATTACCTAGAAGGATTCCCAGAGTTCTTAGATAGGCTGACAGTTTAAGGATTCTTCAGAGCTAGCCACATAAACAGCCCCAGGGTCAACCCAATAGAGAAGTCTTGCTAAGAGGGGCCAAAAGTCCAAATTCAGTGCTTATAACACCAAGGTAGGCTCCAGTTCAGTAACTTCCAAAGATGATCTGACTAAGTTCCTGCCCACACCAGCAATTTGTCGTCTGGATCATGAACTCATGCCCAGAACTTAGAGAACAGGGTCACCACCCAGAGCAGATTTTGTTCTCTGTCTCCACCCAGGAAAGCAGCATATTGAGGTCTCAAAGAAGGGTAGAGGTTACAGATTCAGCTTTGAAAGCTTCCTGATAAGCCAAGGAAGAATGATCCAAAAAAGTGCTATTATGAGAACAAGAGAACAAGTTTTATCCAAGACAAAAATTCAGGAGAGAATAACTTCAAAACAACTACAACTAAAGATTCAAAGAAAAACAACTTTCCCATAAAAGCAATTAGAGGGGCGGCTAGGTGGCACAGTGAGTAGAGGGCCAGCCCTGGAGTCAGAAGGACCTGACTTCGGATCTGGCCTCAGACACTTAACGCACACAAACAAAAACCTAGCCGTGTGACCTTGGGCAAGTTACTTAGCCCCAATTGCCCTCTAAAAAAAAAAAAAGCAATTAGAATTCTGGGGAAAATTATGCAAGAATTAAGAAATTAGTTTTGAATGGTATTATAAATGAAATGAAACCTATAAAGAATTGAGAGCTAAGGAAGGAGAGATTTTGGAAACTACAGCTTAACCCAAGAGATACAAAACTTTACCCTAGTAATAGACTCCTGGAAATGGAACAAAAAGATATTAATGACTTTATGAGCCAAGAAATATAAAATGAAGACAAAATACTGAAAAAATGGAGGAAATTTATCACATCTTATAGCAAAAACAACTGACCTGAGATACAATTCAAGGAGAGCTAATTTAAGAATTTTTAGGCTACCCAAAAGCCATGATCAAGAAAGAGCCTGGATATCATATTTTAATAAATCATGAAAGAAACTTACCTAAATCTCTTGGAACCATATAGAAAAATGAAAATATGAAAAATCTACCAGTGACTCCCTGAAAAAAAAGCCACAAATGAAACTCTTAGGAATGTTAAAGGCAAAATGCAGAACTTCCCAGCAAAGGAAAAAAATATAAGCAGCTAGGTGAAAGAGTTCAAGTACCAAGTAAGAAGAAATTAGAATTGTACAAGATTTAACTGCCACCAATATAAAGGAATGGAAAGTATCAAACCTGATATTTTAAAGGGCTTACAAACCAAGAATAACTTATCTGCTGATACTGGGTATAATGCTATGAGGGAGAGGGGGTTGGAAGGGTGGACCTTTAATGAAATAGAGAACTTCCTAACATTCCTGATGAAGAACTAAAAACTGAGTAGAAAATTTGAAATACAACCTAGTGATAAAGACAAACATAAAAAGTTAAATATAAACAATCAATTGAAAAAATAATTTACGAGGAAGGAAAAAGTGTTTGCATTTGTGTATGTGGGGATAATATAAACTTCCCCTGAGAGTCATGATATCAGTAAGACTCATAGAGGGAATCAAATAAAATGGAAGTCCTGGGAATTATTTTTGTTATGCTTTCATGATTTCAAATAGAGGAGCAAAAAAAGGAGAGGGAGGAAGGCTACTATGGGAAAGAAAAGGAGAGAAAATGGGAGAGGGCATAATACCTTAAATAATCAGAAGTCTATATAAGCAAAGAAGGAGTAGGGGAAGCATTCATCACTTGAACCTCACTTTGAACTGATGTAGAGTGAGGTGAATAGATCTAGGAGAATAATGTAAACCCTAACATTATAAAAAATAACAATACAATCACAGACAGAACATATGTGTGATGACCAACTATGACAGACTGGACTCTTCTCAGCAATGCAGTGATATAAGTCAATCCCAAAAGACTCATGATGGAGAGAGATGTCTACATCCAGAGAAAGAACTAGAAAGAACTGAGTTTGAATTCTGATTGAAGCAAACTACTTGATCTTTTTCTTTTTATTGTTTGGTTTTATTTCCTCTTTGCCATTTTTCATTCCATCTAGTATAATCAGCCTTTGTAACCTGACTAATGTCTAATGTGAAAGTATTTATTTGCAGATCCTATACTGGATTGTATGCCATTGTGGGGGGTGGGGAGAGGGAGGGAAGGAAAATTTGAAACTCAAGGAATTATGGGATTGAATCTTGTAAACTAAAAGTAAACAAACAAATTAATAAAGACAAAAAAGATGAAAAATGACAATTTCAATGACTTAGGAACTCTAATCAATGCAATGATACTCTCCTCTCCTTTCTTTTACTTTCCTTTCTTCCTTCCTTCACCAATGAGCAATTCCTTTCCAGAGACCTGTATATCCTTAGGCACTTAGAGTCATGGATCAGGCAGGGCTTCCTCCAGGGTTGCTTCTCACAGTTCATCAACATGTGGGTCCTACCAAGAATCAAGCCATCCTTGTTCCTCTTGTGTCTCTTCAAAGTTCCCAACACATACTTGCTTCTCATTGTTCCCTGTTGCATTTCATCACCTATATTCAGTCACTATAGTTAGTGAATCTGCATCATTGTGCTTATAATTCCCTGCAGCTCCCCAGAGTTGTCATTGTGAGTCCTTTATCCAGAGGAAAAAATTTTCTCTTTCCCAGGCCTTGCCTCAATATGGTAGAGAGGAGTACATCAGCTTCCTTATTGTAGTGGAAGCATATTTTCTCTTTGCAACAAAGTGTTTCATGAAAGAATTTAATAGGAAACTTCTCCCTTCCTACTCACTCTGATCCCACAAGACATTCACCCAGGAATCAGAAATGCCCTTGGCAATATTTAGCTTCTTCAATTCAGCTCAAGTGTACCTTCTCCATGAAACCTTTCTTCATCTCTCTAGTTGCTAATGCCTTCCTTCCTCCCCCTCCAAAAAATTTGCCTTGTATTTATTTTGTATATATTGTGTTTTTTCCCATGTATGTATATGTGTGTTGTTTCTTCTTGTAGAATATGAGCTCCTTGAGGATAAAGACAATTTTGTTTTTGTCTTTGAATCCCCAATATATCTATAGCATATGGTAGGTGCTTAATAAATGCTTGTTGACAGATAGATTGATCTCTATCACCAATACCAGATTGGAACATAGTGTCTTTATTGTCTAAAGTCCTCCTTTTCCCTCAGGCTCCAGAACCATGAATTGCCTGTTTGAGTGAAGCCTTCCTCTGGGTCTAAAAGTTTGACAAAGTACCTAATTTCCTCCCGATTATTTTATAAGCTCTGTATTTCTCACCATTGCCAACTGGGTGGTATTATTAAAATGACCTGGGACTTCTTCTTGACATCTTTAGCGGGGTTGGTGGGAAAGGGAGTCAATCAAGCATTCCTTAAAGAACTATGTAACTATCAGCTATTACTATTATTATTATTGTTATTATTATTAAGAAGTGAGACTGAGATTCAAATATTCAAGTACTACAGTCAAGGCTCTGGCCACTGCATCACACTGCCCCTTGCATAATATTAATTCCACTGAATTTTTCACTTTTCATTCTAAAGTTTTAGCACCACATAAATATCATACATTTGTGCTATAGCCAGTCTATATGGAATCCTCAGTTTTTAGTCTATTTCTCACCAATATGACTCTACACTTTGCTCCATTAGATTTTCTTTAGTCTCCTCACCTTAAATATTAACAAAATAAAACTCCCTCCCACTGGGGTTGGAAGGAATAGTGGGAGGTGGGGCAGAAATTTCTGAAATAATGAAGAGTTGAAATAACGCGTGTAAATCATTTTCAGCTATTTGGAACAAATGATAGTGACCACTATTACCTCCTTTAACTGCTCCCCCCTCAAACAATGTCTCACTTGGAAATATAATTCGTAGCTACATTTTCAAATACATTTTTATTCCAGGGGGGTTGGGAATAAACATGATGGTGGGGAATTAAGCAATATGTCATTGGCAGACCTCCAAGTGGCAGTGCTGTAGAGAATTACATGAAACTAAATTGAAACTGTACAACAGCAATAGTGTGTAATCAGTCCTCATGTGCTGAACAGATGTGACAACTGTAGCAGACACAAGGGAGGGTGGAGCCTGAGGCTTACCCCGTAGCTTAGCTCAGGTTCAGCCTCAGTGGAGTATGGAAATGGCTACGTGTATGGTTACTCATCTTTTCACAATGAAAGCTACAAATCTCCTGGGCTCTGAAAGAAGGGCTAGCTGAAGAATTGGAATGTAATGAAGGGCTCATGAGAATTCAGAAGAACATATGGTTTTGGACACAATTCATAGGCAACTGTTTTTGCAGTATAGTACTCTGCCTGTGCTCATTCTCCCAAATCGAACTTGCACTGGCAGACCAGGTCCCTAAAGGATAACTGACTATTACTCCCTTCAGGGTTCTGGGCAGGGGTAGTCTGAAGGATTATGGCTTCTCAAGCTGTAGTGCCAGAGCCCACATTGGTATGTTTCCCATTATCAATTTTAAAAATGTAATTCTGTTAGTTTTTAGAAAAGGGATTCACTAAAATAAAGTAAGAATAGGAATTACAATAATACCCCCTATATGAAACCAGAGCCTTTAGTTTTTCTGGCTCTTCAAATAATGAAAAGAACTACTAGTCTGGTATACAGCATCAGCTCCTTGGTCACAAATAGCTAGAATCAGACTCTCCCCCTACTCTCCATGAAGTCTCTTGGTAGGGAAATAACTGTGCATGCATCAAGGTTGGGGTAGATTGACCAGTCTACTTCTCCCATTACAGCACTGTGTGTGTGTTTGTGGGGGCGGGGGTAATAGATGTGTGTATGTATCTACATATGTATATGTCTATACATATTTAGATAAATATAGATACGTAGACACACACTACTGTGATGGGGTAGGGAGATTGTCCAATCACTATGCCAACCTTGAAGCATGCACAGATTAGATAGGTAGATAGATAGATAGATAGATAGATAGATAGATAGATAGATAGGAACTTGTTTTACTAAATGCTAATCTCTCACATCCATGTATGAACATAGAATTAGGGGCAGCTGCACATCTATCCTGATTTAAAGGATATAACTGGATAAGAAATTGATAGTCAGTGGTTAGAGAGTCAGTTTTAAAGCCAAGAAAACTTGGGTTCAGTGTTTGCTACCAATACATTCTGACTGAGTGATCCTGAGAAAGTCACTTCACTTCTCAGTGCTCTAGGCAACCCTTTAAACTAGAAGTTGCAGAGATGTTGACCAGCATTTGTAGGAGTTTCCTCACCTAGTAGTTCCTTAGACCAATAAAAATGCCTGTTGATGGACCGATTAGTGTCTTCCTCTTGTATCTCTCCTACATCCTAGTGCAGAGCTGACTACATGGCAGTTATTTAATAAAAGCCTGTTGAATTAAATACCTCAGTAGGCTCCATAACTGAATGAAAACCTATACTTCCTTAATTAGATGACCGAAGGTCCTGAGTTTCTTTTGAGGCAAACTCATGATTTTCATTGTTGTTTAGTCAATTTTTCAATCATGTTCAACTCTTTGTGATCCCCTTTTAGAGGTTTTCTTGGTAAAGATACTGGAGTGGTTTGCCATTGCCTTCCCCACCTTATTCTACAAATGAGAAACTGAGACAAACAGAATGACTTGCCCAGGGTCACATAGCTAGTAAGTGTCTGAGGCTGGACTTGAACTCAAGTCTTCCTGACTCCAGGCCTGGCACTCTATCTACTGTGCCACCTACCTGCCCATGGTAGCACCTTTCAAATGAGAGACCTTTAGAGTAGAAAATGGGAAAAATGTCCTCTAGCAATGTGCTTTCATATTTCAAGGTTCATAAACTATTTGGGCAAAGGCATTCCTAATCACCTAAACCCTATTTCAGGGGAAGTTGACATATTTGCCCATTTATGTAATGTTTTCTATAGCATAAGAAAATCACTATATTCACAATACACTTGGCACAATTCTATTGGAAGGAAATTTATGGCAAGTAAAGGAAGCTGTCTTATGAATCATTTTTTTTTTGGCTAAGGAAACCTCTGAAATAAAGACTCCTAAATTTTCTGGGGTGGAATATGCCTTCCTTAAACATTCTACTTAATATGTAACATCTAAAGAATGTGGCTTTCCCTAGCATTTTTCATGCACTCGATAGTCAAAAGTAATGAGATGAACACAGACGATTATATGAATGCAAATATGACAGCCATTATTCATCCTGAACAGCGGATCCTATTTTAATTACATCTGAGTGAATTTACTGTTCTGAAAAAATATTTATAGTTTCCCATACAGAACATCAATACTGCAAATCTCTCTAGATCATCTTCCAAACTTTAACTATGTAGGATATACTTTTTTAAATAGGAATTGGGATTGAGGATTCGGCAACATTTGGAGTCCCATTGCTTTTTCTCTAATAGAATGCTTTCTTCTCTTGATGTAACCTTCAACACTGCTGCAATATTTTAGCATATATTCTGGAATGATCACTGTCAACTAATCAATAAACATTTATTAAGTACCTACTACATGCCAGGCACTGTGCTGAGGTCACAGATAGATAGTAGCAGAGTTGAAAACTCAAACAGATCTATGATGTACAAGTTCTTAGGCATACTATCTTTTTCAGGTGTTAGTGCTGGGTTTTATAGGAGAAGGGAGGGAGGACTATGGAAATGAGTTTGTAAGGGTGGTATGCCTTTGACCCTGGTGCCAAAATTAAGTAGTTCTTGGTCCTTAACCAGCAAGCAGAACTGCAATCTTTGATTTAGATTTTTAAGAATGTTTCTGGACCAGCTTTTAGTCTGCCTAAGCTGAGTCTAGGAGCAAATTTGGGGGTGTGGGGTTAACAGAGTTTCTGTAACACATTCTGTTGTCTCCTTCCTCAGTTCACTGGACTCTAACATTTTCAAAGCTGAGTAACCCAGATCCCCAAAGCTCTTTGAATGGGCATGTTTAATTGCATGCTCTGTCCTCTTGCTTCTGGGAAGTTCCTCAGCAATCCTATATACATTCACTCAGACAGGCTCCAGGGAGAGGCAAAAGGGATATGAGTTAAATATTTTATCAAATGCTGGGTACAGTTCCCAATCCAAGGGGGCTCAGAGTTTCTGATCTAGGTTGCTGCCTTCACTCTGACATTTTTCCTGATCCAGGAATTACTAGGTTAGCAGCGAGAGTGTTAGACAGTGGAGTCACACTCACACTCTGCCTTGTGAGCAAAGAAATTTAGAGACTCACATCTAATATACAAAAATGCAACAGCTGCAGGTGGGGAGAGATCAGGAGATCACACTTACAGATTCACACTGAATGAAAAGGTTCTAAATAGACATAATCCACCTTTTAACATTAAGGTTAAACTTCTAACAAGCAGAACAAGACTAGAGTTTGACTGGCATTTGAATTTCTAGAGGTATTTTTTTTAAAGCAAAACAAAATGCTTATTGAGATAGATAGGCTTCAATCAACACAAGTGGTTATCAGCATTTAGTATTTTACCAGACCAGCAGCCTCCAGGCCCAAAAGGGAGATTATTTTTTTAAATGCTCAGCCAGAGAAATGTGCATACATTTTTTACAGGAGATTACAGACAGCTGAATTTGGGTAGATGAACTAATTATTGGGTTCTTCTCTCCCCAGGGGCTAAATTACAACAATTTCTTGATAGGATGTCTACTCGGTTAAACCAGGGTCAGAGACCTATTTGGCCCTGAGTACCACAAAGAGAGTTAAGCAAGGTCTGGAAGGAGGAGTGAGGGAAGAGATGGTGTCTTTAGTAGGTCTGTCGAATAGAGTGGGGAGAAAGAAACAAGGGCCAAAAGAAAGGTGATGTGAGTGAATAGAGAAGGAAAAGTTGGAAGGAAAAAGTAAATATACATTTTGTGTGCTTAATTTACTATTAAACAGAAGAGAGAGAATTCCATTCCAATTCCAATGGAATTAGCATTAATTCCCAAATTCCAGATTCTATTGATGAATTGGTAAAAGTCGGTTTAGGGACTGGTTCACAGTGAATGGAAAACAGCCCATAAAGGGAAGTTCAGGATATAAACTTCCTGGGAGGCAAGGGGATTTATGGTATAAGTGGCTAGTGTGCTGGACAGAGACAGGAAGACATCAGTTTGAATGTGTCTTCAGTGGTTCCCTAGCTGAGACCCTGAGCACCTTGCTCAGCCTCAGTGTGCCTTTCTATGACATAGTGATAATAAATCCTATAGTTCTTCCTTTGCTGGACTGTATGTGAAAATCAAATGAAATAATGTAGATAAAAGACAGAGAGGCTTAAAGTGCCATTAATTATGTAATAGTTATTTTCCTTAAAGGATTAAGGTGTCTACATAAAACTTTACTAGTAGAGGTGTGTGTGAGCGTGTGTGTTTGTGGTGTGTGTTTGTGTGTGTGTGTAAATGTTCAGCAGCATCACATGCTGGAGATCTAGTCCATTATTTCTTTTTTTTCACTTTTTATTTCACTTTATTTGTAAATGTACCAATTCTATGATCTTACATCTTTATAAAGACTAATTTTATTTCCTTTTCTTTATAACTTCCTTGTTCCTATCAAGGGTGCCATAGTCCTTCTACTCAACTAGATTTATAACTTCACAGACAACTTTGTTCTCCCTTACTCTTCCATATCTGGTCATTGCCAGTACTCACTAATTCTAATTCTCTTTTTTTTTTGATTTTCAAATTTCCTTTACTTCCCTCCCCCCTCCCCTCATGACAGCATATAGTACAGTATAGGGTCTGCAAATGCATTCATATTAAACATTATTCTAATTACAAAGGCATATTGTACTAGGTTGGATGAAAGATGGTAAGGAAGAAGTAAAACCAAACAATGAGAAGAACAAGATCATTTAGTTTGCTTCCATCAGGATTCAGGCTCAGTTCTTTCTCGTTATATCTCTGGATGGCGCATTTCTCACTTTCTTGAGTCATTCGGGATTAACTTATATCACTGCTTTGCTGAAAAGAGTCCAGTCTGTCATAGTTGGTCGTCACAGATACGGTATGTCTGTGATTGTATACAAATTTCTTCTGATTCTACTCTTCTAGCTCAGCATCAGTTTGTATAAGTGTCTCCAGGTAATTATGATATCCGTCACCTCCTCATTTCTTATAGCACAATAAAATTCCATTACATTCATATACCACAATTTGTTTAGCTATTCCCCAATTGATGGGCACCCCTTTAGTTTCCAATTCTTTGCAACCACAAAAAGGGCTGCTAAAAATATTTTTGTACATATGGTTCTTCCTCCCACTTCTATGATCTCTTTGGGATATAACCCTAGAAGTGGTATGGCTGGGTCATAGTCCATTATTTCTGATTTCATCTGGGAAGCCTCAGTCCCACAATCAAGATGCCCCAACTCTTGTTCTGCAATTCTCCACCCTGGTGGTGGGATAAGGAAATGATAGAGACCCAAAACTATGCACATGTTTATAAAAGCTTGGAAGTTGTGTCTTACCCCTCCCCTTTGTCCCCCAAAAGGTACCCTTTATAGAATTTTCTTCTATTTTTTTTAAACTGTTAAAGTATCTGAAGATTTAGAGCTGTCTGTGAACTGGGTAGGAATAATCTAGCTAAAAATTGTACTTCTTTTATATAAAGGTCTAAGAGAAAGTATCTGCACCCATAAGATTCAGTCATGTACTGAGAGGTCACCACTAGGCCAACCTAGTTTGAAGAAAATACCTTATTTTGGCTGCTAGATAAGGCCACAAGAATGAAAGGAGGGCCCTTAAGATTATTGTAGAAGCTGTTGTTCCCAACTGAGTAGCATAGGGCTACCCAGGAGGAAATAAAGGCCTTGAAGGATTTCATTTTCTCTATTGAAATAGGCTACACTCTAGGGATGACACAGCTGCTTGGAATCCAATTGGATTTTTTTAAAACAAATAGCAATTAAATGCATTGATTCTCTTTTCCTGAGGAAGTTTACTATCTAGCACATATAAGGAGTCTTTACTGAATGTTGGCTTCTCTTTCAAATTTTTTGACATGATTCTTAACTGTTTTATTTCTTAAACTATTTGTCCAAAGAAAACTAAGTTGTTAAGCCTTGGTACAATGCTTCTTAGCAGTCATATAGAAGGAATGTGTCTCTTAAGAAAATGGGGTTAGCGATGAAGATTCAGATTTATATTTTAAAGGAGATTATTGGTCATAAACTGACATTCTTCAGAAAGTAGGCAGGCATATGCCTTGATGATACACTGAGGGTTCTTTCTGGGGTCAGTGGTTTCTTTCCCCTAGACAGAGAAGCCAGCATACTTTCCCTTTTTCTTTGGATTTTCTTCTACTCTCTGGTAGGGAGATCCCACTCCCTTCAGTTTCAAGCCCTGCTTCACTTAAATCCAATTCACTTGCAAGTTGACATCACCCTGCTGACGTCATTGGTCCTCTCTAAGAACTAAGGATGAACAACAAACAAAACAAACACATTGCCCACCCAGGAAATATAGAGGGGAAGGAGGGGATAAGGTAGGCCAATGGAATCAGCCTGACAAGTGAGGCGTGGGGAGGGAAATGAAAAGATTGTCATATAAAGAACTGAAAACTGTGAGAAATTTGGAAAATTGCAAAGTCCTGCCTTAGAAAGACAGTATAGGAAAAATGTCTGTATGGTGTGATGACCTGTGAGCCCCCACCTTCTAAAAATATGGCTCCCACTCCTTCACTGGTCCCCAATGTTTACCAGGGACAAAACTATGATAAATGTTTATCAAGTACTTGATATGTTCAGGAAACTGTTAGATATCATAGGTTTAAAGCTGGGAGGATCTTTAGGGATCTAGTCCAACACCTTCTATCATTTTATATATGGGGAAACTGATACCTAGAAAGGTTAAATGACTTAATTGAAAACATGCAGTTAGTACATAGTAGAGTCAGGATTGCAACTGAAATCTGTCTCCAAATCTAATGCTCTTTCTTCTGTATCACAATATCTTCCAATAACAGAGGATTTACTATGTAATTATAAAAAATAAACCTACATGAATGGAAGCTGTTTTGGCTGGACCAAAGGATTCAGAAACAGAAGATACTTTAAAAGTGATTGAGTCCAATCACTTCATTGTACAAATGAGAAAACTGAACTCTTTGGAGATGAATGGACTTACCCAATGCCACAAAGGTAGTAATAAGAGAGCTAGTACTTGGACCTAAATCTCATAAATCCAGATCTCACTCTACCTGTAGAACTGGACAGTAGCAACCTTCTAAAATACACCTTCTTAAACTTTTCTGTTTTACCAGAAGGACGGGGAAATTTCCTTGCTATAAACAAAAGACAACTAAATAAGCAGGCTATGAAAAATCAAATTCACTTTAATAACAATCCTGAACTGGGTCAGAGTTCTTTTTGCTTCTCCTTCCCCAGGAATTCCAGGTCCCTATCCTCTTTTGCCAGATAAGCATCCTTAACCAATTTACTGGAGGCCAAACAAAATAAAGTGATTGAAAACTCTTGGCTCAGAAATAACCCTGTAGCCAGATCCCTAACCAAAGTCCTATAAATGTTATCTCTGGAAAGCCTCATCACTTCAGGTAAAATCTCTGTAATGCAGGGAAATACGTGTTTAGTAGTTCAAAGTAAGAGAAGCAGAAATGTGGCTATGGGATGACTTTATTCCCCAGGGCCTAGACAAGAATTCCTATAGATTTTCTGTACATAGGCAATAATGAAGTGTTAGTTCTAAACAGTTGCTCCCATGGCCTTGGTATGTGCATAAGGTTTAGAGGACAATTATTTGAGGCCTTGTGCTTTCATAACCTTCACTCCTTCCTTCTATGCCCTTTCTTTTGGAAGCTTAGGTGAGCTGCCCTTCTCTTTCTCCTATTTCCCTTGCCCCCATTCTGTCCCTTTCACTGGGTGCACTCTGCCCAGCTACTCCTCCCAGGTCCTGATCTCACATATTGCTAATGACTATCCTCTACTGGAAGACAGACAAGTGAGGCCCTGAGAGCTCTAGCTGAGTACTGCTGCTGTGACATCCTTCCTCATCAAGCCAAAGGCTACGATCACCTGAGGGAAAAGGTCTTCACCCCTTAATGACATCTCAGCTTGAAACTCTGCTTCAGGATGCTTAGGCATGCTCTCCTGCAGAGCTCAGCTCCAAAGGAGGCCTGAGCTGTGTCCTCAGGAAATAGCCTATGCAGATTTAGACCTTTTGCTTTGAGTAGCTATGCTCCTCTTAGAAGATTTCACACATATAAACAAATAAAGACTAGCACATAACTGGTGGAGCTCCAAATTGGATGCAATAAATGTTAGACTGAACGATATTTTTACCCAGAATAAGTGTTAGAAAATGCTAATTTTCCCTTTTCAAAATCCACCTGTCCTTCAAAGTTTCCAGGAACACACAGGACAAATTGTAAAGCAAAACCATTACATTATGACAGAAAAAATGACATTAAAAACACCCTAACACAAGGAAAGGTCAAACTTGCTTAGGAACCTGACAGTGAGCAAACTGGGGGCCAGGGGAGGAAAGAAACTCCCAAAGATAAAAAATGTGGAAAAATGTTTTTCTCCAGATTCCTGAAGGGACAAATGCATCTACAACAGCTGACATCTGCTTGCAAAGAAAGAACAAATCCACCATGTCTGATGCATAGAATTCTGCTATAGCCATTTTAGCTTTATCAGTAACTTGACACTGTCTGAGCAAAATCTTAATTTTACACTTAAGTTGCCTCTTTTATCTCTTACATTTTGAAGAACAATTTGTCATTGAGTTAGGAGTTTTAAAACTAACAGGATCATAGCTCAGAACTGGAAAGCATCTCAGAAGCCACCTCACCTGTCTCCCTCTCCCCATTTTCCAGATGAGAAAACTGGAGCTCAGAGAGGCAAAAGAACTTGTCCCAGTACACGTACTAAGTAAGAGTCAGAACTTGGATTGAGGTCCTTTTATACCTCTAATTTTTACACGTTTACTCTCCATGTGCTTCAAAAGAGAAAGCATTGCATAGTGGATAGAGAAGGAGCCTCAGCTTCAGAAGACTTGCTTTCAGGTTCTGTCTTTTGATTCACACTGGCTGTGTAACAGACACGAGTCACTTAAAACTCTCAGTGCCCTTCAAACCAAAATTGCTCGCGATCTTATCCTGCTTATCAATTTTAAACAAATTATCTATATATTCATTATATGTACCAGTAGAATGAGCACAAGGGCTATTTTTTGTCCTCTCCTTTCTGGTGAAATATCAATCAATCAACAAGCATTTATTAATTATCTGCATGTGTCAGATATATTTCTAAGTGTTGGCCCTAGGGATACAAAAATAGGAATGAAACAGTTATCTGCCCTCAGGAAGCTTATTCGACATTCCACTTGGGAAAACAATATAACCTATAAGTAGATACAAAATAAATACAAGGTAATTATGGGAGAAAAAAAAGGAAGGGACGATCAGAAAAGACAGATAGAAGATAGTGTCTAAACTGAGTTCTGAAGGAAGTTAAGAATTTCAAGAGGCAAAGATAAGGAAGAACTGCATTTAGGAAATAAGTGAAAGGCTTTGCAAGTTCAGAGAGCTGGAAGATGGAGGGTTACGTGTAAATAAGAGACCATTTGACTGGATCACAAAGAGTGTGAAAGGAACTACAAAAGGTAAGTTGGACCAGGTTATTAAGGTCTTTAGAGGTCAAACAGAAGTTTGTATTTTCTTCTAGGTGTAATTAGGAGGTGTAATTAGGAATGTATTCATTAAGGAAACAATAGGGTTAAATCTGTGCCTTAGAAAAATCATGTTGGCAGCTGTGAGGAGGATGGGTTGGAGAAGTGAGGGACCAGAGGCTGGACACCCAGGGGCTCTCTCAATAGTTAGGGTGGTGGATGTGTAATTTGAGAGAAGGGGACAGATATGTGAGATGTTATATGGTGATGGGCAAAAAGGGATGTAGAGCAACAGTCCCACACAGGGTCAGTGGTTAACCAAACTTTAATGCACAGGGGTGGAAGGAGAATATATGCCAACAGGGAACAGTGTCAGTATAAAACCTTCAATGCCCTGAGTCTGTGGGCAGCACACAGTGGTGGATGGAGGGGAAGGTATTTCAGACATTGCTATTCCCACTCTCAGCAAAGGCCCCAAGCCACTCATGTACAGTTTTAGACAAAGAGCTGATGTGGAACAAATAGGAGACTGCCCCATCATCCATGAAGGTGATTTGGACCACTGAAATCAGGAAATTTTCTAAGTTACCCTGAGGAATGAGTTGCAGGGACCAAGAAACTTAACCTAACTGTATCACAGCAATTAAGTGGTTTCCAGGGCAGCTGAACCTTAGTATCCCAGAGACTGGGGCTATACCCATCAAGAGTCAAAACAGTTTTTACCAGCTTACAATCAGGTAGAATCAGAAAAACTTGGCAACTGATTGGATACATGGAGAGGGAAACAGTGAGAAATTTAGAACGCCAAAGTAGTTGCAAGTCAGAGTAGCTGAAAGTATGGTGATATTTATAGAAACAGAAAAGCATCAGAAAAAGGGTAGGTTTTGGGGAAAAGATAGTGAGTTCTCTTTTGGCCATATTGAGTTTAAGGTCCCTACAAGTCATAAAATTAGAGATATTCAATGTTCCATTACCACTATGGGACTAGATTTCAGCAGAGAGACTATGGCTGGATATATTGGTCTGGAAGACATCTACATGGTGGTTACAATTGAACATATGAGACAATAGGTACATAATAAATATTTTTAAAAAGGAATTCAACTGAACTATCTTAAATATCATAATGAATTTAATTCAACTAAACAACAATTAAATGGATTATCATCAATATACTAGATGCTAGGGGAGATACAAGATGAATTAGATAGGGACCTTCCTCTCATTGAGCTTGCAGACAAGTAGAAGAGCCTAGAGTCCATAAACAAATAACTAGAATATAATACAGAATCTACTTTTTTGTGTCATTTTCTTCAGTATTTTTGCAGTCTCCTTTAGCAAGCTGTTGACTTACTTTTCATGATTTTCTTGCATCATTCTCATTTCTCTTCCCAATTTTTCCTCTACTTCTCTTACTTGATTTTCAAAATCCTTTATGAGCTCTTCCATGGCCTGTGACCAATTCATATTTTTCTTGGAGACTTTTGATGCAGGAGCTTCAACTGTTACCTTCTTCTGGTTGCATGTATTGATCTTCTTTGCCACCAAAGTAATATTCTATAGTCTGATTTTTTTTTTAATGTTGCTTGCTCATTTTCCCATACTTGACTTTCTAACTCTTTCTCAAGGTATGACTCTGCTTCCTGAGGGGGTGGGGGTGGGTATGGGTGTACTATCCCAGGTTTCAGGGACTTTGTATCAGTCACTTGATTCGCCTGTGGGCCTAGAGCTCTAGAATCAGCTGCTGCTTCTGCTGCTGCTGCTGCTGCCACCACCACAACTACCACCTCTGCTGCCCTGGGACTGTGGCTGGACCATGTTCCTCTTTCACCCAGGTCCCACAGAATCCCCCCACTGACCTTCCACAAGCCCTTGGCATTTGCAGGTTGAGAAATCTGTAAACCTCCATGACTATCAGTGATTCAGTCCCCTGAGACCTGCTCTGGTCCCATCTGCACCAGCACAGCCCACACCGGGCTGCCCTTCACTCTGAGCCTAGTGCAATATACCCTTCTTGATCACCTTCCAGGCTATCTTAGGCTGTAGATGTGTTTCACTCTGTCATTTTGTGCGTCCTGAAGCTCTAGAATTTGTTTAGAGTTATTTGTTACAGGTATATGAAGGGGTGCTTTTACTCCTCCCTCTTAGCTCCACCCCTTTTTAGAATCTACTAATATAATAATTTGATATACCTCTCACTGTGTATTCTCATCCTAAACCAATGCTTGGCATTTTTTTTCTCTTGTGGCATATTGATCAGAATTCTACTAATCTGGGGCTGGGTTTAATTGTGTGTTACTTTCACTGCATAACACACTGTTGACACTCTATAAATGTTAAACAATAATCATCCCATATGCAGCTTACAAGTCAACCACGGAAGAATACCATAAAAGGAAATTAAATCCTTAGAAGACAAATATCAGACTCCTGATCACTGTTTACTTGATAAACAAACCAGATTTCACAGAATAATAGACCTCTGTATCTCTCTATATGGAGTTAATTCACAGCACCCATTCCCAACCTCATATTCTGGAGAAATTCACCTTGCCTCATTGTCCAAGTGTCTTCTCTTGACCCATCTTTAACTGCTCTTGCCATTTCCCAGGGCTCTGCAGAAAGAGATAGAAATGCATTGACGATTCTTTCTGTTGAATTAATTAAAAATTCATTAACTATTATCATAGATCCTTAAAGCATAAGGAACTTTATCAATAATCATTTTACTCTAACCTCCTCACTGAATAGATGAACAAACTCAGACTTAGAAAAGAGAAATGAATTATTTAAGGTAAAACAACTAGTTAGTAGAAAAGCTGTATTTCAACCCAGGTTTCCTGAATCCTTGTCCAACAGACTCCTGACTGAACCATTCACCCTGGACTAGCTGAATGCGTCTTCATTCTGACACATTATGGTGAGCAGAGACCTTAGAGAGGCCTTGTTGCATGTCCTTGCAAAGTAAACCTTTCTGTCAATTGACCACTGATTTGTAAGTGCCTCATTTCATCCCCAAATTGAACATGAACTAAGAGAATCCTGGCATTAGAGTCATGCCTTCAACATTTGATAGAGTCAACAGCATATGGCGAAGGACATAGTGAGTGACTCAGGTTGTCTTCATAAATCCGTGAAGTCCAAGGGACTTAGATAAACAGAAGGCTGCATCTGGGAAGCTGGCTACATCAGATCCTGAGGCTAACTTTTGTTTCTTTTAGGTAAAGCCTCCTTCT
This sequence comes from Gymnobelideus leadbeateri, assembly GCA_011680675.1. NCBI lineage: Eukaryota > Metazoa > Chordata > Mammalia > Diprotodontia > Petauridae > Gymnobelideus > Gymnobelideus leadbeateri. Next base: position 77,217 of record WOXC01000276.1, read on the forward strand.
GATGTGGGTGGGAAAAAAGAATCTGCATCAGGGAAACTGTGGTCTTAACACACTAAATGAAGCAATATCCACCATGGTTGAAATATCAATCACCCTTCTACTCACACCACTATTACCCTGCTTCTAGACCATATCATTTTTCTCCTGGACTAATACAGGAATCTTCTCTTTTGTTTCTCTTCCATAAATGCCTTGTCTCTCCAAACTACCCTCCACACGAATGCCAAAATGATTTTCCTACAGTGTAAATTTGCCCAAGTCACTCTCCAACTGAATAAATTCCAATGGCTCTATGATCAACCATATGCTCTTTTGTTTGTTTTTCAAAATCTTTCAAGACTAGTACTGAGTCTATCCTTCTTTTCTTTTCCTTGTAAAGTATTTATCAAGTTTACCAGGCATTATTCCAAGCGTTAGAAATACAAAAGCCAAAATGAAAAAAAGTCCTTACTTTTAAAGAGGAGAAATTACATCTACACAGATAAACAAAAATGCATGCAAATTAATGGGTGAGATTACTAGGTGGGAAAGTCAGAAAAGGTCTCCTATGAGGAGCTGTTATTTGGGCTGAGGTTTAAAGTTAAAAATTCCAGGAGACAGATGTGAGGCCCTACCTCATTATGTACTATTCCTTTCTACACACATTATGGTGCAGCCAGACTGACATTCTTGATGTTCTTCACACACGACACCCCACTATCTCCCATCTCTGTGCCCTTACCAGCTGTCCCATACCTAAAAGGCACTCCAATCTACCCCCTCCATCTCAAAACTGCTTGTTTTCTTCAAAACTCTGCTCAAGCACCCATTTCTACTTATGTTTAACTTCTCTTGGTTTCATACTCCTCATTTGCAAAATAAACATTAGATGACTATATAAAATACGTAAAGGGTAATAGAAAAGGTGTACTAGACATGTCAGTGCAACAAGGTGATTTGGCCCCATGCAAGTCATTGAAATAGAGGAGAATGAAACTCACAACTGGATTATAGCTATGGAAAGATATTCTTTATTCATAAGCAATAGCAAGAAGATATACTCATGTGAGAAAAGTTGGGGGCAAGATTGGGGAGCATGTTGGAAAACATTTGTGAGAGAAAATTCTAAACAATAAAGCAATGCCATTATACTATGGACCACTTAGACAGAAGAAGGCAATAAGGGAGGGTCTTAGAAGTAGTTCACAAACCAAGCACAGAGGCATGATATTATAGTATATATTTGGCTTTCTTATATTTGCTAAAGGACCCTCCTTGCCATTCTTGATTTGTCCTAAGGATAAGCTAATTCTGTGTATAAAATGATGAGGGTCTCTGATACTCTCGATCTGATTGTGATTGATAAAGAGGAACTGATTAATGAAGAAATCACAGAACCACAGAATTAAGGAATATAAAGGACCTCAGAAGTCGTGTAATTCAATCCATTCCAATAATTTTCTCCAAAACAACTCCATGTGTGTTCATCCATGCTCTGCTTGAAAACTATCATGGAGGAGGAACCCAATACTTCTTGAAGCAATTCATTCCTTATATTCATTCCTTCATTCATTATAAGGCAACCAAGTGACACAACGGATAGAATTCTGGGTCTAGAATTATGAAGACCTGAGTTCAAATATGAACTGAGACACTTATTAGCTGTGTGACCTTGAGTGAATCACTTAATTACTGTCTGCCTCAGTTTCTTCAACTGCAAAATAGGGAGAAAAATAACACCTACCTCCAAGGGTTGCTGTGAGAATCAAATCTGCAAAGCATTTAGCACCATGCCTGGCAAATAGTAGATGTTTAATAAATACTTGTTTCAGGGGTGGCTAGGTGGCACAGTCAGTAGAGCATCAGCCCTGGAGTCAGAAGGACCTGAGTTTGGATCCGGCCTCAGACACTTAACGCACACAAAAACAAAAAACTAACCGTGTGACCTTGGGCAAGTTACTTAACCCCAATTGCCCTCCAAAAGGCAAAAAAATGAATAAATAAATACTTGTTTCCTTCCTTCCTTCTTTGGGGTATCTCTGACACTTTAGTCCATTGCCCTTTCTCTTTCTGTCCTTTGTCATGAAGCAGAATAAATCCAAATTCTTTCCATATGACAGCCCTCAGAGAATATTAGCAGGTCCCTCTGAGTGTTCTTCAAACTAACCACTTCTAAAGCCTTCAACTTATTCTCATATGGCTCATATTGCTAATCCTCTACCCATCTTAGGTGGCCTCTTTTGAGCATGCCCCAATTTCTTGAAGTTAGTACTAAAATATAGTAACTAAAATTCATATATATATATATATATATATATATATATATATGTAATATGTGACTAGTGCGATTTACACTGTAGGAAAATCATTTTGGCATTTTCGTGCACTAGTGCAGAGAACAGTTTGGCCACTATGTCTTTCTGAATGCCATTTAGGATGGAAATAGAGTTTCTATATACTGCTTCTTATCATGATCTCTATTACCTTGGGCCAGTCACTTAACCCCATTAGGCCTCAGATTATTCATCTGTGGATAACTAGGTAGAGCAATTGATAGAGCACTGGGCTTGGAATCAGGAAAGCTTATCTTTCTGAGTTAAAATCTGACCTCAGACACTTACTAGCTGAGTGACCATGGACAAGTCACTTAACTTGGTTTGCCTCATTTTCCTCATTTATAAAATGAGCTAGAGGAGTAAATGGCAAACCACTCCAGTATCTTTGCCAGGAAATCCCCAAATGGGGTCACATTTCAGTCACAACTGAAATGAAACAAAAATTATTAATATATAAAATGAGGGAATTGGACTAGGATGACCTCTAAGATCCCTTATGGCCCTTTATCTAAGTTCCTTTTTCCCACATCCTCTCCAACATTTATCATTTTCCCTTTTTATCATATTGACCAATCTGATAGGTGTGGGGTAGTACATAAGAGCTATTTTAATGTGCATTTCTCCAATCAAAAGTGATCTAGAACACTTTTTCGTATGCCTATATGACCCAACCTTCAAGGTCAGGGGTGGCCGGGTCTTACCTTATTCTGGCCTTCAGTGTACACCTGGTCATAGTCCAGCTACATTCCCCAAGAACAGAGTTCCAAGCCAGGAGAGTCAAAGAGTAGCAAGACTTTATTCAGCAGCTTCTTTTCCAGTTACATCCTCATCTACATCCTACTCTATCATAACTCTACCTCCTCTGCAGTTACATCCTAATCCCCATCCTAACTCAACATCCTACCTCCCAACCCTTTGAGCATCCCTCCCTTTAGCCCCTCCTTCCCCTCAGGCAGAAGTTGCCACATCTCCAAGTCTAAGCTAAACCCAAGGCAACAAGTCAGGGTCATGGAGCTCCCATCCTGAAACAGAGCTTATCTCACAGAATGTCTGATTCTCCTCCATAGTACTTGGCAAAACATGAACCATAGCAAGGTCAGCATGTAATTTACACAAAGCATGATTCACTGCAGAGTTAGCCTGTTCTGGGTCTCATGCCTCCAGAGGAACTGGACGTATACCCCCAGCAACTATAGATAGCTTTGATTTCTTCATTTGAAAACTTCCAATTCATATCATTTGACCATTTATCAATTGATTATTGGCTTGTGTTCTTTTAAATTTGACTCAGTTCTCTATATATTTGAGAAATGAGGCCATTATCAGAGACACTTGCTGTAAAGATTGTTTCCTAGCTTTGGGCTTTCCATCTAATCTTGATTGCATTGGTTTTGTTTTGCAAAAGCTTTTTAAAGTAATATAACCAAAATGATCTATTTCACACTTAAAAATGGTTTCTAGCTCTTGTTTGGTCATCAACCTATGTAATGGTGATGGGAATTTGAAAATCTTCCCTGCCCCTTAATAAGCCTAAGTTGAACTTGAGGATATTCCTTGATTTGAAAATATACTCTGCCCTCTAATAGACTGAATGTGGTCACATGGAGCCTGTGGTGGGAAGAGTTTGCTGAAGGGTGGAGCAGAACCCACAGGAGAAAGGGGAGTTTGTTTTTTAGGAAGGCACAACTTTTGTTACTTTGTAGTCAAGTGGGTCACTAGGGTTGTGATGTTCTCTGACCCTGAAGAAGGCTATATATACCTCTGAGACTAGGTTTTCTTTGGGTCTCACTTTGTGAAGAGTTTTGTGATGTGGCCAGATGAGACTCTGGATAGCTTTGAGCCCCGTGGCTTTGAAAACCCCAAAATCAAGTTGGTGCTTCTCTGTCTGGTGACTAACTGTATGCATGTAATGTAATTTAGACAGTTAGAAGCCCTTTCTGTTGAACTGTGTTATTTTCTCTATTTGTATTTTTGTTTGCTTGTAACTTCTGTTTGTATTCTCTGAAGTTCAAAGTGCTGACTTTTTCTCCTAAACTAGGTAAATGATATATGTTTGATTAAAGTAAGATTGTTAACCCCTTTTTGAGTTGCTTTCCCTTAGAAAAGCAGATCAAAGAATCTGTGCTAGCAGCCATCCTGGGTATACTAGGGTGCTTGCTGCTACAACCTGTAACTCACTTAACTTCTCCTTTAAGAACGTAGATGCTATATCATTCGATGCATATATGTTTAGTATTAATATTACTTCATTGTCTATGGTACCTTCTTCATCTCTTTTAATTAGGTCTATTTTTGCTTTTGATTTGAGATCAAGATTGCTGCTCATCCTTTTTTAAAAAATTTTAGCTGAAGCATAAGACATTCTACTCTCCTTTACTATATTTGTATCCCTCCGTTTCAAATATGTTTCTTGTAAATAACATTTTGTAGGGTTTTTTATTTACTTTACTATCTGCTTCCATTTTATGGAATAATTCATCTCATTCACATTCACAGTTATGATTACTGTGTATTTCTCTCCATCCTATTTTTCCTCCTGTTTGTCCTTTCTCTCCTTTCATTTTTTCTCTCAACAGTATTTTGCTTCAGTCTGCTGCCTCCCCTAGTCTGTCTTCTCTTCTGTAAGCCTCCCCCCTTTTACTTAATCTTCTCCCCTCCTTCTTCCCCATCAGGTAAGATAAAGTTCTATATTCAACTGATTATGTTTATTATTCCCTTTTGAGGCAGTATTGATGAGAGTAAGTTTCAAGTGATGCCCATCGCCCACCCTCCCATCTTTCTCTCCATTGTAATAGGTTTTTTGCAAATCTTCATATGAAATAATTTGACTCATTCTACCTGTCCCTTCCTTCTGTATCCAGTATACTGCTTTTTCTCATCCCTTAATTATTTTAATAATGTTCATTATTTTTAAAAATGTCATTCCCTCAAATTCACTTTATGCCCATGCCCTATGTCTATACACACACATACATATCTATCTATCTATCTATCTATCTATCTATCTATCTATCTATCTATCACCTATCTATTTATATTTTCTTATAACTGTACTAGTAATGGTACAATTTTAAAGCATTTCAAGTATCATTTTCCCACATAGGGTAGTGAACAGTTCTGTTCCATTGTATCCCATTTCTTTTTCCTTTTTATTTGTTGGGTCTTGATGTAGGAGATCAATTTTTTTTTCAATTCTGGTCTTCTCCTTACAGAGGCTTGAAATTTTTCTTTTTCATTGAATGACCATTTTTTTCCCTTGAAGTATTATGCTTAATTTCACTAGTTAGATATTTCTTGGTTATAGTCCTAACTCTTTTGCCCTCCATAATATCATATCCCATGACCTCTGATCCTATAATGTTGTAGCTGCTAAGCCCTGTGAAATCCTGATGGTGGTTTCCTGATATTTAAATTGTTTCTGGCCACTTGCAGTATTTTTTCCTTGACCTGATAGTTTTGTAATTTGACTATAATATTCTTTGGAGTTTTTATTTTGGGATCTCTTTCCTGAGTTGATTGGTGAATTATTTCAATGCCTATTTTACCCTCTGGTTCCAGGGTATCAGAACAGTTTTCCTTGACAAATTCTTGAAAGATACTCTCCAGGTCCTCCTTTTGATTGTGGCTTGCAGGTAGTCCTATGATTCTGACATTGTCTCTCTTGGACCTATTTTTCAAGTCAGTTGTCTTTTCCAATGAGGTATTTTACATTTTCTTCTATTTTTTCAATCATTTGAATTTTTTTGATTGATTCTTGATGTCTCATAGAATCATTAGCTCTTACTTGCTTAATTCTAACTTTTAAGGAGATATTTTCATCAGTTAGCTTTTGTACTTCATTTTCCATTTGGGCAATCATACTCTTTAAGGAAGTTCTTCAGTGGATTTTTGTATCTCCTTTTCCATTTGACCAATCTATTTTTTATTCAGTAGCTTTCTTTTTCCAAGCTGTTGACTCTCTTTAAAAAAATAATTCTCTTGTATCACTCTCATTTCTTTTCCTATTTTTCTTCAACCTCTCTTTTATGATTTTAAGCTATTTTTTGAGTTCTTCCATGAGTTCCTTCTGGTTTTGAGACCACTTACTGTTTTTCTTTGGGATTTTGTTCATAAGTGTTTTGACATTGTTGTCCTATTCTGAGTTTATGGTTTGATTTTCCGTTTCACCATAATATCTTTCTATGGACAGAATCTTTTTTGTTGTTTTTTTGCTCATCTCTTTTGACCTTTTCCCTGTTTTAAAAAAAATTTGAGCTCTACTCCCAGGGTGGAAGAGACACTGTCTCAGGCTTCTTGTTCCAGGGGCTACAGGATGTGACTATTTACCTGGTGCTGCACTGATGTTGCTCTGAGGCCCATGAAGGATCCTCATGTCTCATGCTACATTGAGGGTACTGGGGTGGGGGTTGACTGGCTCTGGGAGAAGCTGTAAAGGCCTGTCAGCTTACCTGGTGCTGTGCTGGGGGTTTAGTGGTGGTATCTGGTCTGTGCTGAGTCCCAGGGGGTGTTTCTGCATTTCTCTGTGGCTACACTGCTGCATGCAGCAGACCTGTGGAGGCTGCCTCAATAGTGTGTGATGGCTTTGCAGATAGTTAATGAAATCTTAAGCTTCATTAAGAGAGTAATGGTGTCCAAGACAAGGGAGGTATATTCTCACCTATACTAGCAATTAGTAAGACCACATATGTATTATTGCATTTAGTTCAAGGCACCATAATTTAGAAATACAATTTATAAATTGAAGAGGATCCAGAGGAGGTCAACCAGGATGGTGATGATGTAGGACTTCATACCATATGGGATCAATTGAAAGAACTAGGTATGTTTAGCCTGGAGATGAGAAGACTTGAAATGAGCAGTTGTCATTTTAGAAAATGCATACAAAGAAACATCATTGTAGTTGTCTTCAAATAATTAAAAGACTGATGTGGAAAAGGCAAGAAATTTGTTTTGCTTGACTCCTGGGGCTACAACTAAAAACAGTGGATGGATGTTGCAAGAAACAAATTTAGGTTTGATGCCTGAGAACTATCCTAACAACTATAATTATCCCCAAGTGATATGGACTTCCTTGGGTCATAATGGCTCCTCCATCACCAGAGATCTTCTAGCTGAGGCTGAGTGATGTTTTGTTGTGTATTTCTATAGACAAGATTCTTAATGAATGAGATGGTCTCTCTTCCTTCTCATTCAAAAATTCTTGAATTCTAAAATTATATACACACATATACACACATATATACATACACATATATGCATATATAATTTGTATATGTATATATAGACCTATGAATGTATATATCTGTATGTGTATATATGTATCTGTGTGTGTAGATAGAAATATACATATATGTCTGTATGTGTGTATATAGACATATATACATATATATAAATAATTGAATTGGTATTGTAGAGTGTTGAGGTCTGATTGAACAGCTGAGTATGAACTACCTGTTTCAAATGACAGGAGTTCCAAAGACAATCCTTCTACTTTTTGAGGTTGCCCAATTCACAGAATGGCAGGAGAGGCATCTGAGGTCCTATGTCGCCTCAACAGTTGTCCTAAATCCTCTGCCCTTGCCATCTGACACTGCTCCAGAATGTAACATACCAAGTGTCTTAGAATGTGGGGATGAAAAAGACACAAGTTCTTTTTACTCCAGGAAACAGGAGATAAGGGAATTGGGGACTCTGTGTGTGTGTGTGTGTGTGTGTGTGTGTGTGTGTGTGCAGAAAATGTTTGTAATACCACTTGTCACAAAGCATCTGGTCACATATGTATAAAGTTATTTATAACAGCTCTTTTCATTAGTGGCTCAAAACAAGAAACTAAGAGAATGCCCACCTATTGGGCAATGACTAAAGGAATTATAGAATATAAATGCAATGCAATATTATTGTGCCACAAAAAGTAATGAAAGGGATAGTTTCAGGGGAAGTTGTGAAGACTTCTATAAGCTAATAGAGGGTGAACAACTTATACAATGACATCATAAAGAAAAACAACTTTGAAAGATTTTAGAAGTCTGAACAATGCAGTGACAAAACACAAGTTCAGAGACCTGAAGTTGAAGCATGCTAGCCATCTCCTGGCAGGGATATGATGAACTTAAGAAGAAGAATAGGCCATACATTTGGGGGCATGGACAATGGGGGAATTTTGTTTTACTGTTTTACTATGTGCATTTGTTATGAGAGTTTCTTTTTTCTTCATTTTATTTTATTGGTCCATTGGTGGACAGTGGAGTGAGAGATAATAAAGGCTTGCATTAATAAACAAAGAATTTGATCATTCTGGTAAGTGGTCATTAGCCCCCATGATGTGTTACGAAGGATGGGGATCCTGCAGCCTCAAGGTTACACGTGACCTTCTAGGTCCTTGGGTGCAGCCTTTTGACTGAGTTCAAGTTTTTTTTTTGTTTTTTGTTTTTTCCTTTTTGGAGGGCAATTGGGGTTAAGTAACTTGCCCAGGGTCACACAGCTAGGTTTTGTTTGTGTGTGCGTTAAGTGTCTGAGGTTGGATCTGAATTCAGGTCCTTCTGACTCCAGGGCCGACACTCTACTCACTGTGCCACCTAGCCGCCCCTTGAGTTCAAGTTTTAACAGAACAAGGCCCTCACTTGAGGACCTAAAAGGCCAGATGTGACCTCGAAGTCATAGCTTCCTCACATGTGTTTAGACCCTGACATCTCTTAAAATTGATCATCTGAGGGTAAACTGGGATTCCTGTCTTTAAAAAAAATTCTTTCTCTCTTCTCTCAGGAACTGGGAGCTGTCTCACATGATTATGCCATTTAAATTTTCCATGCTTCATTTTCTCTTCTTGCAAACAAGGAAACTATTTCCCACTCATCTCTGTGCTATGCTGAGGAAGTGAAAGCCTTCCTGGTTAATCAGTTTGGGTTTTTATATACTGAGAGTACTTTTCTGTACCTGCCTATAAATATCTGTTATGACATGGTTTTGTTTTTTCATCTCTCAAAATTTATCAAGCTGTTGCCCTGTGTGAATTTTACACTATTGTAACTTAGATAGTCTTCTCCAAATGCTGGGAGATCTTGGATTAAAATATATGCTGTGGTCAACTAAGGCAAAGGTATCAAACATGGGGCCATTGGCCACATTGTCAGCTGGCAGTACTACATGGTGCCTATTAAACTAGATTAAAATTTAATTGGGAAATATCTAAGAAAATAAAAATTTAAAACAACAGAACATAGGTAATGTAAACTTGTGGTTTTCTAAGTCAACATGGGCTCACAGGGATCTTTATGTATGGTTTAGTGGCCCCTGTTTCTACTTGAGTTTGATACCACCGCTCTAAGGTATCATGATTTAATTTACCTAGCCAGAATTTGCAGGGATTAAGGAATTACAATGCAACTTCATTGATGGCAACGTACCAGTCAGTACACAGTTTTTCTTTTATCCCTAGGAGATTCCCTACTGCTCTGAAACCACAAGGGTAACATATCCATGACCATGTATTTACCTTCAATCAGCCCCAGAAATTAGATTTTTGTGAATTCTGTGAAAAGAGTTATCTATGTTAACAGGGCATAAAAGTATTCATATTACTTTTCTGGGAGGAGAGTTCAAGTTGAAAAAAAAATAAGGGAAAAAAATCTCATGAGATGGGAAAATGTTGGCTAATCTGGGAAGCAAAGTCCAATCTTCTCCTCACCACAGGGTAGTACAGGGTGAAGAAGCCCCCGCTCAGCAGACAATGAGGCACAATCAAATGTAATTCAGCATGATATGAATTAAGCAGTAAGGAGCTGCCTGATTCTTTCCATAGCAACCAAGCCTTAGAAAGTCCAGAATTTGATTGGCCAGATTCTTGTATTGTTCTCAGACAGCAGCATGAATCTTTAGGTCTGGGATTTTTAAAAGTGTCCAAAACAAGAGTGAATCACTCAGATAACTTTTCCATCTCCATTTAGAGTTATGTAGATGGAATATATAAAAACTTTTGCATTATATAAAAACATTTCGAACATGGACAAAATTAGAAGTGCCCATATGAAAAAGGCAATTTGTTATAAAATTCTTTGGAATTAGACTTTTGGTGTTTCTATTCTTCCAACCAGCAGGCTTCAAATTTGATAGGATAAACTCAATTTCCTTGTTTCATTAATACTTTGATTTCATTAGGCAGTAATGGCTGTTAAGAGAATTCAGTCCCAGTGTTAGCTACAGAAAACATTAGAAACATTTCTTGTTATTCATATTCTTGTTAAGGTCTGGTCAAGAGTGTCAGAGGAAGATGGTTAAGCTAACCTTCTTCATGAAAGCTTATGAGCTTAGCAGTGGGAAGAGCAAGGAATGGAGATTTCAATGAAAGGTTTCCTTACCTCTCTGCCCGGATGGACAGAAGCTCAAACTGACCTTGTAGTCTACCCTAAACCGCAGATTTTTTCAAGAAACTGTCTGGTTGTACCGCCCTCATCTTATACTTGCAAAGTTGATTTTCTGAAGCCAATTGTAAGACATTTGCAATGTAAATTTCAATTAAATTTTGAATGTCCATTTCAGCTATGAATAATAGATTTAGAGCATAAAAACAATATATATTTTTAAAGGCATAGATACAGATAGGGAGGAATGCTAAATGAGATCAATTAATCACTAAAATTTCATCTTCTTTGGTTCATTCCAATGACCTAGCCTGATGCAATCTTTTTTATCACAACTCCTCTGTCAATTCAGTGCGTTAATTATCCCTCTCAGCTTGGTGTCATCGTGGAGATGCAGAACCCTAGGAGGCCTGTCACCTGGCCAAAATGTTATTATATAGCTGTCAACCTGAGTCTATAACTGATGCCTCAGGGGGCTAGAGTTTGGCTGAAACTCTCCTAGTAGCTTAATTTGGACCCAGGGGTCCTATACCTACCTCTTGAAGGCCATCATAAGCAATCACTCAGTCACCATATCCTGTCAATTCTGTCTCTATAGTATGTCTATTATGTGACTTCTCCTTTCCATCCCCACTGACACCAGTCTATTCAAGCCTTCATTATTTTAACTTTGCAATAGTTTCATAACTAATAGTCCTTCCCACTGGCTTTCACTCCTTCAATCCATTTAACAAATGGGTGAATCTTCGTAAAACATAGCTCTTATTATATCACTCCCTCCATAAGGAGTCCCATATTGAAAGACTTCAGTGGCTTTCTACTATGAAGCCTGAAGTCCTTAACCTAGCATTTAGAGTTCTCCATGAATTGAGGCAAACATATTTTTCCAATTCTCTTTCTCTCTGCTCTCAGATGTGTAGCCTACACTTTGGTCAAACTGGATTTTTCTTTTTGTTTTGCCATCAGTTAAACCAAGTGGAAAGGCCAAAGATGTGGAAGGAGCAAGAAGTAAGAAGTTAAATTCATTCACAGCATTTCACAAGTAAAGTCTGGATTTTTGACTACCAGAGTTCAGTCTCAAAAGATAGATGAGGAGGTCAAGCTTAATAAATGATATGGATTCAATTTGTCACATTCAAAGATTCCATGGGAATATTGTGAATTTTCAACAGTCATGTGGCAACTGGTCCATTTGCCCCAAACCTCCATTAACTGTAGAAATTCTTAAGAGTTGTTGCCTTTATTCATTCACTGCCTTGATATTGATGGAGCATTAAGTTTGCTCACATACTTCTCAGTGATCTGTCCCCTCCACCATGCAAAAATTTCTTTTTTACTCTTTTTTGATGACTTTTGATGCTACCAATGCACCTTCATGAAACTTACAGGGTAAAAGACATTCTTCTTTGTGCTATCCTCATCACCTAGCACAGAGCAAGTAGTCAATGATGTTTATTGAATTGAGAAATGTATTATTTATTCCACGAATATGTTTTAGTGTTTCCAAATGTTCAAAGTCCTACTCAAAAAGACAAGTGATAATTCCCTTAGCCACGCTGTCTGGGAATGAGGGATTGACTTTCAGAGAAGGAAAATCAAGTCAGATAAGAATCCTGAACTTTGGTAAATGGTGAGGTGTAAACCTGGAGTAAAATGGGAAATTCTATGCTAAGGGAGCAGGCAAGGATGGAAACAAAAACAAGAGCCAGGTTGAAATGACAAGAGCATCTGAAATGAAAGTCAAAACAAAGCAGCAGGACGTCTGTGACAGAAGGACAGAAACCAACAGTTAGGAAATGAGAAGACAGGGGTGCTTGAGGCTTGGTTGGTCATGTACACACTCTCACACCATATCACACCACATACACACACACACACACACTGCCCAGGGACAACATACCCCACCTCCCCCTCCACAGCTTCCTTTTGATGAAGAACTGGAGCATACAACTGATGTCCCTCTTTGCATCCTAAAGGTAGTTCCCTGGGTCCCAGGAATTCAACACAAGGGAGGAATTATTCTCTCATTTTGATCTGAACAAATTTTACTAAGATCGGGGTAGCAGATAATTGCACTGGGTAGGCAGCTAGGACTCAGGGTTGTCAATACAAAAGGATGTGAATGTTAGTGTGAGACCCAGAGGCCACTCAAAGGAAGGCAGATTTCATAGGGATTATTCATTTGAAAAGCCATATTTGGGGAACAAAAGAAGCAAATCAACTCATCCAATTACTACTCTACAACTCATTTAAATATTGATCAAAGAGAAATTTATTCACAGAGCTTTTAAAATACAAACATAAAATAGCACTTTTTTTTTTACAAAAATGAATATTGAAACAAATGAGGATACAACACAGTATGACAATCATGAAACAAAAGCAAAAGTTTTCTGCTTATACTTATCTATCAGAAAGTGAATTCATCCTTCTACTGGACAGTGAGCTGTCCCTTTGTCATGAGTTTCAGCAGCAAGAGCTGCACATATAGTATAAAATATGGCATTCTTAGGAGAATGCTGAACTTACAGAAGCTTAATTTTAAAAATCTGAATAAACAGTGATTACATGTTGAGGGAGTTTATGCAGGATACACAAAATACTGATAAAGTGGCTTATTGGTCCATTTATTAGGATTAATGTATGATTTATAATGGGATAACACTGAAATTTAAATGATAAAAAAGAAAGATGAAATAATATATTGTCTAAATCTCCATTTTAATCTGTGCCATGGTGTGTGTGTGTGTGTGTGTGTGTGTGTGTGTGTGTGTGCTTTTGGGAGGACAAGCCTAAAGGGAATTTTTGGAGATTACACTGCCTTCCAACACAATACTCTTTCCACTGATCATTTAATATACTGTCTTGCTTAGTCTTAAATGTTACAACTAAAGAGAATTTCCTGCATGTATAGCTGCATTCTTATAGAGCAGACCAGTAATACTCGAGGATGGGGGGAGCATCTTATTCCTTACAATTACTTTAGACTTTGGTCCATCATTTATGTTCCCCCCTTACATATCACCCATTCTTCTTATAAATCCCCCTCCTCCCTCCCATCTCCCCACCCCACCCTGTGCCAGATGATGTCCTCAAGAACATTCAATCTCATGTTATAAGCATTGTGTTAGATAAGTTTCATAAATTCATTTTTCCAAGCTTGCTTGGTGCTTGATTCTTTAGTCTGAGCTCGTTCCTTCCCTCCTAGGTCTCGTTGCACCATCCTTGGCACCATCAGTATGGGTACTGCTTTTGTTTCTTGCCAGAGAAGCAGGCAAGCCAAGTGCACAGCAGCATGGCCGTGGCTGCCCCTCCACCAGTGCAGTAGTAAGCCCAGCCAATTTCACACTTACCTAGGAATAAACAAAGAACAAAAATACACACATCAGTCTGTTTACCTCAAACTCAAATTCCCTAGAGATTCATTAACAAATTTTTACCGATGCCTTTAGTTTTTCGATCATAGTCATGTCTGGAAATATTCCTAATCCTCTTCAAAGCTGAACCATATCTTGTAACAAATGAAAAGTTAAGCATGTGTTAATCTATCCTGGTAGTCCCCAGGCTCTCTATCACAAGAGGAAGGAAAGTTTTATTATCTATTCTCTGGAACCACACCCCTTTTTCAATTTCCAGAGTTTAGTCTCCTTTCAGGATTCTGTTCATCTATTTCATTAGAGGTATTATATTTATTGAGTTTGTTTTTGTCCCATTCAAATCTTTTATGTGTTTCTTTGAATTCCTTATATCCATTATTTCTTGCTGCATGATAATATTCTATTATACTTATATGTTCCAGTGTATTCAGCCACAACCCAAACCAGTGTGCAACCACTTTTGTTTCTAGTTCTTCGCCATCACAAAGTATGCTGCTATTAATATTTAGCATCCATCTTTGACCTTTTGGGGGCATTTGCCCTCTAGTAGGATGGGAGGTCAGGGGCTTTTTTTAGAGATGGGAAATGGAAATATCAGACTGGAATATAATGACACTCACTGCACCTTTAAGGAACAAGAAAAAAGGAGCACATATCCTAGACTATGCTTTTCTGTTTACTCTTCTGACACTTGCTAACACTCATCCAGAAAGCACTTTCTGGGCATCTACAGTGTCTACTATAATGGCCAATTAACCAGAAACAATGCATTGGCCAACTGCCAGAGGAAGGTCTGAGTACAGTAGGCTTGCCAAACAGCTCAATTTGAGGCCCTTGTTCTGGCATCTGGACTTTGCAAAGGATGTCTGGGCCAGGAAGTTGGAGCTCTCCAGTGGTCATCCAAGGCAGTTTGGGATCATATAGAAGAAGGACCGTGTACATTTGTTCTGGGAGAATCTCTAGACTTATCATCACCTTTTACTTAAAGGGACATAAAACTTGAATCTCTTTCATTAATACTTATTTATTTCAGCCCCTGAAGAAAATATAGAACAACAGCAGAGTCTCAGCTCTGATGCTATTCTTTGAAGAAAACAATCTGGGTAGTAAATCCAATGCTGGTTCAAAGATGTCACATATACCTTTATGATACTGAGGGGATAGGAAGAAGAATAAGGAGGAAGGGGAAGGATACAATAACTTTATTTTTTCTTTAAAACTGCAGGACCTAAATCCATTAGAATGTTGAAGAGAACACTGTAATTTCCTAGAAATCTGAAATACACACATTTACCTCTTTGAGCAAAAATTCTCCTTGGGCAAACACCTGGCCTTCATTAATCAAAAGATTAATCAAAACGATTACCCCATAAGTAAAATTGTCATGTATGTTGTTTCTTCTTCAATCAGAGTCATGATTCCTAAAGGAAAGTAGTCTTTGGCCCTGAGTCACCCATTTAGGTCAAAGGGATGGATTTTCTGCATTCAAGGACCTTTTCTATAGGATACAGAAACTTTGAATGTAGTAGAGTACTTGGGAGGGAATACCAAAGAGAAGGGAAAGGGAAGAAAATTTCCCTCTATTTCTTGCCAGTCTCTTGTTTTCTTCCTGCCAACTCTCCCTCCTCTGTTCTAGTCTTCCTCCTGCTAACCACTATAACCAATCATTGTGGAGACTAATGTATTCTGGCTTTTGTTAACAAATATTGGATCAACAGATCTAAATGCAACTCTTTCTCATTGTTTGTACTTTTTATCTACCAATATATGCTTCAGATCCATGTACACTAAGTTTTAATCATCCTTGGTCATCATAAATGAAAAGTAAATTCTACATTCAAAAGCCTTTCTTCCTTTCTCACATTAGGTAGTATCTGTAAAGTACTTAGCAGTGTTTGGTACATAATAGTTATTTAATAAATGCTTCTCTCCTTCCCTTCTCCCTTTTTCTTCTCACAGCACAGTCATTTTCATAGGGCACCTGTAGAGTTAGAAGGAATCTAAGAGAGCATATAAAGTTATCTAGTTGGATACTATCATTTTAGAGATGAGGACATTGAGTCTTAGAGAGGGGAAATGATTGACTCCAGGTCAGACAAGAAGTAAGCATCAGGAGCAAGATTGGGTACCTTGTTCACTGATTCCAGAAGCAGTACTTTCCCTGTTTAAAAAAGAATTAATAAATACCTTTCTACTGTTGAATTCAGAAACCTATAAACTTCATATCACAAATGGGAGGTAATTTGGTTTGTATATTAAGATGTCCATTTCACAAACAAAGAAGGGAAGCCAAAGCCTGTCAAAGATAAGTGAGTTGTGCATAGTCACTGTAAACTCAAAGCAGAAGCATTGGAATTCATAAGCAATGATCCCTTATGTCACTATAGATCATAACCACACACACACACACACACATTTGTATATGTATATGTATGTGTGTGTATATACATGTGTAAATAGATATTTACAATGAGAGAATCATCTTTCAAAAGAGAAAAAACTCAGTGTTTTTGAGGGTAAATACCTCTATATTTTCACTAAGCTTTGTGGAGGGCAATTTTTAACCCCAAGTACATTCTTAAAGTCTTTATAGCCCCTATACATTGTGTTTAACATTCAAACAATAATAGATCGTGAGGGATCTCATCTCCTTAGTGTAAGTTTCCCAAATTCAGGGCCTCCCATTATTGCTAATGGACAACACACACATTTTTCAAGGGCACCAGAGTCCCTGTCATAGTACAGAATTTGCTGACAACCCTGGGATACTGCTGCTTTATGTCATGGGAATGACCTCCATTTTGAATTATTCTCCATCAAATCTCTCTCAGTTGTTTCAATGATTTAAATAAATCCAGGAGGAGAGGATAAATGGATAATGGATAGACTGTGACTGGTTTAGCATCTTTCAAAAAGTCAGCAAAATATGTGGGAGGTGTGATAAGCTTGAGATCCATAGCAAAGAAGCACAAATCAGGGCTCATTAATAACAATGTATTGATCTAATCCATAGTTTCATGACCTGAACCAGAAAGGCATAGTATATAACATTCCTTATTAGATATTTTAACATGAAACAGTATCTGAACTGGCATATCATTTTGGGTTACTATGTGTCAGTCAAGGTAGACAAGTAGATTAAAAAGGATGAATAAATAATCCTAATGAAGATAAAATACAGTAAACTGAAGGGACTGGTGTATTCATCATAGGAAAGGAAATCTGAAGATGCAAGGCTAAGCTTTATATCTTCTTAGCCAGCAGGAAGTTGTTGGACGAAGGCCCTTCCAGAGCCAAATTCACAAAGCTCAGCATCAGTTCCCAGATTAGATCTTCAGCCACAAGAGTTTAACAACACCTACCACTCCAGGAAAAATCCTGAAGCCAGAACAAAGTGCTCAGATTGGCCAATGGGAAACCTACTACACTAACAATTTCTGCCGGCAATTTTCTAACACTGCTATTTTTTTGATAACTGTTTATCATGACAGTTATAATAATTTTTATTTATGTACCTATAATGTTAATGGGATTTAAGATCTCCCTGCCCCTTAATAGGCTTCATGTGGAGCCCATTAAGGGAAGCTTGCTAAGAGAAGGCTTGCTTTTAGGAAGGCTTTCACACCTTTTGTTAATTTCTAATTAGGCACTGAGTCTTGAGGGTTGTGATGTCCTCTGGCTCTATAAAGGGTATATATACTCTGAAGTTAACATTTTGCTTTGGGACTCATTCATTAGAAGAGTGTTCTTCTGATTTGACCAGATGAGATTCTGGGTACCTGTGAAAGAGCCCCCCCCCCCACCCCCAGCCCCCAGCTTTGAAATACCCAGATGTTGGTGCTTCTTTCTCTCTGGTAAATATGTATTATTGCCTTAGTCAGACAGCTGGATCTGTCTGTTGATCTATGCTAATTTCTCAGACAGTTAGAAGTCCTGTCCATTGGTCTTTATTTCTCTGCTTGTATTTTCTCTGTATTTTCTGTTTGTATTTTCTCTGAAGTTCAGGGTGCTGACTTTTCCCCTGAACTAGTAATTAAAAAAAAGATTGTTGACCCCTTAAACAGCTATCTTTCCTAATAAAGCAGATCTAAGAATCTGTGCTAGCAGCCATCCTGGATATGCTAGGGTGCTTGCTGATACAGTACCTTGTTTATGACCCGTGAAATCTACAGTTAACTTATAAAACCAATTGTTTGCTAGTCCAAAGCTGAGAAATAGACAATTTTTTTTTTAAAATACCAAAAGTGTACGAGAAGAAAAAAGGTAAACCTATTATTCCATGAGATAATGTCGCTGAAACTATAAAGATATATGTATTTATGTACATATATTGGTTAATATTAATCAACAAGATCTAATGTTAATTTTTTGGCCTAGCTAATATGTGGGTGCCATTCAAAACACAAGAAATAACTCTCCTCCCCGCTTTGGATGTGAATACTTTTGTCTACAAAGTCAATTACAAATGATATAATCCTTCAAAAGATGTTCTTTATGCTACCTAAAGATAAGCAGGCTCCTTAACAGTTAAATTTTGGATACTGGCTTGTTAGTATTGGTCTCCCAAGTAATGTCAATCCAATTCAGTTAACATTTATTAAGTGTTCACTATGTGTCAGGTACTGTGCTAAAAACTGGGGATACAAAAAGAGGCAAAAGATAGTCTCTGCCCTCACAGAGTTTACAATCTAATGGGGGAGACAACATGCAAACAAATATATGCAAAGTGAGCTACATATAGGACAAATAGGAAATAAATAACAGAGAGGAGTCACTGGACTTGGGTTAGGGAAAGACTTCCTGTAGGAAGTAGGATTTGAATTGGGACTTAAAGGAAGGAGGTAACATGAGATATAATTATTCATATGTTACAAAGTCATAGTCATGGGAAAATTTCATAAGAAATGAGGAAATAGATAATTTCAAAGAGACATGGGAAGACTTATATGAACTGATGCAGGATAAAATTAGCAGAGCCAGAACAATTTATTCTATAACATTAATATTATAAAAATGAACAATTTTGAAAATTTTTATAAACTGAGGAATGAAAAAAGCAGAAGCAGAAGAACAATTTATATAATAACAGCACTGCAAAAAACAGCTTTAAAAGCAAGAAGAATTCAGACCAATGCAATGACCATTCATGATTTCAGAGGACTAATGAAGAAACATGCTATCCATTCCCTGGGAGAGTACTGATAGGCCCTGAGTACAGAATAAAACAAATTTTTTGACATGGTCAATAAAGGAATTTGTTTTACTTCATTATTATATATTATTAAATTATATATTATATATTATTAAATATTATATATTTACACAAGGGATTTGTTTTCCTTTTTTGTTTTCAACAGAGTGAGGAGATGTGAGGGAGATTTCTGTTCATTAAAAAATAAAATTTAAAAAATTCCAAACTACCCATTTGGGGAGCATATCCTCATGTCTTAAACTGACTTTAAAATGTTCTAGGTATATTCAGAAGTGAGATTTCTAATATGTTTGGGCAAATCTACAGACACCTTGAAATGCTCCCTCCTGATAAAGAGTAAGAGTGATCGTGTCAAACTCAAATAGAAATGAGGGCCTTTAAACTATACATAAAGATCTATGTAGGTTGCAAATTGACTTAGGAAACCACATATTTTTCTATATTTCTTATGTTATTAAAATATCAACACATTAGTAGTACAGACAGTAGCTGTATTTTAATTTGGTTAAGGCTGCACTTGAGAGTGTTATGTTTAACATTTCTGGACTAGAATATCATTCCTAACCATTGATGGAAGTCAGTTAGACATGGTGCTTTAATTATTATTTTTGATAGATAAATCATATGATCATAAAATCATAGACTTCAAGTTGGAAGACATCTTGGAGAGGTATGATATAATAAGATGAATGTTCACTTAAGGAATTAGTTTCATTACCTTAAAATCAGTGCACGACTCTTTTCAAACTCATTCAGAAAAGCATAATAAACTTAACTAGGAAATAAATTCAATACATGCAAGTGGGTTTGTTTCTTATTTCTTGTTATTTTATGGGGGAAATTTTCATTGCAAAAATGTGTGATAAATCAAAGTATCTAGGGGCAGCTAGGTAGGGCAGTGAATAGAGTACCAGCCCTGGAGTTAGGAGGAGCTGAGTTCAAATCCTGCCTCAGACCCTTAACACAAAACTAGCCATGTGACCTTGGGCAAGTCACTTAATCCCAATTGCCCTGCCTTCCCCCCTCTAAAAAAAAAAAATCAAAATATCTAGCTTGAAAAGGACTAAGGTAAATTTTTTAACTATGCATACCAGCACTGTATCACTAACTTGGCCAAAATGGAAATAAGAGTCTTGAATGCTTCTTGCATATTAAGAATTGATTTTAGGTTAGGAACTAATGAAGTGGGAAATAAGAGTTCCTTCCTGTCTTTTCACAAAACAGTCAGAAAACTTTTTTTGAATACCTGCGTTGATAGAAAACAGTAACTTTAAGACTGAATATTTGTCATATGAAATAACAGAGAATTCTGAGCAGCAATAGAACTAAACAGAACTAAGAAATACAGGGTCATTTTTTCTATTTGTTTGTTGATCCATATTATCTTTCTTTCTCGGGTAATATGTACCAGTCTTTATATATTACATCAATGTAAAGAGAAAGGATTTTGATCAGAAGGCTGGATTTGTCTGTCATCTTTTCTGGAAATTAGAGGAGTAAATCTATTTAAACCCTTCCCTTTTGCTCTTTGTAATGCTCCATCAAACAGGCCTCCAAGACTGGTTGGCAAATTGCTACTTTCAACATTGGAGAAAACTACATTTGACAGATAAAATAAAGGTTACTGGCACTGAAAGACATTACATGGTGGGGCAAACAGTGCCTGCCTGCCAATTCCATGGAAAAAAAGACATTCTATGGCTGCATTCCAGAGTTGCTCCAAACCATGGCCTTTTGCAGCAAGAGATTAGAATGGAGTGGAGACTGTAGGATGTTATCAAAGGGATGAGAGGATATGAAGAATGCTTTTAGAGTTAGCCTTTAGTTGTGTCAAAGTACCAGGTCTTGTTCCAAATAACGTCACTGAAATTTTATTGCTTCCTTTCCTCTTTCCAGACATATTAATTTTGTACTTTCTCACAGTGAAATAAAAGAAAACTGAATTAGAACTTGAATTCTCAGAAAGAAAATATTACATTATTTTTCCATCACTGCCTTTTGATTTTGTCAGTCATTTTCAAGAGGCTCCTTGCCTTGATATGGGTATGTTTCATTTAGGTGGGAAATTAGATTTTTAGAACACAAACCTGTTAATAGATATTAAAGTTGATTTCACATAGAAATTGGTAAAGGTATGCTCTCTGGAAAATGTAGATACCAATTTACAAGTAATGAGGGCTGGAGGTTGGAGAAGTGGACCCAGAAGGAAAAAGAAAAACATCTGATACAAAAAAGAGAGGGAAAAAAAAAACTAGAAAAAACTTTAGTAGATTTTCTTCTTGAATAAATCTTTATATCACTATTTACATCTAGACGTCTGATTTGCATATACATTAATAAAAGAAACAAAAAGACTCTGTCAATAACACCAATCACCTTTGTTCTTATGTAAAGCTACCAGACAGGGACAGAAAATCCACTAATAGAAAAGAAACAGGGATCAAAAACCTGCAATCTAAAGAAAGTAAGTTTCTATTCAATTCTCTGTTAGAAAGGAGAAGTCATGGACTATGAAAGAAAAAAAGGAAAGGGAAAAGTAAAACAAAGGGGTAGAAAACACTGACTTAGCCAGCTCTCCTGCCAAACTCTCTAGGTTTGCTTTCTTCTTAGCAGCTATTCACCATTGGGTACTAGTAACAATGTTATTCTCTTCTGTAAATGTTTTGCAGATGAGCTTGTACTTTAAACTGGTGTTGGCTTTAGCTGTCACATCCTTTTACTTGGCAAGATGATTAAGCTACTGCTGACTGAGGCAGTTTATAGGCTCTTTCAGCCTCCTCATTATGGCGACTTTTTCATGGTTAAAATTTAAGAAACAGTGAGAGAAGCAATGTATTTGCTTATGTTGGTTTCCAATTTTTCAGAGTTGACAGCTCTTTTAAACAAGCTTAATTAAAACTATGGAAATTACACACACACACACACACACACACACACATTCTCATTTTTATCATCTCTTTTAATGAGGAAAGAGGCCGTGGATGTAGAGATTAAAGATGTGGGTTGAAGTTCTACCACTTATACATACAGACTGTGTGACAATAAGTAAGTCCTTTAACTATCTAGTTAGCTCAGTGC
This sequence comes from Gymnobelideus leadbeateri, assembly GCA_011680675.1. NCBI lineage: Eukaryota > Metazoa > Chordata > Mammalia > Diprotodontia > Petauridae > Gymnobelideus > Gymnobelideus leadbeateri. The sequence continues at coordinate 99,556 of WOXC01000276.1, forward strand.
TCTAAGCAACTTTCTAAGCCTATAAATGACAGAGGAAGTGCTGACTCTCCCTCCCTGCAGCATCCCAGATACCAGTAGTGGAGTCTCTATCTCTTTAATTTGTAAATGAAAGAATGAAACAGTAGAGGAAAATAAGGAGAGAAAAGAAGGCAGAGAAAAGTTCCTAATGACTGTATAGTGAAGGACTGATATGTATGTGTATTTATGCACATATATGCAATATGTATCTATATATGTTTTATTTTTTAAAGAAATGCTCATTTTTCTCTGGCTAAGTGATAGTTCCTAGTTATTCATAGGTCCTGACTCTCTTGTGACTTCATCTTCTCAACCCTCCAACTCTATTGTCTCCTCCATATTTTTAGCAAATAACTTCACTGTGAAGACTGAAGCATCAGCCTTGGTGTCATCCTTGATACCTCACATAACCAATCAAATGTCAATCCTATCAGTCCTATTTCCAGAACATCTCTCATAGCTGTCCTCTTTTCTCCACTCACATGGCCATGAGTCAATCTTAGACACTCATCACCTCTTGCCTGGATTATTAAAATAGTCTTCTAACCCTATCTAACTCCTATCTAACCCATCTTCCACTCATCTGCCAAAGTGGTTTTCTACAACACAGGTCTGATCATTTCCCTACCGTGTTCAATAAATTCCACTGGCTTCCTATTTAACCTCTAGAGTAAAATATACCATCCTTTGTTGTTGAAAACAACAGTAATAGGCAACATTTATATAGTGCTTATTAAGTACCAGGCACTGTGCTAAGTGCTATAAAATCATTACCTAAGTTGGTCCTCACAATAACCCTTGGAGGTAGGTGCTATGATTACCCCCATTTTACAGATGAAGAAACTAAAGCAAACAGAGGTTATATGACTTGCCCAGGGTCCATCACACAGCTAGTAAGCATCTAAGGCTGGATTTGAACTCAGGTTTTCCTGACTCCAGGCTCAGAGCTCTATCCACTTGTCTACTTTGCTACCTCACTCAATCCGCATCTGTAGCAGCAAGCACCCCAATATCCCCAGGGTGACTGCCAACACAGGTTCTTAGATCTGCTTTTCAAAAGGAAAGCAACTCAAAATCAGTTAACAAGCTTACTTTAATCAAACAAACATACATTACCTAGTTTAGGGGAAAAAGGTCAGCACCCCAAACTTCAGAGTTACAGAACTTACAGATCAAACAGACAGGCTTCCAAACTGTCCTACCATTATATCAATACCAAATCACAGTTACCAGAGAGGGAAGCATCAACATCTGGGTTTTCAAAGCCAGGGGGCTCTCAACAATGGCTTGCCAGAGTCTCATCTGGTCAAATCACACAACACTTCTCAAAGTGAGCCCCAAAGCAAAGCCTCTCCTAAGGGTTTATATAGCCTTCTCCTGGCTCAAAGATTGTAATAACCTCCTTGACCCACTGCCCAATCACAAAGTATCAAGGTGTGGGCTTTCCTGAAAAACAAGCCTCCCACCACAGGCTCCAGGTGCACTTAATCTAGGGGCAGGGAAGATCTTTAAATTTGCATTTCCATTACAGCATCCAGCCTAGCCTTTCAGATTTATGATATACTGTTCCCTTTCATGCACTCTATTACCCAGCCAAACTGTCCTTATTCTTTCTCAAACACGACATACCACCTCCCATTTTTGTGCCTTTGCACAGGCTATACATTTTCACCTGCCCCCTTCCTGATATACTCCTCTATCTCTTAAAATTCCTAATTCCTTCAGAGATCAGCTCATTTGCTATCTCCTATATTAGGGTTTTCCTAACCCCACCTCCCAACTGCTAATTAATGCCTCTCCCCTTAAGTTATCTTGTAATTTTTATTTTGTACATACTTGTAAATGTTTATGTTTCACTAATAGAATATAAGTTCTGTGAGGGCAGCAATTGCCCCATCTTTGTCTTCATATCCCCAGGGCCTAGGATACTGTCTTGCACATAAGTAGATGTTTAATAAATGCTTGATTGATTGAACTTTCCTATTTTTTAAATCCAGTTCTCTACTCCCTCTACTATCATCACCCCTCCTTCCCTGAGTCTCAGAGAAAGTAGTGCCCATTCTTCTGGTAAAAGTCAATCCATTTACCCTCAAATCCATTCCCTCCAGCTGCCTCCATGACCTATAAATTATTCTCTCTGCCTTCATGCTTTTCCTCCCTACTGTATCTTTTCTTCCATCCTCCAAATATGCCAGGTGTCACATCTTTTAAAATAAATAAAACCATCACTACAACTCAGAACATAACCTTTCCCTTCACCTTGCCATTCCCTCAAGTTATAACCATATCTTTCTCCTTCCCATTACTGCCAAACTCCTAGAAAGAGTAGGCTATACTCACTGCTTCCACTTCCCCAAACTCTACTAATTTATCAACCCCTTTCAATCTATCTAATACTCCTAGTTCTATCTGAGTCCAAAGAGAATATAAAACTACATAAAATTCTTCAAATACCTGAAGACAGAGACCATTCCTCCTCACACAGTCTTGCACAAAATTGTGGATAAGCAGTATATAAGTAACTGGATTTGCGGAAAGACCTATTGGTGACACAAAATAAAAACTGTAACCTGGAAAGAGGATAACTTTAGCTATTTTGAGCTTTCTTGGAGCTATAATAGCTCCTGGGACAGCAAGTTTTGTGCTTAGGCATTATCTTCTTAGAGGACATTGTCTTCATAAACAGAGTATTTAGATATTGCTGATATATGCATATTCGCATACACTAATGTATACAGAAATTTATCTTATATATAAATGTTTTCTTTTTATTTTCAAGGCCCAAATTAAAAAACAGGAGAAAAATTTGAAGCATGAAACACCCAGTATGAAGAAAAATCTGTGAAAATTGAAGACTTTGACAACTATTTTTTAGAATACTACATTCCATCATTTCCCCACATTATATAATTATTTTAAAATCGATCTGTTAGGAACTATTTAAATTGGCATACTTTTTTGTGCAAGTTCACGGGGGCAAATAAATGGGCTGATAAAGAGTTATTTCCAAATCACTAAACTTGAATGGTGGTAACATTTATTTTATGATCATTATCTGCAGAGAGGAAATGAGCTGGGTGCAGAATTGAAACTAGATAAGGATGCAAACAGGCTAGATTACATAGGGGAAATTGCAGGGCCCTCTCAAGAACCCCAAACTTCTCCCTGACAGGAGGTCATTGAACTTCCATTGGAACACCATAGATGAAGCTTTGACTCGTTCATATATTACTTCTATTGGTGTAATCATTACATTGCTATATTAAAATTTATCGCCATTCCCTAATCAAAGGGCATGGATTTTGTTTCCAGTTTGACTATTTTTGTATATTTGTGACCTTTCTGTCTTTATGACATCCTATTATAAATAGTAGGCTCTCTGGTTAAAGGATTTGTACAGTTTCATGACTTTTCTCACATAATTCCAAATTGTTTTATAAAATAATTAGACAAATTTATAATCTACCAACAATATTCTTATCTTCCTACAGTCCCTCCAACAATATAGATTTCCATTTCCCCTCCATTTTTATCAACATATTGACTATAAGGTTAAATCTCAGAATAATTTTAATTTATATATATATATATATGTATATACACATTATTAGTGATTTGGATGATCCTTTCATATGATTGTTGATAGCTTGTAATTGTTTTAAAAATTATCTATGTCGGGGTGGCTAGGTAGCGCAGTGAGCAGAGTGCCGGCCCTGGAGTCAGAAGGACCTGAGTTCGGATCCGGCCTCCGACACTTAAGCCACACAAACAAAAAAACCTAGCCGTGTGACCTTGGGCAAGTTACTTAACCCCAACTGCCCTAAAGAGGCGGCTAGGTGGCGCAGTGAGTTAAGAGTGCCGGCCTCGGAGTTGGGATAACCTGAGATCAAATCCGGCCTCAGAAAATGAGCACCCACACATAAATAATGACTAGCCGTGTAACCTTGAGCAAGTTACTTAACCCCAATTGCTTAAAAAAAAATATCTATGTCTATACTTTAACCACCAATCTACTAGGGAATCATACTTGGTTTTATAGAATGGTGTCAATTCCATGTATATCGTGAATATACTGTGAAATATTTTATGGAAAGATATTTTTCCAATACTTTTTCCCATCTTGTCTTAGCTACACTGATTTTGTTTGTGCAAAAGCTGTTTAATTTTACATATTTGAAGTTCTCAATTTCTTTTCTTTTGATCACCTCTGTCCCTTTTGTTAGTTAGAAATTATTCTAGCTATAATTGAAAAAAGCACATTCTTTTTTTTCATTTTTTAATTAATGTGATCTATTACATTTAGGTTGTATATTCATTTGGAATTTATTTTACTACATAGAATAAGATACAGGGACCAGATCTGTGATTTCATTGGTATAGACAATCCTTGGGTGAGCGAATTCCTTCTACTTATCCAGGTAATCACCTGTTCTGCAACTAGTCAGAGAACTGCCTAGAGAACTGATGGGATAAGTAACTTGCTCAGGGGCAAATAGTTGTTCTTCCTGGATTCTAGATCATTTTTGTCCATGATGCCAGGTTGCTTCTCATGTAATATATGCTATAGTCAGCTGGTCTAAACCTATTTTCTGTCAAAGCACTTGGCAGTTTCCCCAAAAGTTCTTTTTGAATAAGGAGTAGAGTCTTAACCCAGTGGTTCATGTTCAGGATACTGAACACCTATCTCCTGTGCTTGGTAGTTTATGGATCTTGTTATCTATTAGATTTCACTTGCTGATTTACTTTTACAGTTTTTGAAGGGGATAAGTATCTAATAGTTTTAATGGTTACTGCTTTATAATAAAGTTGGCAGTGCTGTACTTTCTTTTGTCCTACTTTTTTCATCATTTCTTTGAAAATTCTAAATTGAATTGGAAACTGAGGGGATGCTCTTCAAATGGAAAATGGCTAAACAAGTTATGGTATATAATTATGCTGCAAGAAATAATGAAAGGGATGTTCATCACCCCTTACCTAGACTGTTGCAATAGCCTTCTAATTGATCACCCTGCCTCAAGTCTCCCCACATTAATCCAACTATGCTCAGCCACCAAAATAATTTTCCTAAAATCTATGGCTGACCATATCATCCCTAATGCAGTAAAATCTAGTGATGACTTATAAACTCCAGGATAAGATGTCAAGGCCTGGGTTTGCCATTTAAAATTCTACAGCCTGCGCCCTCTTACTTTTTTTCCAGTCTTTTTATATATTACTTCCCTTTGTGTACTCTGTGATCCAGCTATACAACCCTATTTGCTATTCCATCTCCCAGCAATAGTTGTGCCCCATCCTTGGAACACTCTCTCAGCTCCATTTCTTAGCTTTCCTGGCTTCCTTCAAGGCCTCACTCCAATCTCACCTTGTGCAGGGGGTCTAAATCATTTCCCTGTTGCTAATGCCTTCCCTCTTAGATTATTTTCCATGTAGTCAGTAAATATCTTGTATGTGAAAAGTTACTTATATTTCACCTCCCAAATGACAATGTGGACTCCTTGAGAGCAGGGATTGTGTTTCTGTCTGTTTTTGTATAGCCAGTGCTTAGCACGGGGCTTGGCATGTAGAAGGCATTTAATAAATACTTGATATTGATTGGTTGGATAAGGCAGAGACCTATTGAATCACTATTCTTATCTTCTCATATGCAGACATTAGTGTCTCCAAGCATTGATAGAGAGCAATCAATAAAAAAAATTAACATTAATGGGTAATTGAATAAAGTTATGTGGTAAGGAACTGTTCTCATTGTGTCAGATGAAGACATTAGAGACTAAAATATGAAAAACGGAATATTCAATAGCAAGGTACAGAGAAGAAAGATACCTAATTTAACCTAAATTTAACCTAACGATCATTTGTGAAACTCCTACTATGTACCAGGTACTATCCAGTCAAAGACAAAAACAAAACATTAAGAATCATCTCTTATTCTGGAGTACACACGTTGTAGATTAGTTTATAGAGAAGATAGAAGGAAGGAAGGAAAAAGATTAAGAGAAGGAAGGAAGGAAGGAAGGAAGGAAGGAAGGAAGGAAGGAAGGAAAGAATTAAGGGCAGATACATCAGACATTACAAATAAGTAAATGAATTTGGGTTTATTTACCAGTTCCTGAAATCTCTCAAAAATTCTTATATTCACCATCTATCAGTTAAAAAAAAATACAAGGCCATTCTTCTTTGGAACATCAGGGGCTTGCCTAAATTATCTTGCTCTATAATAATATTACATTTACATAGAACAAACATGGAATCTGGCTATACTAAAATATTTTTTGCATGGTTGACTTCAATCTAGACCTTTTGGGAAAGAATACTTTAAAAAGTTTTACTACAACTAATTTCACCCTGGAGATGATCGTATTGCTATACTGGATTTATATATAGTGATTAGCAGGGAGCATTCCTTCATGTTCAGACTGTGAACTGACAATGAACACTGTATGTGAGTATTGCAAAGATGGGTTTTAATGCAATGGGAAAAGATAAAGGCTGTTTGCTTTGTGAATGTGGCTATCTGTGGAACTAAGAACTGCTTCAAACTCTGACGGAGAATTAAGGGTTGGCCCTGTGCAGTTTTAAAGAATAAGGCCATCCTGTGTTGATCCCTAGTTTGGTGTCTGCCTCCTAGTAATTTCCCAGTAATCCAATCTGAAGTGGTGCTTCAGTATACCCTTATTAACACTTTTTCTGCCCAACCAGTTTATAGTTTCAATCATCAGAGAGCAAATGCCTGGATATCTTTCTTAAAGATTTTCATTTTGTTTCTGTTTTCCCTTCCAAGGAGAATAAGCATTGCACTGAAAAATGAAAGAACAAAAATGTTTACCAAATTGCTAACAGAGAGATCATAAGAAAGAACCTAGTTGCACTTAATGAATTTAAGTCACATGGTCCAGATGAACTATCTCCTTGAGAATCTAAATCGAATGCTGAGCCATTGTTGGCAATATGTGTAAGATGGTAGAAAATGAGAGGGGTATCACAAGACTGGATAGGGGCAAATGATGCATGATAAAAACAAAAGGAAGAGAAAAATTATACCTACAAACTATAGGCTAGTAACCTCGACTTATACCCTTAGGAAGCTTCCCGAACGAATTGTGGAGATGGTTGATGAACATCTAGAAAAGAGAAGCAATGATTACAAGAGCCAGCATGGCTTCATTAAGAAAAGATCATGTGAAATAACTTCATTTCCTTTTAGGTGTACAGGATTACTAAACTGGCAGATAAGGGGAAAACTACAGATATAGTTTACCCAGGTTTTAACAAAGTTTTGATAAAGTATCTCAGCATTCTTGTGGAGAAAATGAAGAGATGTGAGGTAACAATAATGCAATCAAATGACTGGATTAGTCATTAACAACTTTATGCCAATGCATTAGGAGGTTTCCAAAGGAGTATTTCAAGGATCTGTACATGGCTCTGGTGTTTAACATTTTTATCAGTGACTTGGATGAAGGCATTGATGGCATGTTCATCAAATTTTCAGATGACACAAAGCTTGTAAGGATAACTAACTCACTGGTTGATACAGGAACCAAAAAGATCTTCATAGGCTGATGCATTGGGATTAATCTAAAATGAACAAATCCAATAGGAATAAATAAAACATCTTACAGTTTCACAAGTACAAGAGGGAGAGGCATGATCAGGCAGTTTGTCCAAAATGGATCAAGGAATCTTATAGTAGACTACAAGGTCAATATCAGTTAACAATACAGCATGGAAGACAAAAAAAACCCAAAACAAAACAAACCAAAAACAAAGGAAAACTCTAATTCAACCTTGGGTTTCATTGAGAGAAGGATAGTTCCCAGGAATAAGGAAGTGATAATGCCTGTGCACACTCTCCTTTCAACACCTAATCTGAAGTCTTTGGTCAGTTTGGTACAACACTGTTTGGGGTATATGGATATTCAAGGAAGCTTTAATTTGAGGGTTTGCCAAGCCCTTTTCAGGGCTGCTCATCCACCTTTGGTGTCCACCTGGCACCCAACTCTCACCAGTGGCTCCAAGAAGTTATAGCATACACAGCAGCCACACCCTAGTAAACCTCTCTCAACAGATGGGCTAAACCAGGTTGAAGGTAACTGATAAGTCACAAATTCATTGGTGAGCTGGGTGAGGTGTCTACCCCGGAAGAATGGGTGAATGTGAACAAGTTGTTTGAACAGTAATGAAGGCAGCAGAAGCAGGTGCCGTGGAGAACTTGGAGGTTGGTCAGACATCAATGATGCCAAGATCACCCACTGCATCCCAGGCTATTGCCATTTGTCCTCATTTTGTCTTGCCCCTGGACTTCAATGACCAGGGAGAGAATGAGATTGCCAACTGTATAACTCTGCTTCACTTAAACCCAATTCACCATGAGTCAAGACATCACCCTGTGATGTCATTGGTCTTCTTCAAAAACAAAGGACAAACAATACAATACTGGTCAATTGATAAGAGAAGGGAAATCAGGATGGTGAAGGCATTAGTTCTATGTCATGAGTAATAGCTGAAGGAAATCAGGATGTTTTTCTTGCAAAAGAGAAGATTAGGGCAGGATATGATAGAATTATTTTTCAGTATCTAAATGGATGTCATGTGGAGAAGGGATAAGCTTTGTTCTATTTGCCCCAGTGGAAACAATTAGGAGCAATGGGTAGAAGTTTCAAAAGGGAAATGTTAGGGTTGATGTCAGGAACATTTTCCTACTAAAAAGAGCTAATCCAAAGTGGGGTGGGCTGCCTAGGGCCTAGATGGACTCTCCCTCTAGCAGAGGCTGGATAAGTGCTTGTCAAGTATATTGTAGTGAAGATTCCTTTTGAGTATGGCTCAGTCAATCAACACACATTTATTAAGTACCTACTATATGCTAGGCAATGTGCTAAGCACTGGGGATATAAAAGACAGTTCCTGTCTTCAAGGATCTCACAGTCTAATGGGGGAGACAAGAAGCAACCAAGTATGTGCAAACAAGCTATATACAGAATAAGCAGGAAGTAATTAAAGGAGAGAAAGCCCTAGAATTGAGTTTGTGGGAAAGGTTTCCTGTAAAGGATGGAATTTAACTGGGTCTTGAAGGAAGCCAAGGAAATTAGGAGGTAGAGACGAGAAGGGAGAGCATCTCTGGCATGGGCGACAGCCAGAGAAAATACCTCAAACTAAGAGATGAATTGTCTTGTTCATGGAATAGCTAGGAGGTTAGTTTCACTGGATTGAAGAAGATGTGGCCGGGAGAAAGGCAAAAGAAGACTAGATAGGTAGGGGAGGGAGGAGGATGTGTTATGAAGGGCCTTGATTCCAAACAAAGGATTTTGTATAGTATTTGATCCTGAAAGTAATAGGAAGCTACTACAGTTTATTGAGTAGGGGTGTCAAATGGTTGGCTGTATGCTTTAGGGTTGGACTTTAAAACTGTATTGTAACTAGATGACTGTTGAGGTCTCTAACTCACAAATTCTGTGATTTTAAAAAGAAGGTTCTGTGAGTTCCAGTGACTTGGAACTTGGCTACTGCAAGCTGTGCTTTAATAGTACCCAACTAGCTTCAGCTCAGGGTCCTCTCCCTGGTCATCCTGCTGTGCTACTCAGTACTATGTGGTTTATAGGTGACACTGAAAAGCTCCAACACTTGGGGATTTTTATAACTGAGATTTTACTAACTTCCCACAGTATTTCTACAGACTAAATAGAAACATAAATCACAGGATCATATGACTTAGGGCCAGAAGAGATTATGGTGATCATCTAGTTTAAAGTCAGGGCAGCAAGGTGGGACAGTAGAGAGAGTGCTGGGCCTGGAGTCAGGAAGACTCATCTCAATGAGTTCAAATCTGGTCTCAGACACTTGCTATCTGGGTGATCCTGAGCAAGTCAAATAACTGCTTACCTCAGTTTCCTCATCTGTAAAATGAGTTGAAGAAGGAAATGGTAAACCACTCCAGTATCTGTGCCAAGAAAACCTCAAATGGGGTCACTAAGAGTCAGATATGTGAAAATGACTGAACAGCAACAGACCAAAGTTTAGGCTGGGGTCCCTTCAGGGCTATAAGCATGTTCCCAAGGGCACTGTGGCTTGACTCCAAAGAGTATGTTATCAAGAAGTCAGAGTACAGAAAGATATACTGCATTGCACCTTCCTTGAAGCTAGTCTCTAACACAACCATGCCTACTCTCAGCCATTACAACCTCCTATATTCCATCTTCCTCCCACAGCTGTGCAAGCTCCCAACCATCTTCTTGAGTGAAGCATCAGCTTTTCAGGGCAATTATAATTAAATCCCAAAGGTAGCAGCTTCTCAAGTGTTATTGGGAAAAATCATATCCTTTCCCAAGCTCCCAGGATTCCTCCCAGGAAAAAAAAGGTACTGATTATGGTACAGGATCAAAACAGTTTAAAGGAAAGTAAGTCCTACAGAATGGTGGCCTTCTTGCAGTCACACAGGTTAGTTAGCAGACCCTGGATTAGAGTTCAGACCCACAGATTCTAAATTCCCTTCTCTTTTCACTGTTCTACAGTTTTGTGGTTGTTTTTTCCAGTCATTTCAGTCGTGTCTGACTCTTTGTGACCCCACTTGGGGTTTTCTTGGTAAAAATACTGGAATGGTTTGCCATTTCCTTCTCCGACTCATTTTACAAATAAGGAATTGAGGCAAACAGGCTTAAGCAACTTGCCCAGGGTCCCACAGCTAGTAAGTCTCTGAGACCAGATTTGAACTCAGGAAGATGAGTCTTCCTGATTTCAGGCCAGCACTCTATCCACTATGCCACCTAGCTGCTCCATACTATAGTTACTAATGCTAATTTAGAGAAATTCCAGGCGGATGGGGTTTTTGGCCAGACTTTTCCAGGCCCACTGAGGAATTACATGACTGCATTAGTAATAGAAGCCAGGAAATCAGACTTCCTACCTTTTTATAGACATAACTGACATAGTATTGAGCAAATTTAGGATGATACCAAGACCATTACTGATCTTTGTTTAAACAAAATGTCTCCTAGTTACCACCACCTCCCACTTATCCAGAAATCACACACCTAGCATCTTCAGCTATCTATGACATAGTAAAGAACCAGTAAGAACTCCTTCTCTTATTTCACATTTCAATAGCACTCTAAGATTTATAGTGCCTATATTTTATATATACAGTTGATTTACATTATATCATACAAGCTTCATAACAGACCTCTGAGGTAAGCTCCCATTTTACAGATAAACAGATGGGTAAATGCCTTGCCTAGAGTTAGTTATTTAAAGTCTCAGGATCAGAATACATATTAAAATCTTTCCTTATCCCCTTTTCAATACTTTCCATTGCATTATAGACCGCTGGGCTGCTAAAACAGATGTTTGTAGACTTCAATAGTAGAATATAAGCTACTTGAGTGCAGGTATTGTCTTACATTAGTATATATACCTCTAGTGCCTGGAACATAGAAAGATGGAGATTCGACCTGTGATTCCATTGGTATAAGGAATTCCCTAATTAAGAAACTCCTCTTTCCCAAGGCAAGTCAGTAATTCATTGTAACTTACAATCTTACAGAATTTCCCAAAGCAGTGATTTACTTGGGGTGCATAGCCAGTATATGTCAGCTGGAGGATTTCAACCCACACTTTTCTGACTCTGAGCCTACCTCTCTCTCTAGTGCATTGCTCTTTGTAGTACTATATCTGACTGAATAGTAGTAGGGACTTAATAAATGTTTACTGATTAAACAGTAGGCACTTAAGAGATCCTAGTTAATTGAATGCCTGATCAATGCCACAAAGAAGACACTAAAGTTCAAGGGCTGTTTAGAAAGAAGAGTCCCTCAGATTCTCACTCTGAACCTATTTCCTCTTCTCTTACAAAAAAATAATTCAGAAAGATGTATTACCAAGTTTTGTTACCCAGCTCACCTCAGATTAGAATCACTCAATTAGACAGATGGAAGGATCTAGGAAAAGGCAGATAATATACTGATGATAATTGAGAAATGATTTCCAACATTTTAGGAGACAAAAAAATATATATAGGAGATATAAACTCAAAAGGCAAAGCAGTCTTGGGCTGTTTAATAGAGGGGCAAAACACTCTATATTTCCATAGCTCCTGAAGGAATTCTAGGTCTATAATAAGATACAAATACAGAGTAGTCACAATAAGGACCCCAAGTAATTCAGAAGGTTCTCCATACTTGGTGGTTTAAAAAGGGAAGTGTAACATCCAGAGAAGGAACTGATACATAGATGTATAGAATAATTTTACATAGGTATGTGTATATATGTGTATAACATTAAAATTTTGCTGTTCAGTCAAAAGAAAATGACATTTGCATTAATCTTTGTAGGCAATTGTGAGTATCAAGACAGCTAATGTATTTAAAGTGTTTTGCAAATCTTATATGATTACACAGAGCTGAAAAGAAGAGTTCTGGTCACTGCATCAACTCCTGTCCATATATCTGTCTCTATATCTATACATATATGTGTGTCTAATTGTAACCATCTGTAGGGCAAGTGGATGGAAGGAAGTAAAAAGAAGGGGAAAAAAGAAAACAATTATATGATAACTTTATTATATATTTAAAAGGAATAGCAAGTTGTTCATTAAGATTTACAGTTTCATGCGCAATCATCTTCTTATTATACTAACCTGTGGAAATGCTTGTTTTATTCCATAAATTAAAAATAAAATAAATTATAATTTTTTTAAAAAGGAAAGTAAGACATTTTAGATAGATTTCCACCAAAAATAGTTTAGGTTTTCTTTTTTCAGTTATCTACATAATCCACTCATGTGGAATAGCTCATTCCCCAATGGGGCAAGCTAAATGAGGTGTTACCGTACATTCAGCAGATCTGGTGTCAGGACTCCGTCAGACAGGTACTAAACATCAGATTGGCCCCTTGATGCTTTGACTCCCTGTTTGGTTTCATTCCAAATACATTTTCAGGATCATTACCCAGTATCAACAGAATTGGCATGAGGAAATGGTTGCTTGTTATGTAGTTATCTTAAAGACCTACCTTCTAATGTGTTCCTATGTGAAGAAAACTACAATTGGGTCACTGACCAACATGCTGAATCACTGAAAGGATTTCTGAATTCTGTAATAGTATATTGGAGGATACTTGTGCAAGACTGTATTCCTCTGTGGTTGGAGAAGTCCAGTAAAAAAAGATGTACAAATGTGATTCTTTTAAGTTCACACAAGTAAATCTCCCAGCAACATCAGGAAAAAATGTTCCTCAGGGTGATTATTTTAAGCTCTAAAGGATGTTTCAAAGTCAGAATATGGCCCTACTAGAAGGTGAGGAAGAAGATGAGAAGAAAGAGATTTAAGAAAAAACCTGTTTCTCTCTCTCTCTCTGTATCTCTCCCTCCCTTCCTCCAGCCCCCTCTATAAAATGTCTGAAAGGACAAGGTGACCAGCCATTCATAGAACAGGGGTAGATGCAGTGACCAGAGCTCTTCTTTTCAGCTCTGCCTAACAACATAAGATTTGCAAAACACTATAAATACATTAGCTGTCTTGATACTCACAATTGCCTACAAATGTAGTTAATGCAAATATCATTTTTTTTGACTGAACAGCAAAATTTTATCACAATGATTTTATATACTCCAATTCTCAAGGGAATCTACAGGTGTTCTTTTTATTTTTTATAATTTCTTTTAAATATTATTTTTTCCCAATTACATGTATAAACAAATTTTAACATTCATCTTTTAAATAAAATTTTGAGTTTCAAATGTTCTTCCTTCTTCCCTTCCCCCCTAAAATGGTAAGCAATTTGATATGTTATATATGTGTAATCATGTAAAACATATTTCATATTAGCCATGTTGTATAAGAAGAAATAGAACAAAAGAAAAAAAATATGAGAAAAAAATAAAGGGAAAATAGTATGCTTTGATCTACATTCAGACTCCAGCAATTCTTTCTCTGGATGTGGATAACATTTTCCATCATGAGTCTTCTGGAATTGTGTTGGTTCACTGTCTTACTGAGAAGAGCTAAGTCAATTATAGTTGATCATCATAATGTTGCTGTTACTATGTACAACGTTCTCCTGGTGCTGCTCACTTCACTTTGCAGCAGTTCATGTAAGTATTTCCAGGTTTTTCTGAAATCAGCCTGCTCATTTATTTCTTATAGCACAATAGTATTCCATTACATTCATATACTACAACTTGTTCAGTCATTCCCCAATTGATGGTCATCCCCTCAATTTCCAATTCTTTGCCACCACAAAATGAGCTTCTAGAAATATTTTTGAACTTACAGATCCTTTTCCCTTTTTAATGATCTCTTTGGGATACAGACCTAGTAGTGGTATTTAATGCAAATATTATTATTGCCAGTTTATAGCTAAGGAAACTATTAAGTACTTATATTCTTATTTAAGTTCTATTTATGAATATCATTAATCTCCTCTGCTAGTTTATAAGCTTTTGGATGGCAGGAAGTAGGTCTTATTTTTCTTTGTATCTCCCCACAAATCCAGAACACTGAATTAGATGGATGGCACTAAAATGTTTACCAAATGAAAGAATATTGAATAGGCAAGTCCTTGGTTTCTGATAAGCTTCTTACTCAAATAACCACATGTTATATAAATATGATTTCTAGTTAAACGAGACTCAGATGCAGATTCTGTGTTGTTCCAAAGCAACAATAAAATTTATCAAATCTGTAAATTACAAAAATTTATTGAAAATGACACACAGAAGCCAAAAGGATAATTAACATGCTGAATAACCCAATCAGTATCCAAAAGGATCTTGCCAGGCTAGAGTATTATGCCAACTAAAATAAGATGAAATAAAATGGAGATAAAGTCTTACACAGGTTCAAATAATCAACTTCACAAGGACAAGAAGGAAAAGTAATTTCTAATTAACAGTTTTTCTGAAAAAGATCTACAAGTTTAGTGACAAACTTAATGAGTTAACCATATATTATGCCAATCTTTGTGCTGGACCTGGAATCAGGAAGACCCGAGTTCAAATCTGGCCTCAGGCACTTACTAGCTGAGTGACCCTGGGTAAGTCACTTTGCCTCAGTTTCCTCATTTGTAAAATGAGCTGGAGAAGGAAATGGCAAACCAATCCAGTACTGTTGCCAAGAAAACCCTAAATGTGATCACATTGAGTTGGACAAGACTGAAACTATTGAACAACAAAAAATCTTCGGTTGCTGCAGAGAGAGTACAGGGGCATTTCAGTTTCACTGTATTCTGTCCTGGTGTGACTGCATCTCTTCAGTTCTGGATAGCACACATTACTCAGAAACACCTCTAGGTCCTGGAATTCTTAATAAAAATGTTCAATCTCTGGGCAAATGTAATGATTTTCACTTAACAACTTTTAGTTTCTGCCATGTTATTGAAATCCTCAGCTGACCGAATCTGGAAGAATCCTACACATATTTTAGCAAAGTTAAATTAAAAATTGATACTTTTTCTATCCCTACTTGTAACATCTGTGTGGAAGAGTTCAATAAAGAGCAAGGAACACTTTACATGCCAAAATAGTAATCAGTTTTAACCAATCAATGTGATTTGCTGAATATCCTTAAATGCTTAAAAGGGTAGTCTAAATATGTCTAGAGGGCAAAGCAATCAAGTAGAGGCTGTTTGGGGAAAAAGTAGAACAGCCCAATCAAACAAATAACCTTTGAAAAGGATTATCTCTAGAACAGACAGCCCCTTCTAGTAAGCCAAGGGAGTCTGGTTGATTCTAATAGTGGAAGTCCAATTTTTAACAGGTTTGGTAATATCTCTTTCTACAGAAAACAATACCAAGAGCTGTTTCATCTCACCCTCCTTTGCTGCTGCTTTCATCTGATGAGTTTAAAGGGTTTTAATTCACTGGTGAGGATTATTCTGTTCTCCAGTAAGCCACATATAAAAGAACATTAAGAAAGAAAGAATTCTGAGCAATTTAAAATTTTTTCCTCATGTATTTGAATCTTTAAAGTGACTCGGCACTCAATTACTTTCCACTATCATAGTTTGCTAGCATGTCCTGTAGTTGAGGCCATAAAAATTTCTATCTAGTAGGTCAATTTGTGGCCAAATATATTCAAGGTAAATTGGGCAGCTTTCTTTTCAGGGGTCAAAAACGAATAGTTGGAAACTCATCTCTGATACATCTGCAGTGATATGTTCAGGAGGCTGGATGTTATTTCCTCTATGATTACAAAGAATGGAATACTTTTCATCTAAAATGGAACTTGAGATTTATACAGGAAAGATTTTTTTTTGAGTTGAAAGTTTCAAAACCATAAATTGTACCATTAATAGATAGAACCCAATTGTACAGACCTTTTCAGTTAATTCTACTGAGAATCAGTGTGGTATGTGTGGAAATACTGCTGGGTTTGGAATCACGATTCCAAGTTGGCAATACTTATATCCAAACCTGAAAGCACTGTATACAAACACATAATTTTTCTCATTATTAAACATTTTTTTTACTATAGAAAATACTTCTTTTCTGTTAGATTCTGGCTCTTCTGGTTGTGCCTTTGAAGACAAGGTCTGTCTGCTGGACAGGGAACCATGCAATGACCAGAGCTCTTGTTTTCAGATTGGCCTTATTGCCTTATGAACTGCTCAATATATACATATATATTTTTTTTTTTTTTGCTCAGTCACATTACCTCTAATCGTTAAACACCAAAGCAGTACAAGTAGGCCTTTTGGACACAGTAAGACGCTGGCCCCAGGCTCCCTGTATTCACTCTCTGTATTCACAGCTGTCATTCACTCATCCTTTATGTTAGAATCTACTTTCCCCTGGATAGCTTGATTTCTATTGCTGATTTGGGTGTGCCCATATAGCAAAGAATGTCATAAATAATTTCATAGAAAATGTAAGTTCCCTGAGGGCAGGAATTGTTTTGTTTCTCTGTGTATACTTAGTGTCTGGTGCTTCATCTAGCATGTAGCAGGTACTGAACACATAACTTATTTGCTTTACATAGTGTTTTCAATTATAAAGTGCTTTATATACATTATTTTATTTGATTCTCAAGGCAACTCTGTAAGGCAGATTAATTAAATGCAACAGTCTCTGTTGTACAGATAAAAAAGCTGTGATTTGACGATGGATGTAAAGAGACTTGTCCATGAACACATAGCTAGGAGGGGAGAGAGCAGTACTCAAATGCAGGTTTTCTGACTTCTAGTCTAAAGTTCTCCATTATACCAGATTTTTCTTTGCCCTGCCCACTTTGTAATCTGGCTTTTTGTTTTGGCATCTCTTCCCACACTGAGGCTAGGTTTTGGAGAGCAAAACCTAATGCCAGCGGACTCCCTCTCTTGCATTCTACTTTCTAACTCTGGGGACACAAGAGGCAAAAGACAGACTGTATGTGCCCACAAAGAGCTTACAATCTAATGGGGGAAACAATATGCAAACAAATAGATACAAAGCAAGCTATCTACAGGATAAATAAGAAGTAATTAAGAGATGGAAGGAACTAGAATTAAGAGGGGTTAGGGAAAACTTCCAGTAAAAAATGGGATTTTAGTTGAGATTTAAAGGAAGCCAGGGAGGTCAGTGAGCAGAGCAGAGCAGAGGAGGGGGAGTGTTCCAGGCATGGCGGGACACCAAGAGAAAATGCAGGGGATGAGAGGTTGAGTACCTTGCTCATGGAACAGCCAAGGGGCCCCCCTGTCAATGGATCAAAGAATACATTGTAGGGAATAAGACAAAAGAAGACCGGGCAAGTCATTAAGAGAGAACTAGGTTGTGAATTTCTTTGAATATTTGATCCTAGAGAAAATAAGAAGCCATGGAAGTTTCAAAACAAAATGGCCTGTTTGCCATTCCTTATAGATAACACTCCATGCTTGCCATGCTCTCCTTCATCTTCATTGCTTGGAATCCCCAGGTCTTTCCAAGCTACAGATTAAATATTAACTCCTATAAGAAGACTGGGGAGTGACTAGTGCTTCTGTGTTGCTTTAGAGGATAGAGAGCCTGCCTTGGAATAGGGAAGGCTTGGTTTAAAGTCCTACTTCTGAAACATACAACTACTGTGATAGTAGGCCAGCCACTTAACCTCTGTCTGTATCAGTTTCCTCAACTGGAAAATGGGGATAACAGCCCTGATACCCCAGGGTTGTTGTACCAAATAAGATATAATATTTGCAAAGCTCTCAGCACAGTATGTAGCATATAGTAGGCGCTTGATAAGTATTTCTTTCCTCCCTGTCAGATAAGACACAGACCTGTCCATGACCTCACTACTGACCACCTTCCCAAGACAACTGTTACCCAAAGAAGCAAAGTGACCCATGATAAGAAGGACTGATGACTGGATGACTCCTTTCACAAACTAGTGCCTAATCTCCATTTCCTTCTCATTAGCAATCAATCAATAAACATTTATTAAGCACCTACTGTGTGCCAGGCATTGTGCTAAGTGGTACAATTGTTAATTCTGCACAAGAACTGTCTGTGCTGCTTTCTCTTGTGGTACTCTAACACTGAGCGCAGCTCCATTCCTGGGCAGATACTGAAGATTTCACCACCTGCTCCTTTCAGGCTGGCCACTGACTAGCTGGGAAGATTAGGTATTTAAGGTGTTGGAGGAAGAAAACTAGGAAGGAAGTTAAATGGTGGGCGAGACAGGATGGAGGGAAATATAGTTAGTCTTTTACAATATGACTACTATGGAAATATTTTGCATAACTACCCATGTATAACCTATATTGAATTGTTCTTCTTCAAAGTGGGGGTGGGTGAGGAGGGAAGAAGGGAGAGAATCTGGAATTCAAAGTTTTAAAAACAAATGTTAAAAATTGTTTTTACTTGCAATCGGGAAATAAGATATATAGGCAATGGGGTATAGAAATCCATCTTGTCCTATGAGAAAGTGAGGGGGAAGGGGCTAGGGAGGTATGGGGGAGATATAGGAGAGGGCAGACTGGGGGAAGAGGGAATCAGTATGCTTGCCATCTTGGGGTGGAGATAGGGGAGAGATGGGGAGAAAATTTGTGACTCAAAATCTTGTGGAAATGAATATTGAAAACTCAAAATAAATAAATAATTTAAAAAAAACCATCATGTATACCTGACTGCAGGACAAATGAAGCATGACCAGTTCACCCAACTGCAATGTAAAATAACCCAATATCAATCAGGTATAACAAAACAATAAGTATCTGATCTTAGAAGTATCTAGAAGAGGCTAGACAGCAAACTATCAGAGATATGGCAGAAGGAATTTCACATGGGACAAGGCACTGGACTACTCAGGTTCCTTCGAAATCTAAAACTTTTTTTTTAAGAAGCTTATGGAGTACTTCTTGAGAAATCTAAGCACAGAAAGCATGGTTGCATCTTAATCAAATTAAATAGCAAAAATGAAAGCAATAATTACTCAAATTTGTCTGTAGAATTGGTGAGACAAATTAATTGAAACACTATTTTTGATCCTAAGTATATAATGAGAAAATCGGTGTTCAGTGGAGGAAAGTGAAGAGGGTTATAAATAACTGTGAGGCACATATTAAATGAAACAAATTATCTGTTAGAGATAAGACCCCATGCTTTGGGGCAAATACACATTACCATTTGTGATCAGTAAAAAGGAATGTGCCAATTACCACTAGTTATTTAAAATAGAAAGATGCCATAGAAGAGTGCTAGACTGGGAGTGGAGAAGACCTAAACTCAAATCTGCCTCCTATGCCCACTCACTGGACGACTTTCAGCAAGTCATATAACCTCTCTCAGTCTCAGTATCCTCATCTTTAAAAAGGGAATAAAAGGGGCAGCTAGGTGGCACAGTGAATAGAGCACTGGCCCTTGAGTTAGGAGGACCTGAGTTCAGATCTGACCTCAGACACTTAACAAAAAATATCCGTGTGACCTTCGGCAAGTCACTTAACCCCAATTGCCCTCCAAAAAAGCAAAAAAAAAAAAAAAACCAAAACCAAAAAAAGAAAAATAGGGTTTCTATCACCTGGAACATAAGTCATTTAACCTTTTCTGATTCTCGGAAAAATCCCCAAGATGAACTTTACTGATAAAATGATTCTCTACACTAAGGAAATCACAGATCAATGACAGTTGACAATACTTTATTTTAAATGGCTCTATACAAATTTCTCTGATAAAGGTCTCATAGCCAAGATACATAAAAAATTCATTCAAATTTCTAAGTGCATGAGCCATTATCCCAAGGATAAAAGGTCAATT
The DNA here is from genome assembly GCA_011680675.1 of Gymnobelideus leadbeateri. Classification (NCBI taxonomy): domain Eukaryota; kingdom Metazoa; phylum Chordata; class Mammalia; order Diprotodontia; family Petauridae; genus Gymnobelideus; species Gymnobelideus leadbeateri. The sequence goes on from WOXC01000276.1 coordinate 119,768, forward strand.
ACTATGAAAAAGAAATTTTCAAGGGAAGAAATCCAATCAATCAACGATCATAGGAAGAAAAGTTTCAAATGACTGAAGAAATTCAAATGAAAAAAACCCTGAGGTTCTTCTTCATACCCATCAGAGGGCCAAGGATGACAAAGAAAGGAAAATGACCATTTTCCTGGAGGGATTGTAGGAAAATAGACACACTAATATGCTGCTGGTGGATTACAAAATGGTCAAACCTCTGTGAAAAGCAATTTGGGAACTAGGTCCCCCCAAATCATTTAACAGTATGTATCGTTTGATCCAATGATACTCCTGCTGGGCCTCTCTTCCAAAGGGATCAATGAAAGAGAAAAATGGGCTTATATGTATGAAATAGGAGCTCTTTTATGTTATAGAAGGCTAGAAACTAAGGAAGGCATCCACCATTTGGGAGATGACTGAACAAATTATGGCATATGAATTTATTGGAATATTATTTCACTATGAGAAATGATATAAGGAATGGTTTCAGAGGAACCTTAGACTTATAGGAATTTTTTTTTTTTAATAAATAGAAGGGAGGTCAGAAAGAATCACAGACAAGTAGGGCAGCTTAGAAATGAACGTATTGAGAACATTTTTTTTTTTAAACAAATACTTTATTAACTTCTGTTTTACATCATTCATTTCTGCCAGATTTTGAGTTACAATCATTTTCCCCCCATTATTCCCCTACCCAACCTCCCAGAATAGCAGTCCCACAAGATATCGCTTCCTCCAATCTGCTCTCTCCCATACCTTCTCCCATACCCCCATCAACTTTTCCATTAGAGGAAGATGAATCTTTGTGTCCCAATGCCTGCACATCTTATCTCCCAATTATAGGCAAAAGAGTATTAATAATAGTATTTATATATATATTTGAAACATTTAATGTTACGACCTTGAATTTCAGATCCATTTCCTTCCTCCCTTGTCACCCATTCCTTCTTGGGATAGAAGTAATTCAGTATATGTTGTACATGTCTAGCTATGCAAAACATTATCATAGTAGATATATTGTACAAGGCTGCTTATAATTCCCTCCCACTCATCCCCCCCCCCCCATTCCCTACGTGATCCTGTCCCTCTTCCATAGTGGGTACCTCCAACCTCCCCTCCCCCCAAGGATGCCCTCCCATCCATCATCTCTCCTCTCATCTCCCTTCCCCCTATCCTGCTGCAGGTTGAGATATCCCATTTAGTATGTATGTCATTTTCTCCCTGAACCAAATTCAATGTGAATGTGGTTTTGCCTTTTTAGCCTTCCTTATTCTCCCCCTCCTTTGCACCCACTTCCCTACATGAGATAGTTTACCCTACCATGTCTCTCCCCATCTCCTCTTGCCACTTTCCTCTCTCACCTCATAATTCCATCCCTTGAGTACTCTCCCTTCCCAACAAAATCAACCTATGCCCTCTATCCATATATAACTGTAACCATATACACACACATTCACATATGTATTTGTATGACCACACCCCCTTCTTCCATTATTTTCATAGTGAGAAAGATATCATCAGTCACAGTTATTGCTTTTCCATATAGGAATGTAAATAGTTCAACTTTGATAAGTTCCTTTTGATTTCTTTTCCCTGATTACCTTCTCAGGCATCTCTTCCTTCTTGTGTCTGGATGTCAAATTTTCTATTCAATTCTGGTTTTTTCCTCAAGAATGCTTGAAAGTCCTCTATTCCACTGAATGACCATATTTTCCCCTGAAACAAAATACTCAGTTTTGCTGGGTAGGTGACCCTTGGGTTCATTCCCAGTTCTTTTGCCCTCTGGAATATCATATTCCATGCCCTTCAATCCCTCAGTGTAGAAGCTGCCAGGTCCTGGGCTATTCTGATTGTGTTTCCACAATATTGAAATTGTTTCTTCCTGGCCGCTTGTAGTATTTTCTCCTTGATCTTGGGATTCTGGAACCTGGCTATAATATTTCCGGGAGTTTTCTTTTTGGGATCTTCTTCAGGAGGTGATCGGTGGATTCTTTCAACCTCTATCCTGCCCTCTGAATCTAAAACATCAGGGCAGTTTTCCTTGAGAATCTCCCGAAGGGTGATTTCTAGGTTCTTTCCTTGATCATGGCTTTCAGGTAGTCCAACAATTTTTAAATTGTCTCTCCTGGATCTATTCTCCAGGTCAGTGGTTTTTCCCATGAGATATTTCACATTGCCTTCTAATCTTTCGTTTGTTTGGATCTGCTTAACAGCATCTTGATTTCTCATAAAGTCACCAGCCTCCATTTGCTCCAGTCCAACTCTGAAGGAATGAATCTCCTCAGTGAACTTTTGAGATTCTTTCTCCATCTGGCAAATTCGACTTCCCAAGGCATTCTTCTCCTCGTTGCCCTTTTGGGCTTCCCTTGCCATTTGAGCCAGTCTATTCCCTAAGGTGTTGTTTTCCTCAGTCAGGCTGTTGACCCTCATTTCATACTTTTCCTGCATCCTTCTCATTTCTCTTTCCAATTCTTCCTCCACCTCTCTTATTTGATTTTTAAAGTCCTTCTTAAGGTCCTCTATGGCCTGCAACCCACTCATGTTTTCCCCTGGGGCTTTTGGAGCAGGACTTCTGACCTCACAGTCCTTTTCCGCTCTATGCCCCCAAAATAGGAGTCTAGGGTTGCATTTTTCTGTTTCCTTTGCCTTGGCATGTTGCCACTTAATTGCTTGACTTTTGGGCTTGTTGCCACACTATGGCTTTAAGGCCAGATTGAGGAATTTTCGTCCCGAACGTGTGGGGGGCAACTTCCGTTTCTGGCAAGCTATAAACCCACCCACAACTTCCACCCTAGATCCCAATCCAGATCCAGGGAGGTTAAAGCAAGAGCGATTATCCCCCAAGACTGATCGCTGGATCTCCCCACGATTTGTAGGCTGGGAGCCGGAAATGCCTCTGAAAACTACACAGTGGCTTGTCTCCTCAGCAGCTTCTAGCCCCCAGGGGAGGGAGCTGACGCATTCCCCAAATACAGGCCCCAAAGTCCACAGGACACTAACCTCTTACTTTGTCCTAGGCAAGTCTATGTTGATAATTCTGGCATCTCCACAGTTCCTGGTGTTCTGGGGTTCCTCCAGCCGGCTGCTGGCCCTGCCGCCCTGGGGCTAAAACCTCGGCTCACGTGGACCTGGGCTCGGCTTGGCTCCTGCGCTCTGCGCGCTGCCAGCTCCCAGACCACTGCGCTGGTCCTTCCTGCAGGGTGCTGGGCTGTCCTCAGCGGGAGGTTAGCTTCTGTGTGTCGTTCTGTGGGTGCTGGGGCTCCAGAAGTTTTTCAGAGTCCTTTTTTACATAGTTTGTGGAGAATCTGGGGGCAGAGAGGCTTGGAGGAGCTGTTTCTACTCCGCCATCTTGGCTCCGCCCCCCTTGAGAACATTTTAAAAGAAAATTAAGCTATACATAATTGAGATCTAGTTTTGTGTACAATGTTTTCACATAACCTGACCATTTTATTTGGTGTTTGTGATGTTCAGAATGAAAATAAATAATTTTAAAAAATAAAACTGCTTTACATACTGAACAGAAAAAGAAATGACTGATACACCAAGTGTTTTGCCTGACTTCCCTCCCTCTGATCCTAGCAAAAAGTCCAACAAAACCAATAAAGCCAATATATTTCTTAGCGTTGACGTAGCAAAATTAGTCATGACTAGCCCTAGGCAAATGATCACTAGCATAGCTGATTGAAGGGACACTGAAAATATACTGATATTTAAACTATAAATATTGTTTGGCACTGAGTGGTCTGAGTTTTAACCTTAGGCTGTGACCTTAAACCACTTAAATCTTCCTCTCATAAGTTGTCTGTCTATAAAACTGAGTTAATGTTAATTTTTATGTATAACTCAGCATACTGCTCAGCTCTACGGGGTAGGAAAAGCAATGTAATCTGGAGGCACCAGAACAATTGACATCTTTGTTGTCAAGAATGTGTGAACTTAGCTATTTACTGCTTAACCTCTCTAGGCCACAGTTTTCCCAACTGTAAAGTGTGGTCATTCTCCTGTCAAATAAGTTCTTCACAGGAACAATGACAGAATAAATGGTGTAGTATAGACCATCTGGTTTAAAAAGATGGTAATTTAAATTTTATTATTATTATTTTTATATTTGCAAAAGACAATTCAAAGCTGTGGCACTAAAAAACCTGTTAGATATTCATAAAATTAGGATGATGTGGTTAACCAATAGCCTTAGTAAATCAGGTTGTAAAGCATATTAAAAGCAGTTGCATCAATATATCTCTACCTTAAGTAAAGAAGCTTTTAAAAGCTGATTCGCGTATCATATAAGGACAACAGAAAATTGGGACACCTTGGGATGTCAACTAACAGTTTCCTATATAAGAAACCTCTGAAGGAAAAACTCCACTTTTTCCTTTGGCTTTTTGGAGGGGGGAGGATAGGGCAATTGGGGTTAAGTGACTTGCCCAAGGTCACATGGCTAGCAAATGTTAAGTGTCTGAGGCTGGATTTCAACTCAGGTCCTCCTGACTCCAGAGCCAGTGCTCTACTCACTGTGCCACCTAGCCGCTCTGGTAAAACTCCACTTTTGTGGTCTTGTAGTTGAACTATGGGACTGTGACAGCTAATCCTAGGTATTTGTGATGGCACATAGGAAAATGATTTTTATTCACACCCCCAATTCAATCTGGTACCAAGTGGAAAAAGTAGAATACTAATGTGCTGCTGGTAGAGTTGTCAACTAGTTCAATAATTGTGGAAAACAATTTGGAACTATATCCAAAAGGTTATAAAACTATTCATACTCTTTGACCCAGCAATATCTCTACCAGGTCTGTAACCCCAAGAGGTAGGAAGCCAGCAACCAAGAAAAGGGGGGTTTGATAGAATCAAGGGTGGGAAGGAGTCAGAGATGATCTGAAGGTGACAGACCTGAAGGTCTGGGCTAGGATAGGGGTAACAGAATTGGATTTAGTGATAAGAGAAGGCAAGTTGAAGGAATTATAGCCTCAGTCAAATGCCAGATCAAGTGGGAATATTCAAGGAGAGTTCAAGGGTATTTCCAGGGCTTGTACCTCATCAGACCCATGGTGAAAAAAATGCTAATTTACTACCTCCAGAGGGAGAACTGATGAACTCTGAATGCAAAATGATGCATGATTTAAAAAAAAACCAAACAAACAAACCTTGATTTTTATAATTTTATTTTATTTGTGTTTTCTTTTGTAACATGGCTTATTTGGAAATATGTTTGCATGACCTCACGTGTATAATCAAAATCAAATTACTTGCCTTTTCAAAAGAACAGGAGGGGGTGAGAGGAAAGGAGAGAATTTGGAATCCAAAAATTTTAAAAAATGATTGTTACAATTTTTACATGTAATTGGAAAAATTTAATGAAATGAAAACAATTTTTTTAAAAATCTGGCACCATGGATGGTAAGGAACAGTGTTGTCAGTCAACTAGCATTTATTAACCTCCTACTATGTGCCAAGCACTATACTAAGCACTGAAGATGCAAAGAAAAGCAAAAGACAGTCTGCTCTCAGAGAGAGCACAGTCTAATGAGAAAGACAGCACACAAAAACACTATGTAGAAACAAGCAATACAAAGAGCAAATTGGGGATAATCAGCAGGAGGGCCCTAGCATTAAGTGGGATTGGGAAAGACCTCTTGGAGAAGGTGGAGATTTTGGCTGAGATTTGAAGGAAGCTAAGGAAGTCAGGAGCAGGGTGAGATTTCCAGGTATGGAGGACAGTAATTGAAAATTCTTGAGTTGGATGAAGGAGTATCTATAGCAAAGAATAACAAGATGACCAGTTGTCACTGGATCACGGAGTATGAGGGTGGGGTGAAAGAAGATTGAGAAAGCAGGGGGTCAGGTTATGCAGGGCTTTAAAAGTCACAGTGGTTTTTATATTTGATGCTGGAGGGAATAGAGAGGAACTGGAGTTGATTGAACAGGGGAATGACTTAGTTAGACTTGTGCTTTAAGAGGATCAATTTGACAGCTTAGTAGGGGATAGGTTAGAGTGAATGGACCAGATGGAGTGGGGAGAGTATTAACTGGCTTTTTAGAGACAAATGGGCAAATTCTAAGGAAACCAGTAGACAAAACCATCTAGAAAAAGGTCATTCAGCCTCTGGCATGAACACAACTGAGTGGTACCTGAAACAAATATGGCTAACACTCTTTCACTTGCCATTGCTTTCTTTCTCTGCTTTCCCTTAATGTACTTTTCCTACTTCATTTCCTCCTTTTCTTGTATTCTTGTTTCTAGGCCTAGGTCACTGAATGCCATTTTCATGACTGAACAGAGGCATCACTCTATAGTTAAAGTGATTGTTTTGTTTTGTTTTGTTTTTTCAGATCCAGACCTGTGAACTCTTTAACATAGGGAACTCTGATATGGAATCTGCTGCCAGCAGATATTTTCAGCTCTTTGACAATGTATAGTCTTAAGAAGTTGCATGGACCCTACTAAAAGGTTAAGTGACTTGCCTAGAGTTATAAAACAGCTGGTGGAAAAAAACAGGACTTGAATTCAAGTCTTCCTGACTCTAAGACCAACTTTCTATCTGCTCTCCTCTGTTTTTATTGGCACTTGGGTCAGAAAAAGTTTGTTGAAATAACCACAGACTCCAGACAATTAGCATAATTTTCCCCTGTAGAATGTGACCCTCACGAAGGGGCACAGTGGAGAGAGGACTAGGCCTGGTGATAGGCAAACCAGAGTTCAAATTCTGTCTCAGATACTTCTTAGCTATATGACCCAGGGCAAGTCACTTAACCTGTTTGCCTAAGTTTCCTCAATGTAAAATGAGAATCATAATTGCATCTACCTCACAAGGTTGTTATGAGGATCAAATGTAACATACATATGAAGCATTAGCATGGTCCCTGGAACATAGTAGGTGCTTAATAAATGTTTATCCCTCCCTTGTTCAAATGAAAGAGCTAAGACTTGCTTTGTAAGACAATCTTTTGTGCAAAGTTTGGCAACCTTTCAAAAGTGGTGTGTCAAGCTAACTACCTTGCTAAGGGGGTGAAGGGGAATTAGAAAGTGGTGGAAGAAGAGTTTTTCCCATTTGTCTACTGTCAGGAGAGAAATATGGTGACTATGTGCATTGACTCTTGAAAGAGGAAGGAACAGTTAAGTGACTCTTCTAAGGAATGGGGGACAATCCCAAATAGGTAGAATCTAGCAGCAAAGTCTCACCAAGAGGCTACTGAAAAGATGACAGTGTACACCATCTTTAGCTCATAAATTTAATTTGACACTTTTCAGTCTAGATGATTCTATAGCCTAGTACTACGGCTTTTGATTGCCCTAGAATGAATTGATAAATTTACAGAAACAACAAAACTGTAGAGCTGGAAAGACCTCTGGGATGATTTCATCTGACTACATTTTAGAGGTGGGGAAATTGAGGTTGAGGTAAGTAAAGTGACTGACCCCTAGTTACAGTTCTGATTAATGGTAAGCTGGGAATAGAATATAGGCCTTCTGACTCTTAGAACAGGATGATCAAGAATATTAACCAGTGTTTAGAGACAAAAAAAAAGAAAAAAAAAGAAAATACAGAAGAAGAAATCCAAAGGAAATATGCAACTCAACAGGATTAGCATGAGGATATTGCTGTGTCCTAAATCCCTTTAGAATCTCCCTTTTTGGCCTTGAATATACACTAATTAGGAGATGGAATATACCCAGGGGATATACACAACCAAAAGAAGTAGACAGATATTGTGAAGTCTATAGAAATGGGACTCTAGGGGCTCAAAGGGACCTATTTAGGGAACTTAGAGTTCATTAACACAATAAAACATGAAACTAGGTAGTTCTTTTTTACTGTCCAAACTATGGGAAATATAAAAAATGAGTATTAGCAACAACAAAGAATGAGATCTTAAAAAATGACAAGGTAGGAATTGTTCAAAATGGATTCTTCTGTTTCAGAGGATAGTGAATGCCTCACCTTGGAGGTCTTCCAATGGAGGCTAGATGTTGAGGGTATTACAGAATAACATTTAACTCTGTTAAGGGGTGGAGTAGATGACCTCTGAGGTGTCTGCCAATGGTAAGATTCTATAATTCTGTGATTTTTTTTTTTTATTCAGGCAAGGAGAATGGATTTTTCAGTTTTAATTCTACATCCTAAAATATCAAACCATAAATTAAAATTCAGTGTCAACACACTAAAAAAAGCCAAAGTGAAAATCGCAACAGCAAGATTTGGGTTTCATTATAATCTGCTAATTAATATGGCTACATTCGATAACAACAGACCATCATGAAAAGAATTCTGGGCATGTTAAGACATGCAGAAGAAAGCCAGGAAAACTGCAAACTTCAGAAAAGGAAGAATTCAACTCTGCCCAAAAATGTGCCCTGCACATAGCTCACCGACCTGAAAGGGAAATAGTCAGCTGGTTTTGAAGCAGGCCTGTGTCCCCATGCACAGGGTGACCCAGATTCACAAAAGACTTGAGGTCAAGGAGGCAAGAAAGGATTGTAGGGAATTTGTACTTCCTACACATGCACCTTTTAGGTTGGCAGATCCCCTGCTCTGTGCCTGGCACAGAACCATTTTCAAGGAAGCCAAGAAGGAGCTCTAAACAAAGAACACTGAATTCCAACCCCAAACTCACAAAGCCTGAGCATGAATGATTCTGAACAAGTCACTTTATTTCTCTGTTTCAGTTTCCTTAGATTTGTTCTAACAGGGACAATGTAGCAAGAGACAGTGTGATATAGTGAGTAGATAACCAGCCTTGGAATCAGGATGACCTGATTTCAAGCTCCGAGTTGGACACCCTAGTCAAATCACCTAACCTCTCAATGCTCTAGGAAACTCTCTAAGCCTGTTTTAAACTACAGAACAGGTATAGATTTGTATAGGTGAAAGGAATATGTTTAACAGGAGTTCCTTGTAGAGTGGAAATCACAGATCTAGTATAAAAGTTATATCTATCTATCCATTTGTACACAGAAACATATATATGTAATGCACATGTGTATGTATGTATATATGTATGTGTGTATATGTGTTGCAGACATAATCTCATATCCACACATATACATACAAACATATATATGTGTGTGTGTGTCACACACAAAACATACACATTTCTGTGATCGTGAAGTACTTAAAGCCTTGTTTCAACTTTTATTTAGCACCTTGTTTCAGTTCAAGTTTCTTTTAAGTCTTTAATCATTGCCCATGATTAAATCAAGTCTTTGTTAAGAAACAGAACTTGTGAACCCCAGAACTTATGAACTCCTGTTGCTGATGCAACAGGAAGGGGAGGAGCTAATGACCACATATAAGGAGAAGCCCAAGCTGGGAGAGAGCAAAACTGAGAAGGGAGTTCTTTTGGTGACAGAGTTGAGAAAGAGAAAACTTGTGGTATCCCAGCACTCTGTTTATCTGTTCTGTCTGTGTTGATTTTTGTTTGTGATACTTTGTACAGAAGAAGTCCTGGGACCTTACTGGAAACCCTGAAAGAGGATTTTCTGGTTGTCTGTTTACAGAAGTCCTAAAGGAGGATTTTGGAGGTCCTGGGGTTTTACTGATGATTTGTGCTGACCTCTTGGACCTTGTTGGTGGATCTGTGTTAATATCTATGCTGACAATTTGTATTGAGTTCTCAGACCTTGGTGGATCTGTGTTGATTTCACAGGCAGATAGTGAATTGATGATGGTGCCGACAATGTGTATGAATATTATTGTGGTTCTGTTAAGCTTTGTCTTCCCAGAAACAGGAACTGTGAAGGACTTGAGATGGACTGGACACCATGAGCTTCAATATAGAATGTGAACTAAAAGAGGAAATGGATGAAGAGCTGGACAAGGAGCTGAGATCTGCCTGCCTTTGAATCCAGGTGACAGTTGCAGAGATTCAGGCAGGAGCTGGACCCATGGAATAGGAACCATGGAATTGGGGAGCCAGCCTTGAGTCAACATGAAAAGACCTCTCCTTGGGTACTTAATGCTGATTGAGAAGATTATGATTTACTGCAGCCTAGGAGTAGAGAACTTAGACCTTCATACCTTGTGTCCCTTAAGGAGGCTTATTCCTAAAGGATGATTGAGTAAAGGACTTACTGAATGATATCTTTGGTTTAAAACTATGTGGCCAGGGCAGCTAGGTAGCTCAATGAATAGAGCAATGGCCCTGGATTCAGGAGGTCCTAAGTTCAAGTCTCTTAACCCTGATTGCCCTCCAAAAAGCAAAAAAATTAAATAAACTATGGCCACTTTGGTGAAAACTATGTGGTGACTTTAGTGATAACTTGTTATATTATAACATTATGAATGCTGTACTTTGGTTTCTGTGAATGTTTTCTTTGATTTATTGCTGAATAAATAGAGAGTTCATTATATTGTGCAATCAAGACCTTATAGCTGTTCACAGCAGCAGTCAGTCCTCTGGAAATTTGCTCACGCTTAGCTTTACAGATAGTTCCAAGTATCTTTCCATAATGGCTAGCCCAATTCATAGCTCTGGTGGAGGGACGTTAATTTCATTGACTATTATTCTACTTTGGTAACTATAATTAATCACAGTTTGGTTAGTTTTTAGTGTTGCTTTCACTTAAATTAATATGATCATTTATATATTGTTCTTCCCTCAGTACCAGTTCATTAAAGATATACACACACATATATAAAATTTGTATGCATGTATTCTTTACAGGATATATCACCTATATCAATGGGATACATGTCTATTGGTATAGATATGTATTTCTTACAGGAACAATTTTATAGAGGAAACATAAGAACAGAAATATTTTCTTAAGGATGTATTTCCCTTTTGATAGAGACAAAGACATTAAAAACTCATGCATGGATAAGATACACATAGAATGATAGAAACCCTCAATCAGCCCAGTCAGAACAAGAGGATAATAATATTTTCCATATATCTCAGTATCATTAGTGAAATACATTATAAGATCTTAATTCACTTTACAAAGAACAATCGCTGAGATATCAAGGTTTTATGTAGTCTTTTCTACTCCTGTGAAGATGGTTTCTAAACTGTCCCCCTGCATAAGTGTTGTTAATGCCAGTCTTTTTGCCTTTGTTCATGCTGTTTCCTATACCTTGAAGGTCCTTCCACCTCCTTTAGCCAAATTATTTTTGGTACTTTTTTCAAGACCAAGTTTAAGACTCTTCTCCCTAAGAAGCTTTCCTTTACTAATACCAACCCACAATGAAGATGCATCATATTCCTAAGGATTGAAGTGGAAATTTTATCATGTAATCTTATTCTTTCATTGTTCCTTATATCTTTATCCCATCTCTCAAAGTATACCATAAGATTCTTGGGAGGTAGATAGAACATTATACCTGTACTGGATGCATAATAAATGCTCAAAAATGAATTTATTGATTTGGTGATACTCAGTTGTTATGTCATTTTCACTGGCTCCTTTTCCTTCATTCAGCTCTCAAAAGCAATGGATGAAATCCTTTTATATAGGGGCTATCCAAAGAAATGCAAACTAAAAAATCTCTGAGTTTTTACCTTACACCCACTGAGTTGGCAAAGCTGACAAAAAAACAGATAGTGTTAGTTTGAGAGGAGCTATGGGAAGATAGGAAATACTTTGCTGGTGGAATTATAGATTAGTTCATCTGTTCTGGGAAACTATTTGGAGTTATGTAAGAAAAGTTACAAAAATATTCATACCTTTTGACTAAGTAACCCCCCAGGGAGGTCAAAGATAAAAAAGAAATGTCTCATATACCCTGGAATCTCCATAGCAGCACTTTTATGGTAGCAAAAAGTTGGAAACAATGCTGGTGTCCATTTAATGGGGAATGACTGAACAAACTGAAAAATATAAAGAATTTGGAAAAAACATAAAAAACTTTAATGAACTGATACTGAAGGAAGGACAATATTCAAAATGGCCATATAATGTAAATGAAAGCAACGGTAGAAGACAGCCAAACTGTGATTAATTGTGATTATCAAAGTAAGAAATGTCAATGAAATTCACATCCTGGAAAGAAACTTGGAACCATACCCTAAAAGTTACTTGACCCAATGATACTACTACTAAGCCTATATCCCAAAGAGGGAAGAAAAGGACCAATATGCACAAAACATGGCATCTTATTATTTTTTTTGTAATAGTATAAAACTAAAAATGTGAAGGGTTGTCCACCTATTGGGGAATTGCTAAACAAACTATGGTATATTGATATAATATCGATATAAAATATATATCTATATTATAGAATATAGATATAGAATATATTATATATGGAATATATAATATATTCTATAATATAGAATATCATCGTGTTGGAAGAAATGACAAAATAGACAATTTCAGATGAAACTGTGAAGATTTCTATGATCTGATGTTGGATGAAGCCAGCAAAACTAAAATGATTCACACAATAACAACAATATTATAAAGAAAAACAACTTTTGAAGATTTTAGAAGTCTGATCAATTCAATGATGGACCAGGAGTCCAGAAGACTAAAAATGAATTATGTCACTCACCACCTTCCAGAGAGATGATAGGTTTAAAATGAAGAATGTGATATAATTTTGGATATGGCCAATGTGGGAACATGTTCACTGGATTATATACTTTTGTTACAAGTATTTTCTTTTTCCATTTTTAAAAATTGGGAAGAGAATTGGAAAGAAAGATAATAAATATCTGTAAAATAAATTGATTTTTTTTTTTTTTTGCTTTTTGGAGGACAATTGGGGTTAAGTAACTTGCCCAAGGTCACACGGCTAGGTTTTTGTTTGTGTGTGCATTGTGTCTGAGGCCAGATCCAAACTCAGGTTCTTCTGACTCCAGGGCCGGCACTCTACTCACTGTGCCACCTAGCCGCCCCATAAATTGATTTTTTAAGAGAGAAATGCATGTCCTTCTTATAGATAGATGGGGCTTATGAAATATTGGATTTGCTGTTGGATACGTTCACTGTGTTAATTGGTTTTGCTTAATTGTTTTTCTTTGTTACAATATGTGTTCAGTACTAGGAGGGGGTACATATTGGTAAATGATTGATGTAAAAAACAAGAGGCATCAGTAACATTTTAAAAATAAAAGTAGTGAAATCAAGTGGGAGCTCTTACCCAGGTCAAACTGATCAGAAATGTAACCACAGGTCTGCCGGACTTCTTCACTGTCCCAACCCAGAGGATAGAGAGCACAGCCAGAACCAATCAGCAAGCCTGAAAAAAGGATAAAAGAAGGTTCTTCTACAACTCATCACTGTTTCCTTAAATAAAGACTTTGGATAAAATAAACATTCAGTAACACAACAAAAGATCACATTGGTCTATATTTCATAAAACACCAGTCCGGGCGGGGTCTCAGCAATAAAATGGCAGTTTAATAACAATGACAATCTCAAGCCCACTTTAAAAAGAAAACCAGAAGTACAGCTTAGTCTGGTTCCAACTTCACCTTTAAAACTTCAAAACTCCTCTTAACAAATCTAGTTCAGAGAGTCTAGTAAGAAAGGTTGATGCTGTTGGCTATTGCTGTGATTGCTTAAACAAGCCAGTTTAGAAAAAGTGAGTGGCAATGCTATCATCCATCTTACATAGCAAGTGTGCTGTTGGGAACAAGTAATCCAGAAACCCTTAGTAATGACTATTAGGCTACACTTCACCATTCATCATTTTTTTTTTTCATTTACACCAGATTCAAAATGGAATACTCCAGCAGCATCTAATTTGAGCAGGGCAAAAAGAACATACGGATTTTCACGAGCAATTTCAGTAGAATAAATGAACTCGTGAACCACACATGACCCATTATTATGCTCTGTTGGAAATTTTACATTCACGAAGCATCCAGATGCCTCCAAACCACTTGCTGTCTGACCACAGAAGGCAGAGGCTTATTTTAATCTTAGTCTTCTTTCTTGCTGAGGCTAAAATTGAGAGGTCTAAAGATGACATTGAAGACAAGTGACATTTTTATCTGAGGTTATGCTAAATTATCTTGGCAACAGACATCGAGTTGATGATATTCAATTGGTTTCTTTCTCAGTTTTCACCAAGATTGAATACGATTTTGCAAGAGGGTATATGATACCTACATGCTCTAAATTTGCAATCTTTTGGCCAATTCTGAAAGAACCATTCCTTTTTAGCCCAGGTGTAGTTACCATTTTCACTAAATAGCAACAAAGTCATTATGATTCAGATATATACACAAAACATCAAGTCAAGAAAAGAATGCTAACTGATACAAGACATTCTTTCCATGCAAGAACGGAAGAGGTACAAAAAACTGAGAACTAGAAAATTAAAGAGGGCAACACTGGCTCATAATGAAGACTTGCTTTTTTGAAGCAGTAGTCTACCAGCTTCCCATTTAGGGCTTTTCTCACTATGTTATGTGGGTGCTAGAGTCTGGTGCCGTACCAGTACATTCTTTCTCAGTGTCAAGCAAAGATGGCTCATTTCTTAATGCAGTTTGAAGCTTCGGATTCTATGGTATAATAAAAAGAGGCCAAGCACTACAAGACAGAATGCAGATTCTGCAGAGAGTAAAGGAAAACAAGCCAGCTTTGGGGAGGGGAAATATAATAAAGCAAGTAGTTGGGGATGACAGAAACAGGTCCTGGGGTATTGCAGCCTATATGGAATGGAGCACCCAAACCAATAATGTCTGGGGGGGTGGTTTCCACAGGGTTCTTATCTGGGTCAAGAAATACCAGGCATTAGGAAGAGAGATCAGGAAACCTGTAGCTCATATATAGAGGAAGGTTTGGGGAATGGTGCTCATTGATACTGGTGAGGGGAATGATGGTGGAAGGGGGAAATAAACATTTATTAAGCACTTACTATGTACCAGGCACTGTGCTAAGTGCTTTATAAATATTATCTCACTTGATGCTCACAATAGCCCTGTAAGGTAAGTGTCATTATTAATTCCCATTTTACATTTGAGGAAACTGAGGTAGACAGGGTTTAAGAGACTTGCTTAAGGTCATGTAGCTAGTGTCTAAGGTCAAATCTGAACTCAGATCTTCTTGACTCCAGGCACTATAGCACTCTATCCCTGGGACACAGGTAGAGGTGACATCTGTTTAATTGATATTCAAACACTCCTTTAGCTCAAGCTTTTCTTTTGTACAGTGACTGAAGGGATTTGAGCCTGGGCTCATATAAAGGTGTTTGAAGTGGTTCAATGTCCCTCTTTCTTTGTGTTTCTCCCTTCTCTTCTGGGTGTCAGTGGGGTGATGGAGCAGTCAATACTTCATTTGGAGTCTTATGGGGACCACCCTTCCTCCTCAACTACCCCCTTTCCCTACAGTACCAGAAATGCCCCTAGATTGTGCATTAGGGAGGAAGACTGAGAGGTTGGACAGAGGGTGGAAACTGGGAGGACTGCTCAGAGAGGAAAGTTTGCTCTTCAGGCTGCTGAGAAGGGATTTTCCCATGAGGATTCCTGAACTACAACTAAAGAAGGTAAACCACACTGGGTTAAGGAAACTGGGCAGAGTGCACCTATGATTCTCTTGGCTAAGTCTAAGAAGTTGGAGCTTCTTAGTGATCTCACTCAAACTAGTGCCTTATTATTTTGTTGTTCAATCATTTCAGCCATGACTCTTCATGACTCCATTTGGGGTTTTCTTGGCAAAGATACTGGAGTGCCTTGCCATTTCTTTCTCTGGTTTATTTTACAAATGAGAAAACTGAGGCAAATATGGTTAAGTGACCTGTTCAGGGTAACCCAGCTAGTAAGTGCCTGAAACCAGATTTGAACTCAGAAGAGTTCAATGTCTTCCTGACTCCAGAACTGACACTCTATCCACTGCGCCACCTATTTGCCCTGTTATAGAGCTGTCAATATAAAAAGCCTTGAAACACAAGTAGAGGACTATGGGATAGTGAGCAAAGTGCATGGATCTGAGTGTCAAACAATTACAGATTAGAGCTAGAAGGGCCTTGATATTCAGTTCAATAGAAGAGGAAACTAAAAGATAGAGTGAAATGAAATGGTGTGGTAAATGTCTAACCTTTCAATATCACTTTCCTCATCTATAATACTGGGATAATAATATTTTCCCTGTCTAGCTCATAGATTATAATATATGAAAGGTCTTTGAAAAATGCAAGTGCTACACAAATGTTAGGAGGCAATATTGTTATTTTAATCATTACTGTCATTAAGCACGGGGTCAACATGATAAATTAACATTTTTTTGAAGACCAGTCTGTTGGAGCTGTATAGGATGAACCAGAGACTGCTGATTTTCGTCAAAGGCAGAGAAATCATCTCTCTAAGGAGCTCCACACTGTGCTATGTGCTGGGGTTGCAAAAGATAAGAAGGATCTGGAATGAGATGCTACTAAGAGGGAATAAAAAAGGGTTAAGTCTTAGAGGCATTTTGAAGGATGAAGCAAGAGAATTTAGTGACAGATTGGATGTTAGAGATGAAGGAAAAAGAGATGTCAAAATGACTCTAAGCTGATGAGATTGGGATGATGGCACCGCTGACAAAAATGGAGCAGTTGAGGAGGGCAACCAGAGGTGGGGGATGGGTGTGAGAAGGGAGCAAAGTGAAAGGCAATGAGTTCAATTTGGGGCATGTTGTGTCTCAAGTGATGGAAGGACATTCAAGATGAGATGTGCCATCAGACACAAGTATAAAGGAGAGAGAAGTCAGGGTAGGAGATGGAGATTTGGGACTCATCCAAGTAGAGTTGACGGATGAAGCCCTGAAAGAAGGTGACGTAATGGAGAGAATGATCACAGAGAGAAAAGAGCAGAGGGCCAAGGACAGAAACTTGAGAAATACCCATGATTAAGGGGAGGGCAGAGGTAAAAAGCAGCGAAAGTTATCAAAGGAGTGATCAGAGATGTAGGACAACCAGGTAAGTGTACTGGAACAGATGCCTAAGAATCAATCCATCAAGAGGTGAGAATGTGCCTACCTGCCCTAGGCTCTGAGGCATAGTAAGGATGCAGCACTGCTTCCCCACAAAGTATAAAATACACGAGGGCTGGGACTGTGATTCATGTCCTTCTCTAAGTGTCTAGTACAGTGTCCTGTTCATATTGGATACTGAGTAAAGGCCTGTTGAATGAATGACTGAATTGGTTTGGCAACCTAGGAGTATTATCAGTGTCAGAATGAAAAAAAAAATCACATTCTATATATGTACATTGAAACTTCTTACATCTTCAAAATAGCCAATAATTATAAAATCTGCTAATCCATAAGGTGGATCTGTACAGGGAACCCTCAAAAGTCCATTCCAATGGAGCATGCTATAGTACAGATAGTTGAAAATTGTGGATATATTTCAACCTTGAAAAATTAACTATCATAAGTGTGGAAGAAGGACATAGAAAGTATCTATATCAGATGTGTGATTAACACAAAGCTGAGCAGGAAAGCTAATATATAGGACAACAGGACCAGAATCCTAAACAATTGAAATAGGACAGATGAAATCTAATCTAGAAACAAATAAATAGAGTAATCTGAATCACTAATCAACAAGTAAAGGTTGGGAGGATCTTAACAATCATTATTATTAAAAAGACTTAGAGTTATTAGTTGACAGTAAACGTAATGTCAATCAACAGTATATTGTGGGTGCCAAAAAAGCTCACAGAATTGTATGCTCCATTAATGAAAGCAATATTTAACAGGGGTGAGGAACCCACCCCTGGTCTAGGAAAAGGATTGTCATAATTCTACTGTATACTACTGTTCACTGACCTGGTCAGACCACGTCTGGAACATACAGTTCTAATATATTTTGTGTGACTTCAGAGGGCAGAATGAGAACGAAAAGTTACAGATGGGCAATTTGGTTTCATATGAGGAAAACCTGCTAACAAAGAAAACTGTCAGATAATAGAATGAACTACTTTGTAAGGGAATGAATTCCTCATCACTAGAAGTATTTTAGCAGAGATTGCCAGGGATCTGGCAGAGATGATTCTTGTTTGAATTAAGAGATTAGATGACCTTTTTTTCTTTTTTTGGAGGGGGGAAGGCAAGGCAGTTAGGGTTAAGTGACTTGTGCAAGGTCACATAGCTAGTGTGTCAAGTGTCTGAGGCTGAATTTGAACTCAGGTCCTCCTGACTCCAGGGCTGGTACTCTATTCACTGTGCCACCTAGCTACCCCAATAAGATGACTCCTAAAGGCCCTTTGAAATGTAAGATTCTGTGATTCTAATTATGCTGGATTACAAAGGAAATATATTCTAGATTGATCCCTGTCTGTCCTAAGCTTTACTCCCTAGTACAGTTTACTCCATTGGAACAGATTTTTGAGAGTTCCCTGTGCAGATCCACTTTATGGATTAACAGATTCTATAGATTATTACCGGCTATTCTGAAGATGAGTCAGAATTCCCCAGGTCCACATATGGAAAATGCCTTATCTGATGTTTTATTCACAATGACAATAATAATACCCTTAGGTTACTTTAAGTAACTATGGGCTGAGATAGAGAGTTCTGTAATTCATACAGATTTCACTCAGAGGCCCCGCAGTGTAGTAAGAAGTAGCCTGGATTTGAAGTTAGAAAGCTTGGGTTCAAAGTTGACTCTCTTAAGTATTAGTTGTATAGCCTTGGGTAGACATTTACCTTTTCTGAGACTCAGTTTCCTTATCTGCATAATGGGATAGAAATATTTTTAACTGAAGGACTTGTCATGAGGATCAAATGAGCTCAGTAGCTGACATTTATATAGTACTTTATGGCTTCCAAAGCATTATTTCCACAATACTCCCATGAGGTAGGGAGTGTAAGTAATGAGAGAGAAGGTTTAGGACCATGATTGTGATTTCACTGACATAGGGAACTACCAAATGAAGAAATTCCCTCTACCAACCAATGTCAATAGTTTTCTACAACCTAGTCTTGGAGAGTTGCCTAGAACATTGAGCAGTTCAGTAATTTGCCCGGGATCTCAGAGACCAGATGTGTTAGAGGACCACTTGACTTTAAGGCTGGCTCTCCAGCTACTATACCGTGCTGCCTTTCTATAGGAGATAATATAGTGAAAGTATTATTCTTTATGTAAACTACTTTATTGTTAATTAATGCTTAGCATCCATGGACCCTCTGGCTCAGTCACCAGTTCACTGGACAAAGTAGGGAATTTGCCCTTAGGTATAATGTCTATGCAGAGTAAGCCCTAACATTCAGGCAAAGGAATATTAACATAACAATGGGATTCCTGCCAAGAATCCAACACAAGTCTCTCCTTAGCCAGTGCCAATCCCTCTCCTCAGGTGGTAAGAACAGAGTCTTCATGTTAAACTCATAAAGGCCTAGTTCTTTTGGAAGATTTCCTATGACCTCACTTTTTTTCCATGACCATTACTCTATTCTTTTTCCATATTAAAAAAAAAAATTGAATGACTTTTTCCAAACACCATGTGCTCAGTGGTTACACTAGTGCCCAGCAGCCATTAATCTTTTATGTTTTCTGGATATATCTACCCACCCCCAGGTCCTCTGTCTGACATACTGTGGCCTCAAGAAGCTCCCGGGAGACTGAATTTCTCTAATTCACATGGATACCCCTCAATCTTGTGGTGTGTCATCTGGGCATTTTCTCTGGAAGGTGCTGACAGATCATCTCAAAGGCCCTGTGAGCCAATTTATATACAGATCATTTGCCATCCTCACTGGCCCAGAAAACTGCCTTTGCTTTTTCTTTTTTAAAAAAATAATAAAACTAAGAACACATGTGCTGAAGGAGGGGGAGAGCAGGAGGTGGGGGGTTGGTCCTTTAAGGGAACCACGATGGCTTAAGATGCTCTTTTTAGGGTGGGCTACTTTATGCTCCCCATAAAGGAAGCTTAGTTGACAATATGATCTCCATTCCTTTTTAATGTCAGATTTCTAGGTGCAGCCCAGAACCAGTGCTCATCCTATTAACCGGTTAACAAGCTCTTTTGCAGTGAAGCTGACCAGGACTTCAGAGCAATTGTAGGTGGAATCAGTAGAATAGTTTAAAGTAATCAAGCATAATTATCCAGCATTCTAAGGGTAAGAAAGGATAGTTAGAAACCATATGCATGCAAAAAGGGAAAATTTTCCTTCCAAATTATGCATAAGTGATCTACAATCTGGCCTTAAGCTATGCTTAATAAACTTCCACAATGCTGACCATGTCATACTTGTGCTAGGCTGTAATGAATAGAGTGCTGGACCTGGAGGCAGAAAGACCTGAGTTCAAATCCAGTCTCAGATACTTCCTAGTTGTGTGACCCTGGAAAAGTCACTTAACCTCTTTCTGTCTCAGTCTCCTCAACTGTAAACTGGGGATAATAATAATACCTATCTCCAGGGTTGTTGAAAGGATTAAATGGGATAGTATTTGGAAAATGCTTAGCACAGTTCCTGGTACATAAAAGGAACTTATTCCCTTTCCTTCTGCTTAAAAATCTTCAGTAGCTCCCTACTGCCTCTAGGAGAAAGTAAAAAAAATCCTAAGGCTTATATTTAAAGTCCTATGCAATCTAATTCTAACCCATCTTTCCAGACATTTCTTATCAGTGTCTCCCTACAAGTCAAAGTAGCCTACTAGCTATTTCCAAAACTCCACATTCAATTTCCCATCTCCTTGTGTTCCCTCAGACCTAGTTTTTATATAGCATTTTATGATTTGCAAAACACCATACATGTTATCTTATTTGATCCTAACAGCACCTCCATGGGTGAGCTGCTATTATGATCCCCATTTGCAGATGGGTAAACAGACTGAGAGAGATTAAATGACTTACCCAGGTAACCTAGCTAAAGGGAAGGAAGGGGAGATAGCCTGCAATAAGCCCTGGAATTGTAAAGCATTTTGAGTTCATATCCAACCCTCAGACACTGCCTGGTTGACCCTGGGCACTTTACTTAACCTCCATTTGCTTCAATTCCCTCATCTGTAAAATGGGAGTAAATAAGATATAGCATGTACCTTCAATGGTTTTTTGTGAGAATAAAATGAGATAATATTTGTAAACCTTTTAGCACAGTGCCTGGCACATAATAGGTGCTATATAAATGTTAGCTAGGAGGAACAGTGGTAGCAGTTATCTGAGGCAAGATTTGAATTCAGGTCTTCCTGGTTCCAACTCCTAAACGCCATCCTTCCTGCTTGGGACTACGGAAGGTAAAAGAGGAACAAACTAGAGTAGAGAAGTTTGTTTCAAGATGGAAATTCTCCAGGATTTTCTATGCTGCTTCTCTTAAACACCTTTCCATAGTCTCCTCTACCCTGACACCTTCCCCCTCCCACATACACAGAGGATTCATATATACACAGGGCATGTTCTATTGTTGGCTGCAACTATATGCTCTCAAGACCAACTCCTAAAGACAATGTGATTAATTCCCAGGGCAGGCTAGCCTTTCCAGTGTCTGGCACATAGTAGGTACTGAATAAATGTTTATGCATGAACTAGTGACTGATTGACTCTTTTATTCCCTCTGCATAAATGTGGGCTGAATGGGACAATGGAGGAGGGAAGGTCACAGTCTCTTGAATACCTAGCCATTTCATCAACAAAGAAATGAGAGTTCTGTTCTAGATGTATGGCTGTTGCTAAATACTTAAATGCAAACAAATTATAACTTGAAACTATATCTGTGTAAATGAAAGAAATATAATACTTCCTCCTTCTCCCCCTCCCAATCTGTCCTCATTACAAGTGGCAATCATACAGGGTTTGGGTTTGTTTTTTTTTTCCATTACTTTCCTTTTTTTTTCTGCAGGATTGAAAACATCTTTAGTAATCATTGTGCAAAATTCCTACCAATGTTTAATTATTGAAAATCTCACCCCAAAGAGTTAGAAATAGATATAGAAATTCTAGCTTAGAATTCACTCTTCATCTGCCATATCAAGTGCCCAGAGAAACTTCTCCCTCTGGGTTTTATTATAAATCTCCTCCACTAGCACCCCAAACTTCTTACATCCTCATAGTTGAGTTTGAATGTGCCTAGGGCAACCTCCTTGTTTTCTTCTTGATCTGTGGCTTGGGTGTGCAGCTTTAAGAGCTGTTCTTCTCATTTGACCAGTTTTTTCTTCTTGACCACATGATTCTTGGATTTGACATCCTTTCTCACTTTGGCTAGCTGCTCCTTTTTAGCATCAGCTTTTTTTTTTAGATTTTACATGGACTTCTCAAAAGTCTTGGGGAGTTGCTGGCTAATGGCTGCATTGAATGGCTACTACCTGGTTTGCTCACTTGTAGGACAAAATTTCAGCTGCTCTATTGTCTTCAGCATTGGTCAGTGCTTCCGATTGTTCCTGTGGTGTGATGAATACATTTTAAGTCCCAAACACCAAGGTTACTAATCCATCCATCAGATCCTGAAAATGTTTGTCCAATGTTAATGTGTTGTCTATCAAACAGATCACCCCTGCATCCTTGTTCTGCATGAAAAGCTATAAATTCTCAAATACTGGTTTTTCAATAGGCACATTGATATTATTGGATACAGTCCTTTCCCAGGAAGTCAAATTCAACAACACATTTCTGCCCATCCAACTCACAGTGTAGCTCTATGTGTTCAACATGTAGAGAATAGCAATCAGATTTTGTTTAATTTCTAACAGATTCCAAATGAAATACTTCTTTTTTGCCTTAAAGCTCTTGTCTCTCTAGTTGATGTAAAAAAAAAACAACATATAAGGCATATTGGACATGAGGTAGATATCTTCTAAGAGCAGCAAAGACAATACCCGGGGTTATTTGGCAGTATGGGTTATCAATGGATGGCCAATGGAAAGATTAATTTAATTAATTTAATTGTGCTCAGTGGAAAGATTACTGACCCTAGAGTCTGGGTTCATATCTCATGTCCGACTCTTAGTACTTATGTGACCTCAGTCAAATCACAATGTCCTTTGGCCTCAGTTCCACATCTATAAAATGAGAGGGCTAGACTAAGAGGCCTCTGGGGTCTCTCTGAATTTTAGATCTAAGATCTTTACAATGTGATATGTTATATATCTTAAAAAATATAACATTGATCATGGTCTATCATATGAAAACAAGCTTAGGCAATTCTAATACAACGATTTTCTAGCAAATGAAAATCTGAATTTAACCCACTAAATAGTAATACCCTCCTACCCCAGGAGCTTGGCAGCTCAATATTTGAGTAAGATATACACTGCCTCTGTGGGTGGGGAAGAGGGTGGAACAAGTATGGGGCAAGCTATTATTAAATCTCTGGGATACTAATAATAATACCTTATACTTGTGCAGTAATTTCAACTTTTCAAAGCACTTTCACATCTATTAACTTATTTATCCTCCCCAACATCTCTGTGTGATAAGAAGAACAAGCATCATTATCTCCATTTGATGGATAAGGAAAATGGGGCTCAAGATCATGTGATTAAGGCCACTGAAGCTACTTGGGGGCACAGCCTGGGCTAGAGTTCAGGAGTCTCAACTGCCATTCCTATGCTCTTTTCACTACTCTTGTTTAGGATCAGGAGGCAGAGTCTGAGAGAGTCTTAAAATGTTCTAGATCCTGTGAGGTTTCTGCATATTAACATATCCTAGCTACTAAAGAAAATTCCCAAAGTCCTCTGACTTAAATCTCATGTAATAGATACTTGGTGTAAATGTAGGAGAATATGGGCTTAAAACTTGATACCCTTTGCTAGAAAACAAACAAAAAAACCCCAAACAAATAAATAAAAAAACCCAAACAAAAAAAGCCCCCCCAAAACCCAAAAATAAACACTGGGATTCTCTGGTAAATATTTTTTTCTTTCTGTTATTGACTACAAGAAAGCCTCAGAACCACTCTCCTGAAGCAGTCGAGTGAATTTCCTTCCATCCTTCATTGAAACATCATGCTAATTTGAAGGTCTCCTTTCTTTTTGTGCATCTCAGCACCCTGTGTAGACTATAAGCTACTATGTAATCCTCACTAGATTTCATGCTTTATCATTCATCTACCAACATCCACAAATCAGTTTCCCAGCCTTGACAATGTGTCTGCAACCTTGAGTTAGTAAAGTGTTTTAATGACTTGAAATCCACTCCTCTGGTTATTTCATTTGGCCCAATCATCTGCCTGGATTTCTGACAGTGACCTAGAGATCAAGTACAAAGACATACATGAACATCACTGAAGCCCTACTGAAGAATTGGTAGAGCTTAGTAGGTCTCCCTGCTCATTCAAAAGTGAATTTTCAGACTAATCAGGAATAATCTTTATCTCAGAATTTTTTTCATGCTTCCCAAAAGACCCACCCTCCTCAAAAACCAAAAACCATAAATACAATCAGTTTTGCTTTTACCCTTAAGTTCAGTGTCAGACCTCAAACTTGGACAATCAGCGGCTTCCCTAGGGAAAAATTTGGCCAGTGTGTGGGGGACAGTTTGAAAATATCATAACCTTTTGTACATCAGCTGTTCAGGTCAGAGATGTCCTCACAAAAACCAATATTGAGACAAGGGCATTTATATTTCACAGACACATTTTATTACACAATGTTGTCTTAATCCTGACACTTGAACATGAAAGCTTTCCGACAGACAGTTTAAGCTCAAATAACATCCTGCTAGCCTGAAAAGTTTTGGCCAAGGTACAAACACTTCCGTCATAGGTCTAATTACATTATGTATTTCCCCTAAACCTTTCTTTTGAAACATCAGTGTGCAAAAGTTACTGAGCTAAAGGATCAATCCAAACTTCAGTCAGCCTGAGGGTTTGCTTATTATGATTATTATTTTTTAATTGTGGAAAACTTACACTTCATTCCCTCTAATCCAGCCCATTGAACTTTTTAATATAGTTGATGTCCATGAAACTTGGAAAGGGAGAAGGGGGCAAAAGTGCAACTAAAGGCATTAGTCACTTCTTTGCACCTACTGAGATCAGCAAGCCATTAGAGTGGTAAAGGACAAGACCAGTTATCAGTGTAAAAATGAAACTTGTCCCTAATTATGGGGGAGGAGGATGACAATGAAACAGAAAGACACAGAGAGACACACAGAGTTAGAATTTCTACAAGCAGACAGACACACAGAGAGAAAGAGACAGAGATAGAGATGAGACAGAGACAGAGAGACAGAGGGAAAGAATAGCAGCTTTGAAGCCCAGAGACTCACGGGTGAGACAGGTTTAAATAGGTTTCCTGTGTTCAGGAGGAGGTTTCTTCCACAGAATTCCATGGCATTCCATGTTGCAGGTCTTTTTCCAGATTGTTCCTGATACCTAGCACACTCTTTAGAATCCCTAACTTACTTCAAAACCTAGCTCAAATGCCAGCTTCTACATGAAGCCTTCCAGATCCCCACACTCAGCTGCTAACATCTTGCTTCAAAATTACCCTATTTTGTATCCCTTTTTATGTGCACACATTATATCTACTGGTAGAAAAAATAATATTAATAATAATGATGCTGATAACTAGTATTTATATAGTGCCTACTATGTGCCAGGCACTGTGTTAAGTGCTTTACAAGTATCTCATTTGATCCTCACAAGAACACTCTGAGATTGGTATTAATATTATTCCCATTATGCAGATGAGGAAACCGAGGCAGACAGCAGTTAAGTGACTTGCCCAGGGTCCTAAAGCTAGTAAGTAAATGAGCTTTGGATTTGAACTCAGATCCTCCTGACTCTAGGCCTGGTGCTTTATCCACTGAGCTTCTTAAGGACAAAGAGTATTTCAATTTCATATTTGTATCTTCGGGGCCTGGTAAAGTACCTGGAATATAGTAGGTGCTTAATAAATGTTTGTTGACTGATAGAAACCTCAGGTTATGTTATCATTAATTTAAGGAGTCTCCCACACAGAGAAGATTTCTTGACTATATTTTTGCTGTTACCAGCTGGAATTTCAAAAGTAATTATACCAAATATGGAAAAATAACGACTGATCATCCAAATATCCTGTCCAGTTAGACCATTCATAGCTTTCGGTCTAATGCGGTTAATAGAACCAGTTAAGAGCTGACCATGCATATGTTAGGCCATCTTCAGGAAAAAAGGAAAGGAATCAGCATTTACATAGCACCTACTATGTGCCAGGCAAAGTGATAAACACTTTTTTAGAAAAAATATTTCATTTGATAAGAAGTCATAAAGCCTGGCTAGATGACTCACTAAGTAAACAGATACATTTCCCTTCAAAATGGACAAACAATAAAATGAGGGACAAGGAACCATAGTTACTGAGGTTTTATTTTATTTTTTTAAATTTTAAGCAACTGGGGTTAAGTAACTTGCTCAAGGTTACACGGCTAGTCATTATTTATGTGTGGGTGCTCATTTTCTGAGGCTGGATTTGATCTCGGGTCATCCCAACTCCGAAGCCGGCGCTCTTACTCACTGTGCTGCCTAGCCGCCCCTTTTATGGCAATTGGGGTTAAGTAACTTGCCCAAGGTCACACGGCTAGGTTTTTGTTTGTGTGGGTTAAGTGTCTGAGGCCGGCTCCGAACTCGGGTCCTTCTGACTCCAGGGCCGGTGTTCTACTCACTGCGCCACCTAGCCACCCCAGTTACTGAGGTTTTAAATTCTTTAATTCAGAAGAGAAAACCAACCCATATCATCTTCTACCTTAAAAATGAGAACCAACACTGCTATATACATACATGCATGCATACATACATATTACATACTTCTCGGTTATCTCAACCATAAACATAAAAAAGAAACCCTCTTCTGCTACCTGAAACAAAGAATTGTCCTCACAGAACAGCTCAGAGAAGTTTTCTAAAATTAGAGTCTCACATAGGACATGGGCATTGGAGAGAAACCAGTGATTATGCAAATGATGAGTAGGAACTAGATCCTGAGGCCACAAGGATCATGCATCAGGGACACTGATTCCTAAGGGATTCCGGATTCTTATCAAGAAAGAAAGAGAAGGGTTATAAGAAAGAAGATTTCTGTATAATAGACGTATAGTTGAGGAGCACCTTGGTACAATGAAAAGCATATTGAATAGTAAGGAGAACTTGGTTCAAAACTCAGCTCTGCCCCTCTAGGTGTGGGAAGTAACATCATCTTTAGCCAGTTGTAATGAGGATAGAGGGCAGCTAGGCAGTGCAGTGGACAGAGTGCCAGGCCTGGAGTCAGAGATTCACCTTCCTGAGCTCAAATCTGACCTCAGACACTTACTAGCTGTGTGACCCTGGGCAAATCACTTAATCCTGTTTGCCTTAATTTCCTCATCTGTTAAATGAGATGGAGAAGGAAATAGCAAACTACTTCAGTATCTTCACCAAGAAAACCCCAAATGGGGTCAGGAAGATCTGGACATGACTGAAAATGACTGAACAAATGACCAGGATAAAGTTGGGGAAGTCACCTGACTTCTCTGGTCTTCAGTTTTCTCATTTGTAAAATTAGGGGGATTGGATTTGATGACCTCAAAGGTCCTTTCCACATCTACATTGAGGATATTTTTTAAAAGGATCATAAATGGGATGGGTTTCCTTACGAGTCTTTTTACTAGAAGTATTCAAACAGAATCTGGATGGCCATAGGCTAGGCATGGTCTAGAGGGGACTCCTGCACTGAATGAGAGATTGGTCTAGGTGATAGCTAATACCGCCTGCAAGTTAAAGATTCTGTGAGAGTTTATGAGGTTTGTAGGTAATTTTTTTTAAGCTACATATAAAAAGGAAATATCTATTCCTATAAGCAAGACTCAAGTGAAAAACAAAAGTGAATTAGGCCATCAGGCACTGCCAATGTCACATTCAAGGACCCAAAGGAATTGTGTGATGGTAAATGGAGTCAGTAAGAGTGATAAAATAGAAAAGTAAATCATCTCTATCAGCCCAGGAGACACACTGGTTGATGGAAAACAGACAATAACCTTTGCTCTTACTCTTGCTAAAGCCATAACAAGCATTCACAGTTACCTCCATCTTAGTTTTATAAAGCGATCCCCCTACAGCATGGGAAATAACATCATCTGTAGCCTAATTCACTCCTCATGTAATCCTTGGAGAGGCCCCAAGCATGCTGATACCACACAGTGACATTGATGATACCATTAAAGGGACAAGTGGCTCACATATAGAATGTGTAGAGAAGCTCTCCAATGAGAAATCTCTCCTCACTAATTACAGTGGGTTTCAGGGCATGTCCAATCTGGCTGAAGATATAGGAAGATGGAAGAATAATTAAGCTGTCAGTGGGTGATTTTTTTCTATGCAAATGGAAAAAAGGCAGGATGGGTGAATTGAATGAAGATTCTTTAGCATGCTAATATACCTGGAAAAATATGCCTCTGTGCTGATCCAGGGGAGCAGGCATATATGCATGAGGGTGTTTGTGTGTGTGTGTGTGTGTGTGTGTGTGTGTGTGTGTGTATGTGTAATGGGGTATGAGGATATTGCCAAGCCTCTGAATATAGAGAAAAGAGAAAGATAGAAAGCTGGGAAGTGGTGATAAAGATGATATCAGTCCAGGTAAACCAAGTAAGTTGATGGAATGATTGTGAAATCAAGAAAAAAGAGTTAGAATTTCTACAAGCAGAGTCAAGGGTCCACTCAGTGCATATCACAATATCTGCAACACAGCAAGTACTTAATACATACTTGTGGACTGATTAACTGTTTGCTTAATCCTTAGAGTTAGAACTTTGTGTGCCTATAAAGAAAGTCGTTTTGACATGAGGTCAAAAAGAGAGGATTTAGGGACTCTCACAGAAAGGGTGCCTGCTTCTCCAAGGATTTAGGGGAGGGGAGAGAGCTAGCTTGTAACTGGAGGTGGAAGGAGGGTGAACTATCAAGGATATGAACTACATAGTGACTAGGCCAACAATAGACCATTCAATGCTGTAAACTCATTAGAAGCTGAGCAACATGAAAATATGTACTTGTCCTACCACCCTTGAGACTTTACTCCTACACAGAACTAAAACCAGAAGTTATTCAATCCATCAATATTTATTATAAATATTATTATATATTTATTTAAATAATATATATTTAATCCATCACATTTATCAGGTGGCCATCTCCAGTAATCCTGACCTATGTCTCGCCACTGGACTCTGATGACCCTTAAGGACAGAGTGAGACTGATGACTGTGTACAGCCCTGTCTCACTTAAATCCAATTCACTTGCAAGTCAAGATATCACCCTGCTGAGGTCATTGGTCCTCTATGAGAACAAAGGAAGAACAACAAATATTTATCAAGTACTGGCAATGTGCCAAGCACTGTGCTAAGTGCTGGGGATTCAAAAAATGAGAAAAGACAATCCCTGCCCTCAAGGAGCTCACAGCCTCCTGGGGAAGACAAAATAAGAATAATGATATTCAGTCAGTTCCATACAGGATAATCAACAGAGATAAGGGAACCCAAGGGGGTCACATCCAAAGGGGATGCAAAAGGTGTCTTGGAGAGGCTGGGATTTTAGCTAAACCTTGAAGGAAGCCAGCACTGTCAGGAGGCAGAGATGATGAAGGAAAGAATTGCAGGTATGAGAGAGAGCCAGGGCAAATGCCTCAATTTAGGAAATGGAGAGTTTTCTGTGAAGAACAGCAAGGAAGCCAATGTTACTGGATCCCCGAGTAAATGAGGGAGTGTAAGGAAAAGGGGAAGAGGTGACAGGTTGTGAAGGGCCTTAAAAGTCAAATAGAGGATTTTATATTTGATCCTGGAAGTGATAGAAAGGCAAATGGTTTCAGAGTGTGTTGTTACCACAGGGGATAAAGCGAGGGAAGATAACAGCTGTTAAGGACTAAATGGGAAAAGGGTGTGAAATACAATATCTGGAAAAGACTCCCTTTGCAACCCTATCCTCATTTATTTTTATTCCTTGGCACAGGAAAATTATGCAAGGTAAGCAACAGTGTTAACCCAATTGGGAGAGTCTCTTTTTGGGAGGTTGTCCTGAGGCCAGCCTATGATGTAAAAGATGGTTTTGAAGTGCCGTCCACGCACTGCAGGAATTATGTACTTCTGTTTCTGTCATTCTTTATCAAGGATCATGTGATGTTCTCTCCTGAGGAAAGGATGTGGGAGTTAATCAGATACTGGTTAAAGGGATTATGTGGTGGTGTTACCAAGAGCCCACCATTAATCCTGGAGATTATTGATTAAGAATTAGCCTGGGATTGCAACCCAAAGGAATAAATTCTCCAATAGCCACCCTGGATAGACTAAAGCCCAAAACAGCTGAGGTCTACTCTGAGAACTAATAAGATGTCCTATTTTGAGGCAATGTTTAACAGGAATTAGGATTTGGGGGTATTTTTGGAGGAATCATAATGAAGCTGGTTGTGGAAATGTTTAACTAGTTTGGAGACTTCATTTCAATCAGTACAATGTCTCCATGTAAATAAATGCCCCAGAAAATGCAAATGTCATTGGAAGCCTGTGGCAAAGAGGGTACTATAGTGAGGTTGGTTAGAATCATGAGTTTTAAAGTGGTTCAGCCTCCACAAAAGCCCTATTTCAATGTCTCATTGTGGTTTGGAGGTGACTCTGGGTTGTCAATGGAAGACAAGCTTTGGCAGTTTCCACCAAGCTGGGAAGGCTTCCAGTATTGGCCAAGGGGCCAACTATGTTTACTGTCAATAGGCCAGCCTAAATAAGTAGAGAGAAGTCAATCACCAGAAGATTGACCACTAGAAGGTCAATTTTTGGCCAGGCAACTCATTAAATAGAAGAATTATGGGCATGGTATGGGCCATACAAGATGGCCCTCAGTGCCTTACATTCCCTTTGTCAGGATCAGGCAGGTAGAAAGGGGAAGTGAACATATTAAAAATTACACAGTTCTTAGGGCTAAAGACTTTAACTGCTATTACTTCTAAAGTGTAATCTTTGTCAAATGACTAATGAGTTAGTATTACAAGAACTGAATCATACCCTGTTAACTTCTCACTTTATAAATTAAACCAGAAGACTTAGAAGTTGTACTTAAATAAAAGCCTGGCATACAAGCTTTCCTGGAAGAGAAAACTAAAGGAATTCACTTAATTATGCATACAAAGGCAATAAGAAACATAATTTCAAGGGGCAGTTGATTGGTCTGTGTATCATATATAGCAGTGTATATAGGGTGCTCAAGCAACAGATCATCATTAAGACAACTGCAACTTATGTAGCAAGACTTCTCGCAGAGGGAGAGAGGGAAATTCTAACAAAGAAATCAGCAACATCCATCCAAGTCAACATATACATTGCTACTTGGTAATTTCAACAAAAAGGTGGGCATTGTAGAAGATGGCAAAAATCTAGATCTCTGGTGGAGATTTTACAGGAAGACACTCTACAAGAATCACACAGAATGAGACAATGTAGATGGGCCACAATCAGCACCTAGGATTGCACACAACAATGGATCATGAACTTATCCAAGTATGGAGATAAATTGGCATAATAATTTCCCTATAAATTGAAGGTTCTTAATTTGTTAACCAGTAACCTTTTAACAAGTCTGTGAACTTCTTTCTAAAAATATTTTGAAAATTTTATTTCAGCATAATCAATTTCCTTTGTAATCCTTTCACATTTTAAAAAATGCACTTAAAAGTATTATTCTGAGGAGGTGGTCCATAGGCTTTACCAGACTGCCAAGAGGGTCCATGGAACATAAAAAAGGCTAAAAGACCCTGCTGCGTAGATCATGGTAAGAAGGGAGTTTTAGACCATAGTTGTAGGGTTCACCAGGTCAGCTCTGAAAAGGTGATGATTCCTAAGAAACTGGAGTCCAATGGAGAAAGGACTTAGGCAAGAATCTTTCTGGGGACCCCATTTTACCATGACATAGAAGTTTTAAAACTGTCACTCCTCAGATCAGTATTAATAGGGGCTGTTAAGACAGGCAGCTGGGCCTGGGACAGATCTGGCATTTGAGACATTCTAAAAATTTGGCAGTGATTAGGGAGTACTCCATTTTCAAACCTGGGATAAAGTTTGTTCAGGGATACAACATGAGAAACTGGGCATCAAGGAAGGTGGGGTGTAAACTGGTCTTTTAAAGAAATGATATTCTCACAACAATGCTCCCTACCACACTGTACAAACCAAAGTTGCTATGTTTTACCTCAGCTTCTCCTTTAAGGCTTTGAACAAATTTTGTCCTATCCTAATAAAACCAGTGACGTGTTTCTCCACTATTGTGTCCCATACTAGCCAAGGAAGAAACAAAATATTTCTACTTGAGAAAAGAACAACTCACCTTAATAGATTCAACCATTCCCTAGAACAATCGGAACTATTCCCAAAGGGCTATAACACCATGCATACCCATGGGGTGGCTAGGTGGCAGTGAATAGAGTACCGGCCCTGGAGTCAGGAGGACATGAGTTCAAATCAGGCCTCAGACACTTAACACACACACACACACACACACACACACACACACATACACACACACACACACACACACACACACCTAGCCAAGTGACCTTGGGCAAGTCACTTAACCCCAATTTCCTTGCCTTCCTCCCTCCAAAAAGCAAAGGAAAAAAAAACAACAAACCAAAAAACCAGCATGCATACCCTTTGACATAGCAATACCACTACTAGGTCTACATCCCAAAAGAGACAAAAAAAAAAAAAGAAAAAGGAAAAGGACCTATATGCACAACAAGCTCTTTTATAGGGGGTAAAGGGAATGCCAATCAACTGGGTCATGGCTGAACACGTTGTGGTATGAGATTATGATGGACTGTAAAAATGATGAGGAGGAGGTGGGGCAAAGATGGCAGAGTAAAAGCAGGAACTTGGCTGAGTTCCTGTTTCAACCACCTCCAATACCTGTAAAAAATGACTCAGACCACTATTCATAAGTGGCAGACCTAAGACTCAAAGCCAGGTTTTCCTTAGTTTTCCTTAGTCGAAGTCTAATGCTAGACGCACTATAGCCCTCTAGCATTGTAATACTGATAAATGGAAGTTTGTGATATTCATAACCTGTAGGTATATACAATAGTGTATATACCTGGAAGGAACCTTAGAAGCCATTTTGTATCTAGTCCAACCCCTTCCTTTTACAGATGAAGATCAAAAATATTTAATGATTTCCCCGAGGTCACACAAGTACTAAGTGGTAGAGGAAAGATTTATATCCAGTTCCTCTGGGTCGCTTTCCACTATACCACACTGCCTCCCAGTACCAATATAGCCAGCGTTGTTTGTTTGGATTTTTTTGGTTTTGGGGTTTTGTTTTTTTTTTTTGCATTTTTGGAGGGGGGAAGGTAGGGCAACTGGGGTTGAGCAACTTGCCTAGGGTCACATGGCTAGTTTTTGTGTTGCGTGTCTGGGGCTGGATTTGAGCTCGGGTGCTCCTGACTCCAGGGCTGGTGCCCTATTCACTGCGCCACCTAGCTGCCTCTGTTTGTTCATTTAAAAATTTTTTTTTGTAGTTGAGTTGTTCCTTTTCTTAAGCTTTCTTTAATAGCTATGGAAACAACTTGGTGATGTGACTTTAAAAAAATACTTGTATCAAAAGGAATGAGGCTCTCCAATGAAATGGAAATTAACTGTTAAATTCTAATGCATATTTCAAATTACTAACAGAGAGATAATGTGTATTGATTGCCCCTGAGCTTATTTGTCTTTTTTTGCAGCAATTCCAGCTTGTGTGTGTGTGCATGTATGTGTAAATAAAATAAATGCTTACAATAGTAGTTGAAAAAAATAATAATTACTTCAAAATTAGTTTGGAGCAAATGGAAGCTAATGACTTTATGAGAAATCAAGATACTATAAAACAGATCCAAACAAATGAAAGAATAGAAGGCAATGTGAAATATCTCATTGGAAAAACCACTGACCTGGAAAATAGGTCCAGGAGAGATTATTTAAAAATTATTGGACCACCTGAAAGCCATGATCAAAAAAAGAGCCTCAAAATCATCCTTCAAGAAGTTCTCAAGGAAAATTGCCCTGATATTCTAGAACCAGAAGGCAAAACAGAAACTGAAAGAATTGACCAATCGCCTTTTGAAAAACATACCAAAAAGAAAACTCCTAGGAATATTATAGCCAAATTCCAGAGTTCCCAGATCAAGGAGAAAACATTACAAATAGCCAGGAAGAAACAATTTGATTTGTAGAATATACAATTGTAGAAATACAATCAGGATAACATGAGATCTAACAGCTTCTACATTAAGGTATTGAAGGGCTTAGAATATGATACTCAGGTCAAAAGAGTTAGAATTAAAACCAGAATAATCTACCCAGCAAAACTGAGTATAGTGCTTCAGGGGAAAATGTGGTCATTCAATGAAATAGAGGACTTTCAAGTATTTGTGTTGAAAAAACCAGAACTGAACAGAAATTTTGACTTTCAAATACAAGAAGCAAGAGAAGCATGAGAAGGTAAACAGGAAAAAGAAATCATAAGGGACTAATTAAAGTTGAACTATTTACATTCCTACATGGAAAAATGATCATTGTAACTCATGAGACTTTTCTCAGCATGAGGATAGTTGAAGGGAACATACATTATATTTATATACCTCCATATTGGCTCTCACCAGAAGAATGTAAGCTCTTTGAGGGTTATGGACTATTTAGTTTTTAACCCTAAATCCCCAGAACACAGAGAAGTGTGAATTCTAGCACACAGAAGTTATTTAATAAGTACTTGAAGAATTAAATCATTGCTGCCAATCTCATAGAAAATAAGGAGTCACTATTAGTATTTCTAGCTTACCAACAAGAAAACTGAGCAAAGAACTATGCTGTGATAAAGGCAGAAAGAAAATTGACTCTTTGCCCTTGAAAAGCTGAAAATCATATGCTTTATAATAAAATTCTATAGCAATTTAGCTTGCTTTTTAACAAATAAGCAACATTTTTACAAAATGTTTTCTAGAAAATAATATTAAATTTAGGAAACACTTCATTTGAAGATATTTATTATTTATATATGTACACATATTTGTATGAAAACTTTTTATTCTTCCATGTAATTTTTTTTAGATCATAGTTTGCACCCTGCATAAGTTTTTTGATATAGATGATCAATCAGATAGAAAGGTGGTACCATCCAAAACACATGGCTCCAGAGAATCTCTCCTCGATCCATATTCTGGAACATCAACAAAATAGAGACTCCCTTGTTTCCCTTCAGGTACTTAAGAGATGACATCAACTCCAGTAGAAAAGTATCAGGCCATCTGGAATAGCTGACAGAAAATAATTTGGAAACGTTTCTTT
The DNA here is from genome assembly GCA_011680675.1 of Gymnobelideus leadbeateri. Lineage (NCBI taxonomy): Eukaryota > Metazoa > Chordata > Mammalia > Diprotodontia > Petauridae > Gymnobelideus > Gymnobelideus leadbeateri. Next base: position 154,899 of record WOXC01000276.1, read on the forward strand.
CAAGATAGTTAAAATTATTTTCTTTTTCTTTCCTTCAGAAACATTAAGGATGACTGAAACTTTTCACATTTCCATCTGTCATCCACTGTACATTTCCTGACTAGTTTCCAAAAGCACTACAGGGTCTCTTGTTTCCATTCAGCTTGATTGTTCTACAGAGTATTAACATGACCACATTTTGTTCCTTTTTAAAAAAGAATTTTAAAACAGTGGTCTCAAAATCAAAACATTATTTATGTTATGATGTATTTTATTTTGTTAAACATTTCCCAATTCCATTTTAATCTGGTTTTGGCCACACCACCAAGTTGTGGGGGCTGCTGGAGACTCATAGACCTCAAGCTTGACACCTCTGCATTAAAATATTTCAAAACATTAGATAGAAAGACAATTACTGAACATTTTTGCAGTGATAAGATATTCCAAAAAACATAAAATATTACTATAAGCACATGTAGGTAAACCTCCCATTACCTGCTCAAAGTGGAAGATGGTTTTTAATAAACTTACAGGAGAGGCGGGAGAAGTGAAAGGAAGGGAAATTGATTCCTATATTGAAGCCACAGAGGAAGAGAAAGGTAGTGAGGAAAACAAGAGATCAATCCCACTCCTCGCCTGATGATGCCCTGACTGTCAGAACACAAGCTTTTCACAAACAGTAAACTCTAATGGCTGAAAACAGATTGAAGGAAGCTATGATTTTTACCAAATCATTTTTCTTAATAATAGTAAAGATAATGACTTATCTATCACTTTAAGGTTTGAAAAGCACCTTACAAATATTATTACATTTACTCCTCAAAACAACCTTGTGAAATATGTGCTATTATTATCCTCATTTTACAGGTGAGGAAATTGAAGCTGGGTGGTGAAATGATTTACCCAAGACCACACAGCTAGCAAGTGACTGAGGTAAGATTTGAACTCAGTTCTTCCTGATTCCAAGTCTAGAACTCTATCCACTGAGTCACTGAGTTGCTATGATTAAATTTAAACTGATAAGCATATACATGTGAACCATCAGAAAAGAATGAAAACTTAGTTGAGAAATAGCAACAACTATATTTGCTTCATTCATATATATTTACAAGTACATTCACTAAACAGTGAGATGTAGATCAGTTTGGCTAAAGCATAGCGCAGCTAAGGCCAGAGTAAAGAACATCTTGACAAGCAGGATAAGGAATTTGAATTCATTCCACAACCAGTGGAGAACCATTAGAGGTTGCTGAGTAGAGAAAGCACCTGATATTAATATCTGGGTATATGCCTACAAGGGTAGCTAGGTGGTGCAGTAGATAGAGTGCATGGTCTGAAGTGAGGAAGAAGTCAGGAAGACTCATCTTCTTGAGTTCAAATCTGACCTCAGAAACTTACTAACTATGTGATCTTGGGCAAATCACTTAACCCTGTTTGCCTCAGTTTCCTCATCTGGAAAATGAACTAGACAAGGAAATAGTAAACCAAAATGCCAGAGGAAAGAAAAACAAAAACAAATGGGGTCACATAATGTCAGACACAGCTGAAATGATTCAACAACAACATATATCTACAAAGCTGGCACTTCAAGGCATTCCAAGGAATCAAGCTAACTTTCTAAGTGAGACTAGAGACCCTCTCATTGGTTGTGGAATAAATTCTCCAGACTATGGGCAATAGTTTGGCCTTCTGGCCAAAGGTCACTCTGGACCTTCTCCCAGGTCTGATTCATACTCATATATCCGTGTGTGTGTGTGTGTTTGTGTGTGCATATACATGTTGTATCACCAACACAATATTCACAGTGCTGAAGGTGACTGTGAATATGCCAGCAGAGTTAGTTTTTAATAGCAAAATATAACAGACTCTTCACATAGAAGACAGGAGCAGAAACATTTATCCAGACACCAGAGAGCCAAATCCCAATACCAGGAAACTGAATCCATCATAGCAACAAAGAAATTAAAATACTATAACATAACAGGGAGTCACATCATCCTTTAGCCTTCCCACAAACACTCACAAGTCTAGCTGTCTCCTTGGCTGTATCCTCCCCTCCCTCCAGCTCTAACTGCTCAGACTCTCAGCTTCCTGTGGGCTCTGCTTCACCCTTCAGCAAGCTCCTCCCAGCACAGGCTCCTGTGGCTATATTTGGCCTATTAGGGGGCAGGGAATATCTTCAGATTCCCTTAGGTCTATTAAGGGGCAGGGAAGATCCTCAAATTCCCATTCCCAACACATGTGTATGTATATGCATGCACACATATATACATACATACATATATATGTATATAATCACAGATCTCATTGTTGAAAGAGACCTTCAGAGACCTTTTATTTCAATGTGTACTATTTCTACAATATTCTCATGTGCTCATCCAGTTCCAATTCTCTCCTTCTGTACTGTGGCAGCCCATCCCATTTTCAGACCAGAGTGGCCTTCTGGGAGGAAAAAAGACAAAGTGCTCTCTCCAGGTGAATCCTTCCCAACATCATATTGGATCAGTCCATTAGGGATGCATGAAGGGTACTTCAGATAAATGTCTCTGATCAGAGGGGAGAGGAACAGCTGCTAATCAAAGGCTGTCACACATGATTTGCACCACCCTAAGCTTCATGAGAGGCATAAAAATAAAGATCACAAAACCATGTTTATTTCCCTTTCACTGCTGTTTCTGACATTACTATTGCAGGCAGGCAGGCTGAGTCAAAACAGTTTTCTAAAAATATGGATCAGCTGAGACCCTTAAAAAGTTTCCTTTTATGGAGTTATCGTTAGGACTTTTCCCCTAGGGCTGCTTTGTATATGCCTTTCCAGAGGAGCTCTTCTGCCAGAATCATAATCTCTACTTCAGTCCCTACTCATCTGAAAAGAAAGGGAAAAAAATGCAGCTCTTTCCCTTTGTATGGGGATCCCAGCCTCCCAAAGGCTGATAAGTAAATTCACAGTCTGGCTAGAAGGAGTAGTAACCACCCCTAACTCAGTTATATCCTCCATTGAGGAGCACAGTAGAGAGATGTGACTAAAATTTCTATGATATTATAATTAGTTTGGGGAGTAGGTGACAGGGTAGGTGGGATATGGAAATGGCCACAAACTAACCAGTGTGAAAACCCTTTGAAACCTAGTTCTAACATTTCTCAATTTTCGGAAAAGAGTGGTGGGCAAACAGAACAGCCAAACTGGAAAAAGGGGAGAAATTATAATCCAATCTATCTCCCTTTGCACCAAAGGACTGGTGGAATGATAGGTGTGGGGAACAGACTTGGATGGCTCCATATGAGGACTCTGCATTCCTAAGGTAGGACGAACAATTCTTTGGCTTATTATCAAAGTCTTTTGCAACTTAGTAACTGATCAACAACGGAAGTGGAAATGTTTTCTAATTCATGCTTTTAAAGCTCTTCCCCTCTAAACTATTTTCCTTTTCTGATTGGCATCAGAGTTCTCTCTGGTAGCCAGGAGTTAAACAACACACACACACACCGCAATAATGTCAAACTCAAATAGAAATTGGGTCTACTAAGCCATTTATGGGGCAGCTAGGTGGCACCATAAAGTGCCAGAGCATTGAGAAGACATCTCTGAGTTCAAATCTGGTCTCAGACATGTGTGACCCTGGGCAAGTCACTTAACCCCATTTGCCTCAATTCCCTCATCTATAAAATGAGCTGGAGAAGGAAACAATAAACTACTTTACTATCTTTGCCAAGAAACCTCAAATGGGCTCACAGATGAAAACAACTGAATGACAAACCATACATAATGATGACTGTGGACCACATATTGACTTAGAAAATAGCATTTTAATATCTATTTTATTGTGTTTTTATTTATTTCGCTAAACATTTCTCAATTACATATTAATCTGGTTCAGGATGCCCTCGAAAGGGAATATCATGGGTCTTGTGCTCCTGCAGACTGGTGGTTTATACTTTTGGAGTAGAGGTTGACAATAAAACAGAAGCGAAAAGCCTCCTCTTCTCCTGCTACTACCCAAATCCCCCTTAGGACCCCAAAGAAAATATCCCATAAAATAGGAGAGAAACAGGCAAATTTGAAGGGAGAGCACCCAACTGAACCTGCAGACACAAGACATTATCTGTGCCCAAAATATTTTCTTCCTTCTGTTGCTACACATTGCACCATAAATCTCCACTGTACTATTGGGTCAAAGAAAGAAGGTCGATTGAGGGATTTTCATCTTTATAACCTGAAGGAGGGCATAACTTACATGTAAGACATAGAGTTAACCATGCATGTTTGACATGTGAGATGCAATCTGCACAGTAATTTATATTTAAATAGCATCTTTCTCTTAAAAGCTCAAGTAAATTTACAGACTTTTAGTTAATTAATCCTAGCAATGCATCCATGAAGGAGGTAAATGATATGTATATATTAACCTCATTTTCTTGACAAAGGAAAAAGAAACTCATTTAGAAAAGTTAAACCAACAGGTCTCTGTTTTTTATGATACCATCCCTGCCTCCATCTACAGCACCCAGTGACGTCTCTGGCATCTAAGGGCAGCCTTTGATTGATCCAAAGGCAAAAACCTTCAGAGGAGGGATGGGGAGGCTAAGGTGTGTATGTATTCTATGACCTTATCTTCTTCTCTCCTGCTCCATTCTTTGCATCTGCTTTTACCATTTTAGAGTAAGTCAGGAAGGCCTGAGGTTCAGGTCTTGCCTTAGACACACACTGGCTCTGTAGCTCTGGGTAAATAATTTAATGTCTCAGTACCTCAAGTCATACTCTAAGATTCTAAGTTGGAGATCTGCATTGATAAACAGGTCAGTCAATAAACATTTATTAATTGCCTACTATGAGTTAGGCATTGTGATAAGTGCTTAGAGGGGAGTTCCCTTACACCAATAAAATCACAGGTCTAGTCCAAGCATTTTGCTTTGTTTGGAAGGCAACTGTCATTTTCCCTGGTCTTTTTTTTTTTTAATTGAAAGCAATATTTTATTATATTACGATTGGCAAAAGGTGCTCTTAAGTTAAAATTTATTTTTATTTCTGAATTCTCTCCCTCCCCTTATCCCCACTCATTGAGAAGGCAAGAAAAACAAACTCCATTGCAAATATGCAAAATCACGCAAAGTATATTTTTCCTAGGGCTTTACTGGGCAGTAAAGGGGGAAGGATGCACCTATTTTTGTGGATCAGGTAGTAGGCAGGTAGATTTATTCATAGTAGTTCACTTTCCCTTTATTTCATTATATGGATCCTATAGAAGTATTTAGGGAGATGCTGTGTCTAGGAAATAATTAGATTCAAGAATTTACTCAAGCAGGGTACCACTAAAATTTCTATAGAGATGGGTTATGTATGACTTTCACTTGGCTTTATCAAAATGGTTTAAAAAATAGTTAGTAAACTACATTTTGGTTCTAAGATCGCCCAAAGCACTTTAAAAACAATTAACTAATTATCAAATTTCGCCAAAGGTACAGCAACACAAAGCTACATGATCTAGTCCAGTCTCTACTTGCCTTAAGGTGAATCAGCTCTAGTCCTAAATTTTATAAAGCTTGGAAATTTTGTTTTTATTGGTCTGTGTTCTTGGATGTTCTGGAATGATGGAACACTGCCAAGTTCAGTTGTCTCTGGCTCTGGCTCAGGGGTTGTCTCCTATCCACCCACCCACAACCCCATTTGCAGTCACATGGGAAAGATTCAGCCAATTAAGAACCTAGGAAAAACTATAAATTTTTCTACATGTCTCCAAGTAGTTTGTTTTATTTTTATTTTTTTTAATGCCTAGTTCAAGAACTCATTTTAAACAAAGCTATGGTTATCCAGATTGAAAAAAACCCCACCACCTTAACCCAGTTTTAACAAAGTTTCCCAAGCCATAAAAGCTAAGGACCAAATCTGGTTAACCCCACTTCTCTTTGTATGTCTGGGATTAACTAGTCTATTCTAGTAGTTATACCCCTAGCGGGGTAGAGGGGGGCAGAGAAGGGGGAAAATCCAGACAACTGTTTTGTTAGGTTCTTTTGCATAGTTTTAAAAGGCTCATAGAATAACAAAAGGTTAGCCTCTTTAAGAAGAAGATTCCTGGGGGCAGCTAGGTGGCACAATGGACAGAGCACCAGCCCTGGAGTCAGGAGAACCTGAATTCAAATCCAGCCTCAGACACTTACTAGCTAGATGACTCTGGGCAAATCCTTAATCCTGCCTGACTCAAAAAAAAAAAAAAAAGGGGGTTCCTCCAGGTTGGTAGACTCTAGGGCTGATTGCAGCATGAACCTGATCTTAGTTAACTAAATATCTACTACAAGTGAAGGTCAGGGGCTAGAAAAGGAGAGGATATGAAGGACTTCCTGCTAAATCAGTTTTGCAGCTTCCCAGCCTTCTCCATGCACCACTGCCATTTAAGCCATGTGCCCCATTTCCCTCCCTGTCTGCACATTGTGATGGATAATTAACTCAGATGGTTAAAATTCTGTGATAATGAGGCCAAGGTCAGAATGGCCTATAAACACCAGTTAGCTTCACTTGATTACACAGACCCAGAAAACACCTACCCTTGAAAGTATATGCCATGGGGCACCTAGGTGTTGTAATGAAGAGAGCACCAGCCCTGGAATAAGGAGGATCTGAGTTCAAATTAGCCTCAGACACTGGACACTAGGTGTGTGACCTTGGGCAAGTCACTTAACCCTTATTTCCTTGCCTCCCCCCTCGATGGATCATAAGATCAGATCTCTACTAATGGAAGGGCCCTCAGGCATCCAATTCAATTTTTCCATTTTATGAATGAGTAAACTGAGACCCAGGGAAGTGAAATGACCTCCACCAAGGCAACCCGTAGTCCAGTCAAGGCAAGTGTGCCATCATGATTGCAAAAATCATTTCAATTTATATGGCCTTCTAACAGAATCACAGAATTTTCAATCTGGAAGGGACCAGGGAAGTCAATTGCAATTCCTTTATCCCATACATAGAAAAACTGAAGCCCAGAGATGTGATCTGCCCAAGGCTGTCTGTCCTGGATAGTAGATTGAGCTAGATCTTCTGACTAGAAGTCCAACCTTATTTCCAGATAATTATCAGATAATCCCTCAAAAGGGCAGTGGGTTACTGTTAAACACATGAGGTTAAGGCTAAGCTGTAGCACTGGCAGCTAAAATTTAGATTTTAAAAGCTTGCTTGCTCTAGGAAAAACATACACTGTCTTGGTCTTAATTTTTCTTAACACTGAATGTAAATCCTTCATTCAAACTCTAAAGACGGGGTTGCAGCTGTAACTCTATGTTCACAAGTATGAGGTCCATTTTCAAAACCTATAGTTACATTTCTGTGGAGTAGGCACCAAGCTTAGCTGCTACACAGAAGCCACCTGCATTTCTGTTTTGTACACCAAGACATTTTATAAATCTGTTTTCATCTTATCAGTTAATCTTGCTTTATGAATGACCTAAATCACCTGAGTTACATTTCTTTAAGAACTGTTTTCCAAATATGGAAGTGTGGCAAAACAGACAGTAACCAATTCTTGGCAAAAGATTTTATATACAGTGAACTGAAATACATATTTAAAATGGGTATTCTGAAGATGGAAACAAACTGATTTTTTCTTCATGTAAATGCCTGTTGAGAATTCTCCCCTTCTCCCAAAAATTTGAAAGCTAAGTATTTTCATAGTCACTTGCATATAATAAACGAGAAACTGTTCTAAAATTTTTTAAATGAATTGTATTTAACCAGCCTCAGATTGTGAAGAAAGGTATAATGAAGGATCTCAAATGGAAAAAAAAAAGATGAACACAAGTTGGTAGATAAGTAGATAGATGATAGATATAGAGACAGGTAAATGATAGACATTTAGGTAGATGATAGACTGATAGATGGGCAGATGATAGAGATAGAGATGATAGGTAGATGATAGATGGGAGATAGATAAGTAGAAAAATAGAAAGATAGATAAATGATAGATGATATGTAGATTAGAAGATACATAGATACATGATAGATAGATGATAGATGATTAGACAGGGAGATAACTAGAAGACAGATTGATGATAGCTAGAGATAGGTAGATGATAGATAGGTAGATAGATAGATAGAAGTAGATAAGTAAAAGAGAGATTGACAGATAAATACACTCTAATGAGAGAGGATAAGAACCCTGGAAAGAGGGTTTATGCCTTACATAAAGAAATGAAATGAAGGCTTAAGTCCAGGGAAGGTAGGATGAAAGTTCACCAATCAGAAGAGTTGGGAAAATGACTTCTCATATAAGCAGCTGAGGGCCAGGGGTAAGCGGGGAGGACTATAAGAGAAAGAAGGTGTTCCTTAGACACTCCAAGCAGAAACATATACAGAGACTATGGAGGTGCCCTGCATACTCTGGTACATAGCAAAGGTGGGAGCTAGAGAAGGATCTAAAATTGCATAACTGTACAGTGACAAAAGGAAATCAAACACAGTTTTCTAAATCCTTGTCTAGTCTTTTGAACTGACTGAGGGAAATGAGCTCACACAATCTGTTGAGGTTGAGGCTGTGACTCAACTCTGCTCTTCACTTTGATATTCCTTTGATTAGAAATGGCAGCCTCATTACTGAAGAACTCTACTCTTCTAGAGGGAATTCCCTAACATCGGCTACATTGTGACCCCAGGGGGATAGCAGCACAGTTTGGTAATTGGGCCTGACGATTTTGTGAATACCGTTAAAGTCCCCAGATATTGCAGAAAAGGGGGAAATGAGAATCAATACACACTTGTGAGATTAGATGACATGGGAATTAGCTATGCTTTTATCAAGTGGCAATTCACTCATTCACAAAATATTACTAGAAAGCATTTGGCAATTACAGAAAAGGAAAAAAGAAGCTACAAAAGAGATACTACATTTCCCCTTTCCTTATGAAATTTAAATTGTTTCCCAAGCAATTTGGTTGTGCAAAAGGGGCATAAGAGAAATTAATCAATGGTACTTTTCAAAATTATGGCTCGAAACTCATCTTCTCCAGGCTGACATTCCCAACAAAGTAGCATCTCATCTTGTGATACTCTTTTGTCATCTCCCCCAACACGTAACTATAATCAGTTAAGTAAAAATCTGAGTAGCTACCATTTTTAAAGTTGCATTTACATAATAGTGGTTTACAAAAAGCTTTCTCAAAAAACATTTTGAGATTTTAATAATAATCCTTATATTGTCTATTTTGCAGATAAGGCTGAGTCACACACCTAGTAACTATTGGAACCTAGGTTCCAATTCAGCTCTTTCCCCCTACCATGCTGTCCCCTCTAGTGCATAAAAACATCAATGTTATTGTTGTTTGGTCATGTCCAACTCTTTGTGACCCCATTTGGGGTTTTCTCGGCAAAGATACTAAAGTGGTTTGCCATTTCCTTCTCCAACTTCTTTTCCAGATGAGGAAACTGAGGCAAACAGGATAGAAAAACCAAGAGCTAAATTGTGTGGTTCTTCAATAAGATAATGAATCTGTGATACCAGAAACTCCTTAAAAGTACAGATTATTACTACTACTACTACTACTACTACTACTACTACTACTACTACTCCACCACCACCAGCTAACACTTATATAGCCCTTTAAGGCTTGCATAGGACTTTACATATATTATCCTTACAACAGCCTGCTGAAGTAGATGCTAGAGCTAGGCTCACTTTAAAGATTGGGAGAATGAGGCTGAGAGAAGTTAGATACCTTGCCCATGGTTCATATGCCTAGAGACTTAAAAGCAGGGAGTTATTTATTTGTGAATAACCTTGATCATAACCTCTTCAGTGGCAAAGCCTATAAACTACCCTTTCTCATGTAACCCTTTAAAATGCCTTGGATAGTGCCACATACCAAGTGGTTCAAGACTTCATTTAAAAATGCCTTTTTGTTCTGTTTTGTTTTTTGGTAATATAGTTTAAGTTAAGACTTATCCAAAGCAAGTGAGAATCAATTCTCCGCCCCCCCCCCCCCATAAGGGAGGAGGTAGTAATTTTAAAATGACAGCAGCTCAAGAAGGCAGTTATACTCTTAAAGGTGTAAGGATTAACAAGTTCACATAGCCTCATTCTTCCTTCTGAGGTTCCCTATGAACTCAAATCAAATCATGACCTAATATGTTTGGAAAATCCCAGGATTCTTATGGACACATGAACTGCCTTCTGGAGGTATTTCCTTCCTTCAGAGCTTTTGTTTTTCACTGATTTTTAAAAACTTCCCTAATTCTAAGAATTTACAAATTTTCAGCAAAGTTTTGGTGAAAAACAAAATGCTTTCAAAAGGTTAATACCTACTTACTACCACATGGGTAATCTAACTAGTGGAAGTACAGGCTCTATGAGCCTGGGCTTTTGTAGTCTCTAACTCAACACTGGATAACTACCAAGACGGGCTTTTTCCTTTTTGTACCCCTTTCCATGTCACAGCTCACACAACAAGGGTTGTGTTAACATAAGCACATCATGAGTTCAGTTGAGTATCAGCTAATTCATAACAGATGTTTCTTGGATTACTGAAAAAACATGAAATGGGTTTAGATTGGCAGCCTTTTCCTTTAAAGGGACCAGGACCGCAGGCAGCAGCCAATGAGAAATAAAATGCTTACAGAATTGAGTAAATTAGGAGACTGTATATGGTTTTCTCTATATTCTATTCAGCATAATCTGAGCCCAGCAGCCATTTGATTTCATTAGTTAAGGGGAAAAAATACTGCACTCAAGAAAAATGTGAAGAAAACCTCTCTATTTTGAACTTTGATTAACTGGGATTTTACTTTTGTTCAGGCAATATAGGCTAGATTAAATGATTAGCCTAATGAAACATGCAGGTAAGAGAAAGGAAAACAGTTTTTTTCTATTCTAAAATATCCTCTTCTTCTGCCCCCATATTTATCCTCAATCCAATTCACATGGCAATGTGAACATTATCTGGTGCATCTCTATAAAACAGGATTCTTACATCCTGTGTGAGCAAGGAGCTCCTTAGAGCATGGCACAGGCAAACGAATTATATAATGTTTGAAAAACACTAATTTCACAGGCCTGCCAATGTAAGATAATATTGCCACCTATTAACAAAAAAAAAGCTTTAAAAATAGAAACTCTGGTGCTCATTTGCTATATACGAATGTAACTCAAATTAAGGAAACACTCTCAGGTCACATCCCAGCGAGAAACTGGCAAAGATCTTTTCAGGGGTGAAAGGAGGAATGTGGTGAAGTTCTAATGAAAGACATTTAAGATTAGCTAGAATGGCTGGAGGGCAGTAATAGGCCTTTTCCTAAACTAAATCTAAGTTAATAGCAGGGCTTAAACTATTAAAGCCAGGGGTGGAATTTGTCCAAACTGTTTCAACAATGGCTGATATTAACCAACCTCTCCTAGGTGTGATTGACATTGATTTATTTTGTTGTATAGTTAACTTGAACTCTTCCAAAGTTAAGAATGAATAGGAATTGGCAAGAAAGGAAGTCAGAACAATTTCATCTAATAGTCTAGCTCTGTGTCTGAGCTTTGGGAAGGAGAAGAGACTTTTTTGTGTCTTCTTTTGTTTATTACCTTTTTTTCCCAACTGGATATCTTTTCCATTTACATGAACTATGTACAACTGGGGGCAAAATTGTGTCCAAGAAGAACAGATGGAAAAGAGAACATTTCACTTGAGGTCTTAAATGTACCACAGCCTGTTAGTATAGTGATGATGGGTTTTTTACAGATCATTATATTTTTTTCACTAAAAAAGGCTCCATAAGTACCCAGTATGATAATATATATCCATATAGTTATGTATATGTATATATACATATATGTGTGTATATGTACATATATATATATATATATATATATATATATATATATAAACTTCTTGTTTGCCAGTCCCTTGAAGGCTAGAGAAAACTTCACACAAATTTACACAGGATGAGGCTGCCTAAGTGTATCTTGATGTTATCTAAATGCTACATGAAATGGCTTTTAGATATTGAAATACACCATCATGCATGGAAATACAGAATTTTAGAGCTAGAAAGGGCCTTAGAGAAAATCACTAGACTCTTATAGGCCTTTATCAAAATGCAAAATAACTAGATTCATTTATTTCTCTGATAACTAACTATAGAATATGGTAATTCTTCAATTGTATTATTTCAATATGACAGTGCCATAGAATACAAGCTCCCAACCCCTTCCCCCTGACTTAATGGTCTGATTATGAATGCCTATCCATCAGTTGCCCTCACTCCCCCAGTCATTACCTGGTGGTCAACTGTCTGGTCACCTGCCTTTCTGAATTTGGCTAGGCTGGTCATTGGACAGCAGACACATGTTTCATTGATGGACTCCTGGGCCTTTAATTTTCTCCCGTTGGGTAGAACCTACTATAACCTATATAAGCTTTATGGGCAGAATTTTTGAGATCCCTAATTTACTTCCATGTCATTATAAAAAATTGAAGTTGAACTTTAATGAAAATTGTCTTTTTGTAATATTATAATGTTGGGGTTATAAAATAGTAGAGCTGGAAGGTACCATAGAGGTTTTATAATTCAACTCTTCTTCCTCCCCCACTTCCACAATCACCATTTTAGAGATAAGGAAACTAAGACACAGACCAAAGTCAACTGAATCTCTGGAAAAAACAAAAACATTAATTCTCCTTCTTGTCTCTATCCTTTTGAAATTTGCACTAGACAGGAGATAAATGGTTTACCACTAATATTGCCAATGATCCCTTATTATTTAAGTTCTGACATCAGTTGGGTTCTAGTTCTGAGGTCCTAGACACCCAGGTTGTTTGCATTTAACTAGAAACTACATTGATCTTGATAAAATTAAAGGACTCAAACATCCCTTATCAAAGCCTATCATTTCCTGGGCTTCAGCTACCAACAGTTTCCTCCACTATTTCTAACTAACCCATAAGGTAATGCTAAATGGGATATAGACCAAACTGCTCAAAAGATAAAAATAAAAAATAAGGTGACTTATTAAAACTCAGTATTCACTAGTGCAGATAGCTCACAGAGACTTCCAAAGCTTGAATATAATTGGCAAAAGGCTCTGGGAGACAAGCAGGAAAAGAATGCATTCATATATGAAGGTGACACTGTTCAACATTGTAAACATTTGTTTAACATGGTGTCTTGGCTTTGTATTCACTGATCAATTCATATACATATAGTCACAGTGCATATACCCATGCACACATTATTATTAGTGACAACTGATTTATGTTCAGAGACTTCCTTTCCTCAAAGGACCATTTTACAAAAGCTGACACATTTTATTAACCATCACTGAATTCTTACCAGACCCATAATTAGGTTCAAGCAAACAGTACTGGATTTATTAGAATAGAGCATGAATATTTACTTTCTGAGAATTACTGCAATGCTAGTAGATAGCAAGTATGGCAATGCCAAGGGGTGTCTTATTTATAGCCCTATCTCATCCTGCCCCACACTTCCACTCCCCAGTCAGAAGTCATCATTCCCTTCCTGAATATTGACCTTCTCAGTTGAATATCTCAATAATGTAGTTAGCAAAGTCTAACTTTTATCATAATTATATATATATATGGATTAACTCACTATTGGATGGAACATGAATTCCTTAAGGAAAAGAATTGTGTTATTTCTCATCATCGTATTCCCAGCACCTAACTTAGTTCTCTGATGTTCAATATAATCTTGCTTTCCCATGATGCCTTGCACAGTACAAATGTGTGATTTTTTAAAAACTTTTAATTATGAACTTAAAAAATCATTAACACACATCAACATTACAAAGTACAAAGGAGAGACAAAAAAAAAAAGAAAGATGGCATATGAAACCAGGAACTTCTGGTATACAGTTTGGTTTTTTAAAGTGTATATTAAGCTTAACACAATAGTAATAAAGCCACCCTGTTGTATCACCTCCTAAACATTTTATTTTCTTTTGTGTATTTTTACTTTTTTACTGATACTTTTTTTATTTCCTTATTGTCTCTCTACAACTTCCCACTAACTCACTTCTTTAATAAATGTTGTTGAATAGATGATCAAAATATTCTCAAAAGCCTAGATTCTAGCTAAACTCACTAATTAAAAAAACAAACAAACCCTGAGTTTTCTAATTCTATTTTGAGTATTTTGGTATGATTTATGCAACATTTGGAATTGATCTGGAATATGAAATATTACAAGGCAGGCAATAATTTCACCCCCAAACAATGGAACCAATGGAAGGTCAGAGAACTATTATATAATAATGAAAAGCCCTTTCATCTTCAAATTAAAATTAGCCACCCAATATTCCTGGTGTAATCACTTTAATTATTTCTAACTTATTTGCTCCTTAAATAGCTCTACTAGGATTATAGACAGTCAATTATAAAGACCTAGGGACTTCTTTGTTCTCATTATATGGAACCCAAACTCCCTAGTAAATAACACACCTTCCTCTCTCTTTGGACCTGTTCCATACTGGTATTGGTGCTTTCCTATATTCCACAAACTAGAAAATTGTTTCACATGGCTTCATTCCTTCCAACCTGACTATTTCCCTGGCTTCCTGAAGTCTGATTCACTTAGAGAGAGAAAGCAAATTCAGATCTAAGTAGACCATGGCAGACAAATTGTTGATGTCCTGTCACTTGCTTCTGAGAGCACATCACATTCAGAAAAAAGGAAAAGAGGTGTGATAGAGAGGGATGCTTAGTCTGAATAGAAAAGAAACTCAGTGGAATATTTGCTGTATTTGTCCTTCATTTTCAAAGAGGACCATGACATCAGGGAAATGATGACATGACTTGCAGTTGATTTGAGTGAGAGAGGGCTGTGCAAGGTCAGCGGTCTCACTTTCTCCTCCAGAGTCATCCAGATCCAGTGACCAGATATCAATCAAGATGACTGGAGATGACCCAGGATGCAATGGGACACCCTGGCCCTTTTAGGCTAAGGCCTTTTCGGGTACTTAGAGTAATGAAAAGGAAGAGAGAGGCTTCTCCTAAAAGTTCCATTCCCTTTGTCTTCTGATCTTTCATTTCTTAATTTCACTAGTTAAGTTGAAAATATTGGAGAATAAGAGGTGGCTCCAGCACACCCTGCTTACCACCCTCTATCATTCTAACTACTCATTTATTTTTTAAATCCATCTCTTCCATACTGTACATACAGAAGGAAAAATCATTTTATTTCTAGTCTTTATAGGATCATGCATCTAGAACTAGAAGGGACCCCAGAAACCAATGTAGTCTATCCCCTGATTTTTACAAATGAGGAAATTGAGGCCTAGACTTGCCCAGAGTCTCCGAAGTGTCAGAAGTGGGATTTGAATGGAAAATGGTTTTTCCACTTTACTATGTTTCACAGTCATTTCCAATCCCTTGGTTTGTCACTATCACTGAGCCATTTCTTCCAATGAAGTTCATTCCCTCTGATGACATTACCCTCAGTCACTGGCATCGCCATTTGTAGACTACTATAGCACTCTCTCATCTTTCCCAGTTTAATCTACACCTGACTTAAAGTCTACCTTCACATCAACTGCTACAATTACCTTCTATAAGTTAGGAAAAGAGGATCACAGATGTAGTCTGAAGAGATCTCGGAGGCCATCTGTTCAGTCCCTTCCTTTAAATATGGGGAAACTGAGGCCCCGGGAGGTAAAGTGCCTTGCCCAAGGTCACATAGGTCATGTAGTAGTGAGAAGTAGACCTAAGTCCTCTGACCTTAGTGTTCATACAAATGCTTTTTATAACATAATTCCTCTAGTGACCTTCATTTCCATGCTACTTCAGTCACCCACAGGAGTTCTAAGTTCCTGAACTCCGATTCTTCCCTGTCTGATCACACTTAATGTTTTTCTTCATCTCTCCCCTTGGCTTATTGTTTAAAAAAATATCAATCAGCAAACATTCATTAAGTTCCCACCATGTGTCCAGCATAGTACCAAGGCTCTGCCTCATTCTTACTAAGCCTGTGGCCTTTCCTCAGCCCTCATTTAAGTGTAACGAGATGTCACAATGGAGAGAATCTTGGCCTGGAGTTGTGACCATGGGCAAGTTACTTTCTGCTTGCCCTAGTTTATTCAGCTGTAGAATGGATATAGTAACAGCACCTTCTCTGCATGGTTATTGTGAGGATCAAAGGAAATAATATTTTTTTAAACTCCTGACACATAGAAAGCACTAAATAAATGCTTATTCCCTTCACTTTCCTTCCTTCATCCACCCAGTCTTTTCTCTCTCTCCAGCCTTTGACATTGTTGGCTGCTCTCTAATCAACCACTTTCTTCCCCTGGTTTCCGTTTTTTAATTTTTAAAATTTTTTCTTTCTTTCTTTCTTTCTTTCTGTGAGACAATCAGGATTAAATGACTTCATTTATTTGTCTATTTATCTATCTATCTATCTATCTATTTTTGTGAGACAATTGATGTTAAGTGACTTACCCAGGGTCACACAGTGAGTAAACATCAAGTGTCTGAGACCAGATAACTCAGGTCCTCCTGACTCCAGGGCCAGCACTCTATCCACTACACCACCTTGCTGTCTCTCCCTTGGTTTCTAGAACACCGCTTTTTGCAGTTTCTCCTCCTACCCATGTGATTACTGCTTCCTATTTTCTGGACTATCATTTATCTATCCTTGACACTGTGTCCCCTTTATTATAGTCAACCCCAAGGCCCTGCCCTGAGTCCTCATCTCCTCTCTCTAAAGGTTCTCCTTTGGTTATTCCATTTGCTTCCCTGGGATTGAGTGATTATTTCTATGAAACTATCTCCCAAATCTATATCTAACCTTAATCTGTGTGTGTGTGTGTTTGTGTGTGTGTGTGTGTGTGTGTGTGTGACTCTCTCATCACTTATTTCTACCTGCTGGGTATCTCTACCTGAAAGTCTCACCAGCATTTCAAATTCACTTTAAACCTTCTCTAATCTGGCTCCAACACATTTTTAAAGATTTATTTCATATTACTGTACTCCATGCACGCTCTGTCCCACGTAAACTGGCTTACTAGCTATTTGATTAACCTTGCAGCTCTTGTTTCCATGCCTTTACACAAGTAGTTTGTTCTTCCTGCCTTGAATGTGTTCCTTTGCCTCTTGGAATCTCTAGCTTCCTTGGAGGCTCAGCTCAAATACCACCCACTATGCAAATCCTTTCCCAATCTCCTCAGTGCTTACTTCTCCCTCCCTCCTCAAATTACCTTGTATTTACTTATTTCTGAACATGTTGTATTCCCCAAGTGCAATGTCAGATCCCTCAGGGCAGGGGCTCTGTTTTTGCATTCTCAGTGCCTTGTACATAGCAGGCTTTAGTAAAGGCTTGCTGATTTGAGTGGGGCTGCATGTATCTGCATTCTTCTTTGGTTCTTTACCCTTCTTCTGGTTTCACTTCCTTTCCTCACATTCTTGATTCTATAGTTAGCCATTTCAACAATGCACTCTGTTCCCACCTTGCATACAGTGCCTTTACCCTGACAGTAATCAAGTTTGGCTCACCTCTCCCATCCTGCCTTCTCTTTCCCTACTCCAGAGCTGTCAAACACTGATGGAAGAAGTGATGAAACAAGGCTGAAATTACTGGAGCTTCTCACTATCAAAATCCACCTGGCCTTCCTTGCATCCTTTAACTGCACTCCAATGGAAGCACTGTTACATGCTCCTAGAGGCCATGATCTGGCTCCAACCTACTTATCCACTGAAATTTCACCTTACTCTCCTTTGTACTGGCTACAAACCCAGCCAAACTGTGTTACCCTCTTTACCCTGCCTGGAAAAGATTTCTATTTAAATCTACTTTCTTCAAGGCCCTACCTCTTTTATGAAGTTTTCCTCATCTCTCCAGTTGAATGTGATTCTTCAAGTTGCTCAAAGCCCTTTTCTGGACCTCTATACCTATGACTTATCTGGTTTCTATTATAGCTTACTTGTGTCCATGTTTTAGTGTTCTTTCTCCATTACCTCCACCTCCAATAAACTATAATCTCTGTGTTGATAAGGATTATATTATTTTTCATGCCTGTATCTGCAACCCCAAGAACAAAGCTTGCTACATTTGGGAAGCAGGGGGCCTCAGGATATAGAAATTCATTGGCATAAGGAACTCTCTATGAGGAAATAGGCAACTCACTGGAAATTTAGAGTATTACATGGTTGCTTGAGGGTGCTAAGAGGTTAAGTGACTTATACAAATGTACACAAACTTGGTAGGGTTGAAGGAACTGAAGCCAAGATTGGCCCTTGCCAAAGCTGCCTCTCATTCTTTACATTGTTGGAAGACCCTTTATAAATGTTTACTAAACTAGATTGAATTAGTCACTCCAGGGTGATCAGTAACTTTTGGGGATTTTTTTTGGGGGGGAAAGGGGGAGTTGAACCTTATAATTTCCCAGACAACAGTAGGGCAAAATGTCACAATGGGCTTAAATTAGCCACCCCAGGTAAATATGGAAGTTAGTATTTTGAAACACTTTGCAGTCCTTCAGCATTAAAATTTCTAAACATATGGGATTTTAATTAATGAGATTTAAAGCTTGTGCTAGATCAAAAAAAGACAGATATGACCAAAGAAATATTGGGGATGCATTTCAAAACAATTTATTGTGCACCATTTTAGCCTCAGTCACCTTCTTTGAAAAAAAAATCCCTATGGTTTACCAGTCAATTGAGGTCTTTTGATTTAGAGCCAGCAACCAGGGAGGGAATTCAGCTTCACAGGTCAAGCAAGCATATTATAAAACAGCCCTTTGGTCACAATGAAATTCTCCCAAAGACCTTAATGTCTGGGTAAAAGTACTCAGCACCCAAGACAGGTTCTGAATCACTGGCTTTCATTTCTTATGGAAATGTCTGCTAAATTTCATCTTAAATCTTCTTTTGGATAATTGGGCTCCTATCCAAAGAAGAGGGAAAGTTTGTAAATGTGATAAAGCTCACACACACACAAACTTCTTTCCAATTCTTCAAAATGCCTGCAGCCTAATTTATTCATTCATTTGGCTTTCAGCAGTGAAACTTCATTGTCTACAACAGTATTACCAGAAGCTGTTTTAAGTATCCAAAAGAGCTCAGGGAGCTGAAAATTCTATTCCCATTGCCATGGTGAAGGGAGGAAAAAGACTACTAAAAAGTGCCTGGCTCCCAAGGCAAAGGGGGGTCTCCATGTGATAGCCCTTTGGAACAGCACCAGTTTTCAGAGAGGATGCCATCACAACTGCACTCATTACTCTTACTAAAAGCTAAAATATCGCTTCAAACCTCACTATAGAGAAAGGTCTTTACTTTAATTTTCTTTTGTTGTTGTTTAAACAAGGGAGAAAAGTTTCAAACGTCTGAAAAGATACTAATTATCTTGGCACCTGCTTCCCAAGCTTTGGGGATGAGATGACCCTCACTCAGCCAATCTATACACCAGGAAAGCTTCTTATAAAACTACCAAAGCATACTCCCAATATGGATGACCACTCCTCCAAAGCGTCTACAGAAGCTCCTGGATGTTTTCCAAGAGCAGTCATGGAAGAATGCTAACCACACTCATTATTTCTTTTCTGAAGCATGATAGATCAGAAAGTCATCCCTCCTTTTCACCTAATCCAATCTTTGCAAGAAGAATAACAATGTCAGTAATCTATAATAGCTCTCTGACAGCACAGATGCTCAGCTTCCAAAGAACATGCCATCTTTGAAGCAAGTCCTCTTTTATTCTGGTTTGCTTAAAATAACAGAAGTATATATAAATGGATTAATTAAAGTGAAACCTGTCAAGGAGACCAGTTCTATTGGAAGGGAACCTGCTTAAAAGTCTAACACTCTCAAATATGGATTAAAAAACAAACAAACAAGACATAAATAATTAAGCAGTTGTATTTGAAAACTGTTAAAAATACAAGATAGAATCTAAAGGGCAGATTCTATAAGCAAATAGTCCTAAGTTTTTTACTCTCTGCCCAAACCCCTTACAATCTGCTTTTTTCTTTCCTCTTCTAATCAAATTTCTAATTTATGAACTATGCCAGGGGCAATATGTGGAGTAGTGGGTAAAGTACTGAGCTTGTGGACAAGGAAAGTTTTGGGTTCAAATCTTGACACTG
Source organism: Gymnobelideus leadbeateri (assembly GCA_011680675.1). NCBI lineage: Eukaryota > Metazoa > Chordata > Mammalia > Diprotodontia > Petauridae > Gymnobelideus > Gymnobelideus leadbeateri. The sequence continues at coordinate 174,941 of WOXC01000276.1, forward strand.
AAATTAACTCGCTATGTGATCCAAGACAAGCCATTTTACCCTCTGTCACCAGCTACCTAGGACTTGTCTACTGAATCATTAATGGGCTGTGATATAGGTTGACTCAGGGAATCCCCACACCAGCAGTTCCTTACACTGATGAAATCATACATCTTTTAGTATATGTGTAAGAAAAATAGCAATGGTCATTTATTTGTAGATAATATTAGAAATATCCTCCCTGTTAAGAGTGTACTTCTTACCTTCCTGTTAAATGTGATGAGGAGAACAAAATGAATCACAGTTTACCCTGTCCTTGACTAGAGAACAGAAATAATCTATTCTTCATCCCCACTCCTTAAAAAAGGGCTTAGAATGGTCTGGAAAAAAATGTGTTGGTTTTTTTTTTTCCCTGTTGTGAAAAAGTCTAGATTAGCTTCCTTTGTCTATTTCATTTTCTACACCGACAATTTCAGAGAAACAAAGGATTGGGACTGAAAGAAATCTTAAAGATCTTAAAGATGTTAAAGTCCCACCTATTCATTTCTATGGATAAGGAAACTGAAGCCCAGAAAGGTTAAAGGATATACTTGGTGTCAACAGCTAGAACCCAGATCTTTTGCTGGCCTGGTGCGTTCTATCCACAACACTACACTGTCTCCTGCAGTGTATAAGGTTGTTTTACTTTAGTTTTTGTTCCAAATAACTTAAAATTGTTCTCTATGGAAAATACAAATAAGTGTAATGAAGTCTAGTCACATCATTAATTGCAAAATGATTAACATGCAACCTCATCAATATATGTATGTAAACATATACACATCTTTTCATATATTTAATATATTTTCATATATTCCTATATATTTTCATATATTCCTATATATTTCATATTTCATATATTATACTTGTATTCCCAAAGCTATCCTAATGGGTTGGTAAGCAAAAGCTCCTCCCTTCTTCATGGTCATTAGTAAGTGAAAAGATATTTGCATTTTTGCAAATTTGTAGGAATTTCAAAGTTCTGATGTTTCTTGCATGGCAGTAAGGATATATTTTTATTTGACAATAATAGTTCTAATCAAAAGTCCTTAATTAAACATTTATTACCTCCACTGCATTGAATTTTCTGTTGGAAGGGGTTTTAAAACCATCAAATCCAATGCTATATACTACAGCTGAGAAAACTGAGACCCAGAGAGATTAAGTGACTTGTTCGAGGTTCTACATCTATCCAGTGGCCAAGCTGGTATTAAAATCTAGGTTGGTTTGTTTTTTACTCCAAATCCGCTGCTTTTTTACTATAATGCTCAAACACATAATCATGCCAAAAATTACAATATAATAATGTATTATTCTTCCTTTCTTCGGATGTTGGCCACATCTCATCTTTAGACACAGATGGACAGCTAGACCAGTAACTGTGAGAGAGATAGATTGTCTCATCAAACTATGCATCAGGATGTACTGGAGTTTGGTTTGCTTTTATGTGTGTTTCTTTGGAAATCTTATGTATTTGGGACTTATTTAATGTTTGTTAAATTAAATTATTTGGATCCCTGAAGCTGGTCAAAATATAGAAGAAAAGCATTCATGTCAATGGCACTAATGAATATCAATAGAAAAACATTAAATAGCGTGTAGACGGAGAATTCAGCAGTATCCTTTTAAATTATAAGTTATGTTCCATAAGACTTATATCATTATATAAGGGTGGTATAAATGAAAACAAGCAACATAATATACTGATACTAATATTCATAAAACAATGTTCATATTAATGTAGAAAAAAGCTTCTGAAAATACAGTATTCATTCATACAAAAAGCATTAAAATATAGGAATGGAAGAATTTCTCCTTATATGAAAAAACTATTTGAAATCAAAAGCTAATATAATCTGTAAAGAGGAAACATTACAGGCTTTCCCATTAACAAGAAAGCTTGCTTTGTAAATCAAAGATATCTTTTCTCACCATTAGTATTTGACGTAATTTTAGGGACACAACAACAAAAGGAAATTAAGGGAATAAACACTGGAACAAATCAGGTTAAGTATATTTACTTATAAATGATTTATTTAGACAACCTAAGCAATTTGGCAATAAGTTAAACAAGACAATATATTGGTTTAATAGAACAATGATATATAAAATAACAAAAGGAAATTAAATCTATTACTAGCTGGACTGCATAAAAACAAGCCTAACTATTATGCTATTGGTAAGGGTCTTGTATAATTTTTTTAGAAATTAATAACAGAATTATATGATAAGAATCTTGATGTAATTAATACATAGTAATCAAAATAATAACAATAACAGTTACACAACCTGACTCTTCAGTAATACAAAATAATCACTGTAAAAAGGTATAAGGAGAACTTTAAAAATAGCAATAAAACTTTTAAAAGACTATTAAGATATTTTTAAATACAGAAAAAGAGGGAGAAAGAGGACAGTCAAACAAGTTGGATGACTTATGAAATTAATTTGCTTATTTATTATTATCAAAATATGGGGAAGGGGGTTGGAGGATGTTGTGTTTGAATTTCCTTTCTAAAAATTCTATTTATTCTCCCTGACTAAATTACTAAAGTCAGATTCTAAGCAGCATAACTTTGAGGCACATGCTATAAGATGACTTCAGTCATAGTACTAACAGAATTTTGTAACTATGGACTTTGAGAATCATCTAATCTAGGCCCCTCAAATTTCTTATCAAATAGGGTTTATTTTTATCATTTTCAGTAAAACACACGATGCAAATGTTGCTCATGAAACTTTTCAAATAGATGAAAATCTTGACAATTTTCATTTTTCTTCCACAGAGAGAAGAACAGTGCATACTATCCCTTTTCACTTTTTTTTTTTTTTTTGCATTTTGGAGGGCAATTGGGGTTAAGTAACTTGCCCAAGGTCACACGGCTAGGTTTTTGTTTGTGTGTGTTAAGTGTCTGAGGCCGGATCTGAACTCAGGTCCTTCTGACTCCAGGGCCGGTGCTCCACTCACTGCGCCACCTAGCCACCCCCCCATGCTATCCCTTTTGCAGACCTTTAGGTAGATGCCTTTTCAAAACCATATGCTACCCAATGATCTTAAGAAAGTCAGGATAAATTGCTTAAAATGGAAATAGACTTTTTGAAGCAACTTTATTTCATGACCTAAGTGATAGATGGAACCAGGCTGAATTGACAATTGAACATCCTACTATGAAACCATAGAATTAATGAGTTAGGGCACTGTTACATCTTTTTTTTTTTTTTTAAGCAATTGGGGTTAAGTAACTTGCTCAAGGTTACATGGCCAGTCATTATTTGTGTGTGGGTGCTCACTTTCTGAGGCTGGATTCGATCTCAGGTCATTCCAACTCTGAGGCCGGTGCTCTTACTCACTGTGCCACCTAGCCGCCCCACTGTTACATCTTATAGGCTCTGAATATTTAAGAATTATAAATAGGAAAATAGAAAAAAATGAATAGGAAGTGAATTTCCTCTTCCAATCAACCACTTTTTTGTGAATGGATAGTACAACTCATCAGTACCCTCAATTGCTTTTGTTACCCTGATGGGAGGGCTGGAGGGTGTAACAAAAAACTCTTCCAAAAGTCTCCCTTTATAGAGGGCTCAGAATCTCAGTCAAATCTTCATTTTCTACCAGCTGTTCTGTTTGGTTTTTTAGTCTGCCATAATCATCATGCCCCCCTCTCCCCACTCTCTGTCTCAGGATAAGTTCATCAAGAAACTCATCATGTAGATCACATCTGCTTTAGTATTTACACCTCATCAATACTCTCAGCTGTTTCTGTGCCTTTGATTAGAAGGTAAGAAGGTAGAGCAAAAAACTTCTCCCCAAATCTCACATTATAAAAAAACTCAGAATCCCAATTAGCTCTTCATTTGCTTCCAACTGCTTTCTTGGGTTCAACTCCACCATCACCACCACCCTCACCCTCACCACCACCATCACCATCCCTTGTCATGCCAGGTACAGTGAAGCCACACACCTAGCTCTCTTTTCACTTTCCTTTTGTGTATTGTCTTCCCCTATTAGATTGTAAGCTCCTTGAGGGGTTATTTTTTTTCTCAATTATATGCCCAAGGTTCAGCACTAAATGCCTCTCCTAACAATTATTTGTCATTCAGTTGGTTCAATTTGTCTGACCCTTCCTGACCCTATGAACCAATCTTTAAATGGGGTTTTCTGGGCAAAGATACTGGAGTGATTTGCCACTTCCTTCTCCAGTAGATTAAGGCAAACAGGTTAAGTGACTTTCCCAGGGTCAAACAGTTAATAAATATCTGAGGCTGAATTTAAACTCAGGTCTTCATGACACTGGACTATCCACTGGGCCACCCAGCTGACTCCCTAACAAAGATAAGTTTCTGTAAATGTATGAATACACAAAAATCAGTTTCTCGTGGGCTTTATAGGGAGAACTGCTTCTAGAAAATACAGAAGCACCATAATGTTTAGGTATCACAAAGTAAGATAAATCCAAAATTTTCTAAGTGAGCCCCAAAATCCAAAGAAAAAAACTATCATTAAATGGGGAAAAAGCAAAATAAACATATAATTTAAATAGGTATTTGAGGTTATTATATTTATAACACTAAGAAGGAGCATAGTAGAGCAGTGGGTAGAGTAGGTGTAAGTCTCTGTCCTGGCTTGGCTATTTCCCAAAGGTAGGGTTTTGTCCATGTCAGGAATGTTCTCTGGGTTTTCTAGTTGATAGAATGTACATAATAATACCTTTACCAGTTACCTCATAGGTGTTGTAAAGATTGAATGAAACTGCTCTTAAATTCAATGGGGTCATTAGGACACAGGAATTGATGGTCTCTCCCAGTACTCTGGAAGAGATTAGTAAATAGCAGGATATTCATAAGATTATAGGACTTAGAGCTGAGAGGGTCTTTCAAACCCCTTCAATTTACATGTGAAATCAAGAGGCCAGAGACAGCAACTTTCTCAATGTCACACAGTAAAGGCAGAGCCAGGATTCAAACCTTTGTCTTCTGACTCTTGAGTTAGGTCTATTTCATAATTTCATGCTATTAGTACTACTGTTACCATATTCAAGATAATAAAAGTGCAAAGATTTGTTAATACAAAAGTACTAAAACAAAGTACATGGAAAAAAATTGTTTCATTAGTCTCCTTAATCATAAGCTTGCTCAGCTCTGAAAGCAGTCTGACTTGTCCACATCCCTGTCATGGAGCACTGATTTTTATCAGAAAGACTAACCTGTTCACTGAGAATTGTCCACCATTTACCCCAACCCCCCAAGACACTAAGTCTTCAAGGCACAAAACAGAGCCTGGGAAACCATTCATTCCCTCCTCCTCTTGGCTAACTTTTCTGAGATCCTTAGATTGACAAGGCTAAATTAGGTCATAGCAGCTGCATAAAATTAACTGAGGCAGAGGCTGAGCCAGTGAAATCTAGGAGATGAAGTAAATTTCTTAACGCCTAGACTGGATGACAGACTGGGAATTTCTATTTTTCTTTCTTTTCCTTGTTTTCACCCCTTCATTTAGTTATAGTTTCTTTGACTCCCTCCTTCTTAAAAAAAAAAAAAAGGGTAAAAGGGGAGGAAAAATCCACATCAATGAATGTGTTTTCTTCAACAAAATCCCATCCTTGTTAGTCCATCCACAAAAGTTCATTAGTTGAATGAACTATTCTGAACAGACCTCATCTTTATTCCTCATTCCCCTCCCCCACCTTTTCTTTTTAACCTTTCAGTACAGAATTAAGGCTTTGTGATATTCAGCACATCAATGGACCCTCATCCAGCCAAGAGAGTTAGTGGGCTGGGCCACAGGACCGACCTTGTGGGCCACATTCCAATTCAGTGAGGTGGTGACAAGGAAGGAAGACTGAGCACAGCAGTCAAATGAACTTCACGTCTGATTGTGATTCATAACATAAACGTGTTAAAAAGAGGGAAGGGAAAGGAAGAGGGGAAAGGAAAGAGAGAGGGGAAAGGGAAGAAAAAAGAGAGAAGAGAAGAGGGGAGGGAAGAAGACGGAAGAAAAAGATAAGAGAAAGGCAAGAGATTGGGTGTCATTGAGTCAACGCTGCTGTAAGATTTATAGCATCAACAGAAGAGGAAGAACAAAGTAGTGTGGTACCTCGCCATTGAGTCCTGCAGCAAAGGAAGGCCCTTGTATGTTTGAATATGTGCAGTATTTTTAAAAAATATATTTTATTGATATGTTTTTTATAGCACCTGGATTTCATCCCATTGTTCTTCAACTGTTTTCAATCTTCATGATTCCACTTGGGGCTTTCTTGGCTGAGATACTAGAGTGATTTGCCATTTTCTTCTCTGGTTCATTTTACAGATGAGGAAACTGAGGCAAACAGGGTTAAGTGACTTGCCCAGAGTCACAGAGCTAGTAAATGTCTGAGACCAGATTTGAACTCAAGTCCTCCTGACTCCAGGGTCAGCATTCTATCCACTATGCCACCTAGCTGCCCCATTTCACCCTATACCCTCCCTGTCCCAAGTCCTTTCAGAAACCCATTTTTTTGTTTTTAATTTTTTATTTTCAGTTCCAAATCCTCTCCTTCCTTCACCCCCTCCTCCATCCATTTAAAAGGCAAAAAGAGAATACCCATTGTGTGAAGCCATGCAAAACCATTATCACACTTAACCTGTTATGGGGAGGGGGTTGCAAGAAAAGTGAAGTGGAAGAAACTATGTTCCAATCTGCACTTAGAGTCCTTCAGTTGTCTCTCTAGAGGTGAATAGCATTTTTCATCATGAATTCCTTGGAATTGTTGTGTATCACTGCACTGATCAGAGTAGTCAGGTTTTTCCCAGTTGATCACAAGTCCAATATTGCTATTGCTATGTGCAATGTTTTGCCAGTTATGCTCACTTCACTTTATATCAGTTCATAAAAGTCTTCTGTGGGCTATATATTTTTTATAAGTAATCACATTCCCTGTATATTCTGGAGGAACATTAACTCATTGAAATGATTGCTAATTTCATTTTAGGGAGTTTAAAAATGCTGGGGGATATTTACATTTTTCATCGAACTTAAATTATGAATTTAGGTAAACTCATTTGTACATAAAGTTTCCACATAGGTCCATTAGAGTCAAAACTTAAATTATTGATTAGATAGAAAAAGGATCTATTTCCTAATTGAAACATCCAAAGGGGAGGGGGGGAGATAAAAGCTTATGTTTAGAATAAACATAATATCACACTGTAAGAAATGCACCCTTTTCACAGTTACTCACATGTCCACATGTGGGACCCCAATATTTATTTAAATAGCTTCTTTTTACCAAAGAGCTTCTTTAGAATACAAGTGGCAGCTGGGGTAAGTGTAGATGGCATATTAAGAAACTGCAAAAGCTAATATCAGTTTGAATTGGTGCAGACACTGATTATTATCATAGACTTTCAATGACAGACATCTGCAAGGCCCTCATTAAGGCAGAATTCCTTAAAGCTTGAAATAGCAGCTGTGGATTTTCTTCAGTTCTCCAAATAAAATATCTGATTTAGCCACATACACCTCAGAATATTGTCTTTTCAGGTTTGGGTGTTCTAGCTTTTACACTCACAACTTCTCTGATGTTAACATAAAATTTCCACAGAGGCCACTGTACCACTGTAGGGTACATGATACATGAAGATTCACATTGATCTGAAAAAGCAAGAAGGGCAGAGAAAAAGCATAAGAAATAGTATTTTTAACTAAAATATATTCTATGATGATTGAGCCATGCATCCAGTAAAAATCAACTTTAGTTGTTCCAACATTGTTTTAAATCAAAGATTGACTTTATTTTTCTTGCTGGTGAGAGGATGGAAAGAGGCAAGGGAAGGAAGAAAAGTTCCCTTCATAATTTTATAGTTAGACTTGGATTCGTATCCTACCTCTAGTAATAGCAGAGGACTTGGATTTAAATCTTGTATGGCACCTACTACCTGGGTGACCTTGGGAGTCAACCACTCTGGGCCTCAGTGCACTCAAACATAAAACGAAGAGTTTGAACTAGTTGGTCTGTGGGGCAGCTAGGTGGTACAATGGATAGAACACCAGGCCTGGAGTCAGGAAGACCTGAGTTCAAATCCAACCTCAGACATTTACTAGCTGTGTGACCCTGGGCAAGTCTTATAACCCCATTTGTCTTAGTTTCCTCATCTGCTGGAGAAGGATATGACAAACCACTCCAGTATCTCTGTCAACAAAACCCCAAAAGGGGGCACAAAGAGTCAGAAAGGACTGAAACACAAGAGTCCTTTACAGTTCTAGTCTATTATCTGTGATTCTGTGACCCTATAGTCACCCAGGCATAAAAGTACCTGGGTCTTCAGTTGGACTCACTTTAGGCCTTCCACCAAAATTAGGACAGCTTGCTTCCTCTTTTTGGCTGTCAGTTGCCTATGTCCTGCAGGAGTTCCTCTCCTTAATATCTTGAATCTTTCTTTTCCAGTGAGGCCCATAATTCATTTCCCTTTCAGTTGCAAGTTTTAACATTGGTAGGATTGTACCTGCATGTTGGTTAGCTGTTTTCCATTAGCACTCAAATAAAAGAGGTTACTTCTCAGGAAACTTCTGATTAAATGATATATGGGGACATTTAAAAATATTGACCTTGAGGAGAAAACATTTAGAAGAAACTTTTGGAACTCGTTAGGAGTATCTATTTTATTCCTTTCCTCCTAGAGAATTTCTAATATCAGGATCTCCTAGAACGGAGATTTACTATTCATTAATCATAATTGAACTATTATTCCATTAATTTGGATTTAAAATATTAATTTACATATTGGCTTAGTAGTCTTTACTGGCTGTCTTTGTTAAAAAAAAAAGTGTCAGATTAATTGGTAAATTTGTCTTAGATAGTAGTATGTCAATGTTTAAAGAATATATGGTAACATTACTGTGAGCACTCCCACCACAGATCCAGATGTAGGAACCTCTCCCCCATTCCAAACCTTCAGAATCCTTCTTCCTGGATTGCCGTGGTGCTACACATATACATACATGTGTATGTATATGTATATATACATACATACACACACATACACACATGTTATTGGCTACCTTACTGGTGATACATCATTCTAAAGAAGTATGACCCCTATTCAAAGGCTTTCTAGTTTCTCAGGATCTTTCCAATCTTGTCATCTATTGGCATAAAGTTCAAGAACCCAAGTACTCTCCATGATATGATAAGACCCTGAAACAATACTTTAACAGAAGAGATATTACTTATATTTTTAAAATTGGTATTCATTTGTACATCAGTACAATGGTCAGTGTCAAATCAAAGTATGGCATATGACATACTATCTGCCCATCAGTTCATGAACCCTATAGGGATTCTCCTTCCTTCCCTCCTCACCTTCCCTCATACCAAGGAAAAGAATACAGGGAAAGATGGAATTAGAACTAATCGATTTTCCTTCATAAATTCTGTTAATTATCAGGCTCCATTTGCTCCCAAGGTTAAAAAGCTACAAATAAAAGATAAAATGTCATAAACTCACCAGAAATACAAAGGGAAAAAATTCATGGCTAAAAACTTACAAAAAATCCACAGTTAAAAATCAAATAGGTATTTAGAAGGTTATATTCACAGCTCCAGGTGTCCTTGCTAAATAAACATTGACCTTTTAAAGGAAAACATACTTTAGTAGTGAAAAGCATCTTGGAAATCATCTTCCAAGTCCTTTCCTTTATTTTTCTTTATCTTTTATTTTTCATTTTACAGCTTTTTGTTTTTCTCCTCACCACAATTAGAAGAAAAAAAAGAAAAACTCTTGTAACCAATATACACAGTCATCTGTGCATTGCCTATGTTCAAAAGTGTATGTCCCATTCTGCACCCTGAGTCTATCAAGGCTGTCAGGAAATGAGCAGTCTACTTCATTCATCATTAGTCTTCTGGCATCAGAGTTGTCCATTGCATTGATTAGCATTCTTAAGTATTTCAAAGTTCAACTTGACAATGTTGTTATAAGCTCTTCTACTAGGAAATTGTATTTTGTTCACATTTTACTCTATGCCAGTTCATAGAAGTCTTCCTATGTGTCTCTGAAACCAAACTTTTTGTCAATAATATATTACATCCATATGCCATAGTTTGTTCAGCCATTCTCCGACTGATGGGCAACCCCACACCATAGTCTTCATTTTGAAGCTAAGGCCTATAGAGGTAAAGTGATTCACTTGCTAACACATAATTAGTGATAAACCTTGAAGTCCTCTGTGAATGAAACTTATTATTTGTATTTCTTAGTGACATAGCTAGTATTGGGACCTATGTCTCCCAATCCACAGTACAGTAAACACTCCATTTTACTGCATAATATATCCGTCATTACATTAGTTTCTCTTGCACATGTGCTATGTTCCCATTCCTCACACATAGCTCCCTTCCTAACAGATGCGGAGGTCATATTCACTTCCATGGAAGTTTGGAATGCCTTCATATTATAAAGGAGATTATTATGTAATCTGTACTGTAGAAAGATGAACTTTTTGCTTACTTAAGTTTATTCTGAATCTTCACAAAAACCTTTTTGGTAGGCCCTTTCAGTTCCTTCCTTTAAAAGTAATCAGTATTACTAGGAAATATCCTGGATCCATGATCTCATTGATGTAATGAACTCCCAATGAGAAAACTTCCTTTAATAACACAGGCCACTGAAACTTAGAAACTTAGAGAGTTTACTGAGGGCACTGTTAGGATGTGACTGGCCTAGAGACACGTGGATAGTATTTGAATCAGATCTTTCAGAGTCTGAGACTGCCTTTCCACTACTGAGAAACAATTTTATATTACAACTAGAAGACATAGTGTTTTGTTATAATGTCTTTTGCCAGATAAAAACATTCCCATTTTTGGTGGTTTCCTCTTGAAGACAGAAGTTGTTTATCACAAAGAGAAACTAAAGGTCCCTCCACTCCTATGCATTTTCAATGGACTTGAAAATGAACTTCGAGGTTCACTGTTAATAGTAAATGCCTACTGTAATAACTTATTACTTCAAAATACTTCCTTTATCATTGAAAACATTTGTTTAGGGTACAGAAGGGGGAAAAATCCCAACTCCAAAAATACAACAAATAATAAAACAAAAGCACTCTTACAGAATTCTTCATTCGTGCCTGTAGGCATGAGGTTCATAAAATATCAATCACGTACTGCAATGAAATAGATTTTAGTTTTATGACACGTCTTGAAATAATTTAGAAAATACCCCAAAATGTCATTTAGGGGATTCTGTTCAGTGAATTATAGCTCATTGTTCTGCATTTTGGTTTATAAGGTATGAAATCAGATATACTGGCCCCATAATCATTACCATTTCCAAATGAACATTCACCTGGCAAAAGCCCAGATGAATAAACTGATAAGCTCAAAATGCATTTCTACTGGTGAATAATAATCTGAAGGTTTGGGGAAACCCAAACCTGTCATCTGTTTCTACTTAACAGAATCAGAACAATAAAAGCACCTTTTCACAGGGAGGGTGGGGAAATGGATGGAGTAGTTTCAGATCTTTATGATCTATTATCTGAAACCTAGCCACACAGGTAATCAGATAACTTTTTATTAAGGGTACTAAAAGATTTCCTCCTTCACATCAGAGAATATACACTAAACAAGTAACTGTGTCTGACTATAGACAGGCAGCTGTCTCCCATTTTAAATTTCAACTCAGCTATCCCTACTAATACAATAAAGCAGGGGCCAAGCCAATGAAAACAATTTTATTTAATGCTCAGAATGTGACCTCCTCTGATGCTTTTCTTGGCAGATTTTGTCAAAAGCCATGCTTCTGTCAATATCTTGAGGGCAACTACTAGAATTATAATATCTAGATAAGATAGAAGTCTATTGCACTTTGTCTCACAGATTGTGTTTAGAATGGACTTTACCTAGTCTTTACTGGGGGTTGTTTTGTGTGTTCCAGGAAAGTGATCCTGTTGAATTGTTATTTATGAGGAAAACACTACTAGATAACCACAACTCCCTTTTAAAAATGGACTCTATTATCTAGATAGAAACCTTCCCACGCTTGCTACTCTCCCTAGTCATTTATTTGGAGATAGGAACCTGCTTCATTTGTGTGGTTCAAATGAAACCAAGCTTTCCTGAAAGGATGGTGAATGCATGTATATATGGATGCATTAATAGCATTTATATATATGCATATGTATATAGCATTTAGATATATTTATACAGAATAGCATTTATGTAACTCATTAAAGTTTGCAAAGCACTTTACAAATATCTCCTTCCGTCCTCCCAATAATCCTGCGGGGTAGATAGATGCTCTTATAATTGTCGTTTTATTGATGAGAAAACTGAGCCAGATAGCAGTTAAGGGACTTGTTCAAGATCACACAACTAGGGAGTATCTGCTGCGGTTGTTATTTGAACTCAGATTTTCCTAACTCCAAGTCTAACCACTGTACCACCTAGTTAACTCTGTGTGTATGCACACAAACTCCAAGTCTAACCACTGTACCACCTAGTTAACTCTGTGTGTATGCACACAAACTCCAAGTCTAACCACTGTACCACCTAGTTAACTCTGTGTGTATGCACACATATGTAGATCCACTCACATATATATATATATACACATATACATATGTACATGAGTATGCACAAAGGCAATGTGTTTGTATTATATACTGCAAGTGTCCTACGTATGTTATATATGGATGCATAAACACACACACATATATTCCCTGTGCTCAGATTCTCAAGTTGTTAGATGGAGATAAACTTGGTTGGATTATCAATATTCATTTCATTAAAAGGAATTTCCGTTAAGTCTTAGTTCTCATAAGTTCTCTATAAACAAATAGAGGTTGTCCCAAAAGTAGCTACACTAAGACTTCTGAGACGACCTTTGCTACTCCAAAAAGTGCTGCCTGTTTAAGTTTTTAAAGCTTAAAACTGCACCAAGACTTCTGGGACAACTTGTGTTTCTTATACTCACAAGGTACTATGAATGCTCAGAGACAGGCAGTCTGTATTCATCAAGCTTAGTCTCTGAGGTGATAGTCAAAAGGGTAAGGTCATATTCTACAGCTAATTCCTGTATGAGAAAAGAGTCCCTGTTTCATTCATTTATTTGCCTAATGTATGTATCCCAAGGTAACCAGAGACTTATCTGGAGTTTACTGAACATGACAGGAGCTAGAAGCAATGCTAGCAATGTTCAGACCTATATATTAAGACTATGGGACTATTGATTTGGTCGAGAAATAGGCCGATTTTTCCCAACAAGAATTTCCCTTTTTTTCTCCACCGCAGTCATGAAGACACATTTTGTTTCTAGTTCAGTCACTCTGACCTCTCTATAAGAACTACTGCTATTAGCTTGTCACAGGACTGATGCCACATATAACATATGGGAGGTGGACATTTGGCCAAAACCTCAAATTTATTTCTTAGAATGGACTGTCAGACATCCACATCTACAAGATTCATTTTGCCTTTGATTATCCTTGTCGACCAATATTTGTTAGGAGGCATAATAGCTGTCTTCAATTTGAAGGGCTCTTATGTATAAGAGGCATTAGATGTCATTAGGCTTAACCCTGGAGGATAGAACTAGATGGCCCCAATCAATTAAGTATCTATTTTGTTCACAGTTCCTTGTTACTGCAAAAAATTCTGCTTGGAATACTGGTATGTACATGAGATCATATTTCTGTCTTTGACCTCTTAGCAGAGGGATCTCCAAGTCAAAGGGTACAGATACCTTAATTGTTTTCCTAGTATAATCCCACACTGCTTTCAAGAATCCACAGCTCTTCCAACAATATATCAGCGTGCCTGTCTTTCAGCAGCTCTCAAACACTGATTATTCTCATCATTTGTCATCTTTGCCAATATAGTGGGTATAAGGTAAAATCTTGGAGTTGTTTGGATTTGTCCTTTTATTGGACTTGGAGCAATCTTTCATAAAATTACTAGTATTTCACAATTATTTTGACAATTGCTTATTCATATCTTATCCATCCACCTACCCTCTAGGAGATAGCTTTTTTCATCTATTTGAGTTACTTGTCTAAGTCTTTGATATTAGACCTTTACCAAAGATAGTGGATACATAGAATCCCTGCCCCACCCCCAGTCAGCAGCTTCCTAGTTGCTTTGCTGCATCCATGAAAAAGCTTTTTAATTTCATGTAATAAAAATTATCTTTTATCTTTTGAGATCATTTCTACCCCTTGTTGAGTTAAGAATTTTACCTCTAGCAATAGCTGTGAAAGATACCTTATTTGACTTATTATAAGTTTATGGTATGAGATGTGAGACCAAACCTGATTTCTTCCAAACTGCTTTCCATTTGTCCTAGCAGTTCTTTTCAAGTAAGTGATTCATTGCCAAGCAACTTATATTCTTAGGTTTGTCAAATTTGAGGTTATGGAATACAATTGTTTTTAACTCTTTCTTACCTACTTGGCTCCAGTGATTTACCTTTAAAAACTTTTTTAATAATGGCCAAATATGTGTGTATGTATGTATATATGTGTGTGTGTGTGTGTGTGTGTGTGTGTGTGTGTATAATTATAGGTCTTGAAATGCTATTCTTCTCTCTTTATTAATATTTTTCAATACTTTCTTTTATATTTTTGACTTTTGTTTCCTGCACATTAACTGTTAATATTTTGTCTAGCTCTATAAACTATCCTTTTAGTGAGTTGGTATAGCATTAATGTATAAATTTTATATTAAACCATCAGGCAAACATATTATTCTTTTTTTTCAAGATTTTATTTTTTAATGGGTAATTATGAATGTTTTATATAACTCACACATTTATATGATATTCAGAAAACAAAGTTTAATTTTTAAATATCTTGCTATATCTTATAATTTTATATTATAATTAGTTAATTTCTAAGGTGCCATATATACTTAGGGAGAGGTTCAACACCTATTTGAAATAATATTCTTGATGATTTAAGATATTTTATAAATGATCTTCTCAGATCTGATTGACTCCCCCCTTTGAAATGCAACTTATAAACTTTTCACACTAGGAGTAATGAATATATGTTCTCTACCATCAGTAGTATTCTAATCAAGCCATAATTTCTCAGAAATAATCTTTTTTTTTTGGACATCTTATGAAACATTTAATTTTAAAACTTCAATTTTCAGATCCATTCCCTTCCTCCCTTGTCGCCCACTCCCTCTGAGAAGATAAGCAATTCAGTATGTGTTGTACATGTATAGCTATGCAAAACATTACCATAGTAGATATATTGTAAAAGACTGCTTATATTTCCCTCCCACCTGTCTCACCTCCCACCTGGTCCATTCCCTACTTTGATCTTTTCCCTCTTTGATAGTGGGTACTTCCAATCTCCCCTCCCCCCAGAATGCCCTCCCCTCCATCATCCCCTCTCTCATCCTCCTTTCCCCTATTCAGGAGAGTGAGTGAGGGTAAGATATTCCATTTAGTATGTATGTGGTTCTTTCCTTGAGCCAACTTCAATGAGAATATGCTTTTGCCTTTTTGCCTTCCTGTTCTTCCCCTCCCCTGCAACTACTTCCCCTTGCCTCTTCTACATGAGATAGTTTACCGTACCCTGTCTCTCTCCATCTCCTCTTGCCACTTTCCTCTCTCACCTCTTGACTTCACCCCTTAAGAATCATCCTTTCCTTGGGGCGGCTAGGTGGCGCAGCAAGCAGAGCGCTTCGCCTGGAGTCAGAAGGACCCGAGCTCGGATCCAGCCCCAGACACCCAACACACAAACAAAAACCCAGCCTCGTGACCCCGGGCAAGTCACCCAACCCCAACTGCCCTCCAAAAAAAAAAAAATCATCCCTTCACATCAAATTCAACCTGTGCCCTCTATCCATGTATACCTGTGAACATATGCCATGTATCCTTCTTCAATTATTTTCATAATGAGAGAGGTTTCATCAAACACAGTTATTGTTTTTCCATGTAGGAATGTAAATAGTCCGACTTTGATAAGTTCCTTTTGATTTCTTTTCCTTGTTTGCCTTCTCAAGCATCTCTTGCTTCTTGTGTCTGAATGTCAAATTTCCTATTCAAATCTGGTTTTTTCCTCAAGAATGCTTGAAAGTCCTCTATTCCACTGAATGACCATATTTTCCCCTGAAACAAGATACTCAGTTTTGCTGGGTAGGTGACCCTTGGCTTCAATTCCAGCTCTTTTGCCCTCTGGAATATCATATTCCATGCTCTTCGATCCCTCAATGTAGAAGCTGCCAGGTCCTGGGCTATTCTGATTGTGTTTCCACAATATTGAAATTGTTTCTTCCTGGCTGCTTGGAGTATTTTCTCCTTGATCTGGGGATTCTGGAACCTGGCTATAATATTCCTGGGAGTTTTCTTTTTGGGATCTTTTTCAGGAGGTGATCTGTGAATTCTTTCAACCTCTATTTTGCCCTCTGGGTCTAAAACATCAGGGCAATTTTCCTTGAGAATTTCTTTAGATATGGTTTCTAGGTTCTTTCTTTGATCATGGCTTTCAGGTAGTCCAATAATTTTTAAATTCTCTCTCCTGGATCTATTTTCCAGGTCAGTGGTTTTTCCCATGAGATATTTCACATTGCCTTCTATTCTTTCATTTGTTTGGATCCGTTTAATAGTATCTCGATTTCTCATAAAGTCACTAGCTTCCATTTGCTCCAGTCTAACTCTGAAGGAATGTAGGACTCTGCCACCAGACAGGGGAGCTTCTGCCCAAACGTGGGGTCTTCACAACTTCAGTCAGTTGGGTGGCCTCTGTAAAGCCTCCACCCACTCTGGCAAGTTGGATACCCACCCCAAACTCCCCCCCAGACCACAATCCGGATCCAGGCAGTTTAAAGCAAGAGCGATTAACCCCCAGACTGATTGCTGGATCTCCCTACAGTTCGCAGACCAGGAGCTAGAGCCACTACTGACACTGCAAAATGGCTTCTGTGCTGCAGTTTCTCCAGCAGCTTTTTGCTCCCCACTGCGCGTTCCCCAAATACTGGTCCCAAAGTCCATAGGGCACTAACCTCTCACTTTGTCCTAGGCATATCTGTGCTGATAATTCTGGAATCGCCACAATTGCTGGTGTTCTGGGGTCTCTCCAGCCGGCTGAAGGCCCGGCCACCCTGGGGCTAAAACCGCGGACCTGGGCTCGGCTCTGTGCGCTGCGCTGTTGGTTCCCAGATCACTGTGCTGCCTGCTCTCACAGCGCTGCTCTGGCCGCTCCCTGAAGGGCTGCTGGGCTGTCCTCTGCAGGAGGTTAGCTTCTCTGTGCCGTTCTGTGGGTGCTGTGGCTCCAGAAGTTGTTTGGAGACCCCTTTCACATTATTTGAAATTTGTGTGGGGCAGAGCACATTGGAAATGCTGTTTCTACTCCACCATCTTGGCTCCACCCCCCCATATTATTCTTAAAAATGAAAAAAAATTTACAGTGGTTCTGTTTTTAAACTATTTTTTCCCTAAAAATAACCCAAAATACTTTTTTTTTTTTTTAAGATCTGGCTCTGGTCAAAATTAAGTGATTTTGAATGACAAAATGATAGGGTTTGGTGGCAAAGCTGGAGAGTGGATTTTGTGATTGGATCAAAACTATACAGAAACAGTTTTATCTATTTCTATTTGAATCTTTTGTCATTTTAGAGATCAGAGTTTTCTGAAAGCTGATGAAAGGTGTTAGAATCATACTGTGGGCTGAGCCTCCCAACACTGACGATGAGAATCAGGACTGCTTTGTCAGAAACACAAGAAGCACTGTGTTGTAAGATATGAAAGCACAAGGACACATGGGTAGAGGAAATTGAATGGGATGTACAGAAGAATGTCTGTTGTTTATGTGCCCTGAACTCTCATTTTATGTTCACATAAATAGCTGGTGAGATACTGTCCTGTTTAATATCACAGGACTTTTATAACATCTTTACCATCACAAAGTTAAGAAACCAGTGACTGCTGTTTGCATGAAGATAAAAGCACCCTAGCCCAGCTTTCCTGATTTAAAGTCAGAGGATTCAGTGTGGTTATTTTCACCTCACTTCTCTCCATCCCACACTTAATGGGAACTTTAGCAAAGAGAATTTTATCAAGAACAGGAACTAAAGAAAAGGGAAGGCAGAACCAGGGGAACAATGGAGACAATTCAAAAAGATTATTTTGTATAAATACATGTTTTTAAATATTAGAAAAGTACATTCTCCATGACACAGTCATATTTATTTAAGTTATATACACACGAGAAAATAACACACAGTGAGTCAATTCTTAACCTTAATTAGACCACGCAAATATTTTGTTCTGGTTTTGACTTTTATCACCTTCTGAAATAGAAAATAATAATAATTGTTCATATTTATATTGTCTTCTAAGGTTATCAAGCACTTTTCTTATGATAATACTGTGAGGTAGGGAATGAATTCTGTCATTTGATGGAGAGTATTATTACTGCCATTTTAGAGATGAGGGAGCTGAAGCTCATTGAAAGGACTTGCTCAGGGGCACACAACTATTAAATTACCTCCTGCATCAAAATTCAGTTAGTTGCACCTAGTGTTCATCAGTATCCCTTTATTATTGTACATTTATATAATCAATTACTTAATTCCCTAATATTTATGGGGCATCTTCCATGTACTAGGAACTATATCTGTGTTTCTCTGACTTCCGTAGTTAATATCTAGGGTGTCTACCTTGTGACTAAAAGATAAGGCCTTACATTTCTTATATAATGACTTTTTGCATCTCTAGAGTTGGTTCAAGTCCCCTCCTGGAGTCACTGGGCCTACATACAACCTCATCAGGGTTTCCCAGTAAGGCATTGTTTCTCTTTCTCCTGAAAATACAAGGCATAAGGAAAGGGTAGAAATCTGTATGTTCAAGCTGTTGTTAAGAAGACATTCAGGGACTGACCTTCAAAGATGACTCATGCAGGGATGGCAGAGATGAGGAGGGAGCTTTAGGCAGTAGGATCTCCCAAGCCACTCATGTATTTGTTGTACTCAGTGGAAGCTCCCCGCAAAGAGGCAGCAAGTAGCAGTTCCCAGGAGTGGTGCCAAGCAAGCACAGCAGCTCTCAGTTGTTGTCCTATATCTCACCTCTCCTCAAACAGCTCTAAGTTCCATCAAGATTGGGGTAGTACATTGTTAGTCTCAGCACCATCTCTAGAGGGAGCTGTATACACTTCTGCAAAACTTCCCCCAAATTCCCACTTAATTTCTTATGCTGAAACCACGATGGGGAAAGTCATGATGCAGAAGGGGTGACTGTATTACATTGTGGCAAACTCTAAATTTTCCCCTCAGATCACTCCTAAGGTCCCAGAAGTTTAGGGCTGTGCCCTTAGACCCATTAATTCTTTCCTGGATCAGGATGCGTCTCATATTTCCTAAAGATGCTATAATACTCTACAGCATAGTGAGAACCCATCTCTCTTTCCTTAAATGTATCTAGGACACAGGACAAAAGATTGAGCATCAAGAAGCCTAAAGACAAACAACAACAAAAACAACACAACTCAGCATACACGACCCATACAGGAACTCTACCTACCATCTCCTTAAGTGGTCATCTGCAAATAATTTACTGGAGGTCAAATAGATGCTATAAAGCTAACTGAAGAGTTAGCTGAGAACCCCATGTCTTCCTATGTGGACCCTCAGCTGAAATTTCTTCCTTATTAAAAATTATCAAGCAAAAGAATACAGATAGATCCTGTTTAGTTGAACAACAAATCCCCTGAAGTTCTGCATTATTTGAACATGCATTGTATATTTCCTTTGGTCAGGAGCCAATCACCACATTTTCCATAATTAGAACAAACAGTGTGAGTTCAATACATGCAACCACTTTGTTCTGTTCATTACTCGGACTAATATGTACCTAGTTATAATCCTGGTGTATCTATTCTCCTTTGCTTTGTGATGTATATCAACATTATTTCACCTTACCACACATTTTTCTAAAGGGCAAAGACCCTTAGCCTGTATACCCTGTACATTCTAGCATAGCATGGATGCTTAATAAACATCATAAAACAATAATTAAGTCTAAGGGAAACTCCTCCTAACATCTGTGAGAGCACATCTGCTCAAAAGTCAGTGATCTGAAGAGGAGTCCCCAAAGGATGAATTAGTGTCAATATGGTATTTAATGATAGATAATTATTACCTAGATATCAAAAGCACTAGGCATAATAACAAAACCAATAAGTTAAGTGGCAACTGGTGTGACCCTACATTTCTG
Organism: Gymnobelideus leadbeateri; assembly: GCA_011680675.1. Taxonomy (NCBI): domain Eukaryota; kingdom Metazoa; phylum Chordata; class Mammalia; order Diprotodontia; family Petauridae; genus Gymnobelideus; species Gymnobelideus leadbeateri. The sequence continues at coordinate 195,158 of WOXC01000276.1, forward strand.
AGAAATTCAAAGTTTGGAATTTTTTTTTGAAAATCATCTGCAGAGAAAATTCTCATTTATGCCCTTTCAAAATTACTTAATGTGAAGAATATTATCAAATGGGGTAATGTATCTAAAATGCTTTGAAAACCTTGATTTACTAGATAAATGTTAATTACTATTATGACTATATATGTTATAATAACACAAAGTTTGGTTAAAAGATTGTTTAAAATGATGTCATCCTTGTGTTTTTATCTATGAAAATTTCTGCCCAAACTTTACAAATGTTCTATGGATCTGAGCAACAGATTTACACAAACATTTTATTCATTCCAGTATCCAGGTAAAAGTGTCCATTTAAAAAAAAAAATCTCTCATTTTATTGCTTAAATACTTTAGCCAGATAACGAGAAGACAGGATTCATTGGAAAACACCCTGATCTTGGAAAAAAAGATGATACAAAATGAGACGGATAGATAGTGTCATGAAATAAACGTGAATTTGGACAGACTTTGGAAGACAGTAGAGGATAGAAGAGCCTGGCTATGTTCCATGGGGTCATGAAGAGTCATACATGACTAAGGGACTGAATAACATTTTATTGCTAATTTCGGAAGGAAATTTCTCCTTATCCTTATTATAAGCAAGTTCTTAATCTTTTCCGTGTCCACAATGGCAAAATAGATTCCTTCTTTATAGTTTCTACTTAGTATTACTAGGTCTGGATTCCCTGCCCACCTGGTTTAAAATTGATGTCAGAAATGAACCTTGAACACTCAGCCAAATGAATAATTCATTTGTTGAAAGTTATCAACAAGTAAATGGTGAAGCCAAAGACTTCTGAAACTATTAAGAAGGCATCTGAGGAAAGAAGAAAGGAAACTAGGTAAAAAAAAGTTGTGACAAGTTTCTCTGGTGAAGGTCTCATTTCTCAAATTTATAGAAGACTAAGTCAAATTTACAACAAGCACCATTCTCTAATTGATAAATGGTCAAAGGATATGAACAGGCAGGTTTCAGAAGAAGAAATCAAAGCTATCAATAGTCACATGGAAAAAATGCTCTAAATCCCTCTTGATTAGAGAAATGAAAATTAAAACACCACTGAGGTACCACTTCATACCTATCAGACTAACATGGGAAGATGAAAATGTCAAATGCTAGAGGGAATGTGGAAAAACTGAGACACTAACAATTGGTGAAGTTGTGAACTGATCCAAGCATTTTGGAGAAATTTTTGGAACTATGCCAAAAGGCCTAAAAAACTATGCATAACCTTTTACCCAGCAATACCACTCCTAGATCTGTATCCCAAAGGGATCAGAGAAAAAGTGAAGGGACCTATTTGTACAAAAATATTAATAGCAGCTCTTTTTGTGGTGGCAAAGAATTGGAAATTGAGGGGATACCCATCAATACCTGAACAAGTTATAGTATATGATTGTGATGAAATATTACTGTGCTATAAGAAATGATAAGCAGGATAGTCTCAGAAAAACCTGGGAAGACTTATATGAACTAAGCAGAACCAGGAGAACATTATACACAGTAAAAGCCATATGATAAGGATGATCCATTGTAAATGAACTAATTACTTTGATCAAGACAGTGATCATAGAAAATTCCAAAGGAGCTATGATGAAAAATTACAATAATGCCAACTACCTCCAGAGAGAGAACTGGGGAACTCTGAATGCAGATTGGAGCATATATTTTTTTACTTTTGTTTCTTATTTTTTGTCTGAGGTTTCTTACAACTTTGCTAATGTGGAAATATGTTTACCATGACTTCACATAGGTAATTCATATCAAATTACTCACTGTCTCAAGGAGAGGGGAAGGGTGGGAGGGAAGGAGAAAATTTGGAACTCAAAATTTTAAATATAAATGTTAGAGTGTCTCTGAGGAAGAGGGCACATTAACAGAACACGTCAACATTTCCTAGATCAGGGTATTTTTTCAAAGACCTACCTTACATTTGATATTAGCCATGAAATATAGCTATAAACATGGATTAATTTGGCCCACACCAAGCTACAAAAATCATGGACAACTTCATAGCTCTCAGATTTTTATTTCTATCTTTTATATTCATGGAAAACTCCTACTTCAAAAAAAAAAATCTCTTCCAGGAGATATTTCCTACTAACCTACAACACAGATTACTCTTTTATTATAGCATTTATGTATTGAATTCATGCTAAATGATCATTTTCTGCTTCTTACCTTCTAATGGATTTATTCCCCCTCAAACAGACTTTATAATCTTTTTTAAAAATTTCATTTGTACCTTCTCCTACAATACCTCCTGGTGGTTGATACATAATTCTTAATTAAGATTAAATCATCATTAGATGTTTATTAGGTCATTACTAAGAACTTTTAACTGGTTCAAAATCATAATATTTGAAATAATTAACTAATCACAATATCCATGGCCTTATAAACATGCAACTTTCTAAGTATGTAATATTTATATACATATATATATGTGTACACATACATATACAGATATATATTTGTATAAATAAAAAACAATCAAAATGATGATAATAATAGCTAACATTTATTTATATAGTGCTTACTATATGTTAAGTGCTTTACAATTATTTTCTCCTTTGATCACTACAAAAATTCTGGGAGGTAGTTGCCATTATTGTCCCCATTTGACAGATGAGGAAACTGAGGTAATAGAGGTCGAATGTCTTGCCCAGAGTCAGACAGTCAGTCATTGTCTGAGATTGGATTTAAACCCAGGTCATCCTGCAGCACTCTATCCACTGAGCCACCTGACTCTTCTCCCCACCCACCCCTCTGGCCCCATATATATATATATATATATATATATATATATATATATATATATATATATATATATATATATATCCATCCACATATATGGCTATATTTAGGATTTTTAATGTTTGTTTTTAACAGACAATAAAAGTATTTCAAATCCTCAGTATCAAAGCTCCTGAGGTGTTTAGACAAATAATGATAGAATGCATTTGCATCATGCTTTAATGTTTATACTTCTTATCAATGTCTGCTAGATACCACTAGGCCCTTGGAGACAATGAATACATGAAGGAATGGAAAAACATTCGTTATGTGTATACTATGTGCCAAGCATTATGCTAAGCCACGAAAATGCCAATACAAAAGAAAAGACTACAGTAGAGAGTGGCAGCCAAGGAAAGGGTATTTTGGTGTGGAAAAATAAAGGAATATAGATTTGCGGTTCAGTGGAGTAGATTAATGTACCCTTTCCAGGAGCAATAGCAGTGCTGATTTGATTATGCTTCTAGAACTGAAAGGGGTGTGTGGGGGTATCAGGCAGTTATCTGGGGCCGACTCAAAATAGAGGGAGAAGTGAGTGCTTTACAATTATTACTTCACTTAATGCTCATAACCCTGGGAGATAGGTGTTATTATTGTCCCTATTTTACAAATGAAGAAACTGAGGCAAACAGAAGTTAAGGAAATTAGCCAGGGTCACACAACCAGTAACTGTCTGAGGATGAATTTGAACTCAGGTCTTCCTGACTCCAGGCCAAACACTCCATCTACAGTACCACCTGTCACTAACCAATGGGATGAAGGTTGAGGACTAGGATGGGAATTCAAAGTATGATTGAATGACACTATAAAGAAATTCATAAATGAAAATAGGATTAAGAGATCCACATAGCAATAGAGAGTGTAGAAAACAGAGAATTTCAAACATCAATGAAACAACACTTTGTATTCACAGTCACACATTTTATGTATTTTACTGAACTGGAGATTTCTGCTATATTTTTTCATGAATTAATAATAATAACTTCAAAAAAATAATAATTTCAATATAACAATTATTGTAATATTTCCCCTTCTTGATTTACAGCAGAAATCCATTTTTTCTATTAACTTAAAATTAGCAGCCTTTCCTTTAATGCCCCCAAATATGGAGAAATAGAAATGATTTAGGCATAAACTTGGCTTATATCATTATTTCCATCCTGGTTATCCTCCTCTGCACATTCTTCAGCTTACCAATTTCCTTCCTAACATGGCACCAAAAACTGAACACAAAAACTTCAGTTGAGGTCTGATCAGAAGAGAGTAGAGAGAAACTCTCACCTTTCACATTCTGGACACTAAACTTTCCTTAATCCAGCCAAATATCCCATCAGCCTTTGGACTTCCATGTCACAGTATGGACTCTGGGTTGTTACCTTCTTGAAGCACTCTCTTCATTAACTTCTATAATACTAGCCATTAGTTCCCCATCTCACACCTAGCTCTTCCTCTAACCATCTATTAATGGGTATTTCCTAAGCTTCATTTATATTCCCATGTAATCTCCCTGTACTTCAAGACAGTTTAGTAATGGTTTCACCAATCCCATCAAAGGGCAGGGTGGTACAGGGGATCCTTACTTTCAGCTGACATCTATCTGACCTATTATTCGAGTCCTGCTTCCTCTGTAAAGCCTTCTCTGATGGTGCCTTCTTGTATTTGTCCAAATCGCAAAATTATAAGCTATCTAGTTTTCTAACTCTGGTATAATATTTGGCACCTTATATCAGTTTACACTATTGCTATATAATGTCACAGATTTAGAGGTTATCTAGTTCAATCTGCTCATTTCATTGACAATGAAACTAAGGCTCAGGCAGGTTAAAGGGATTTGCTTAACCAAGGTCACCAAGGTAGCAAGTGGAAGAGCCAGACGTTGAACACAGAGTCTCCAAATCCAAACCCAGTCTATTTTCCATTGTACCATGCTGATTCCAAATAATAAACAACTAGCATTTATATAGTACTTTTAAGGTGAGGAAAGTACTTTAAAATAATAATTGACATTAAGAAAACAACCATAAGTACAAAAAAGTTCATAGTTGTGATACAAAAAGATGGGAGGAAAAACGTGCCCAACAACATGGGAATGGATGAAACAATTATGCATGAATGTAATGCAATATTACTACATGGTGAGGAATGAGTAATATGAAGAATTCTGAGAAACATGGGAAGATTTGTATGAAGTGAAGGGGAATAAAGAAATCATAGTAGAGAGAACAGTATGCACAACTACAACATTGTAAATAAAGTCAACCCTAAAAGATAAAAACAATTTGGTCAAAAGTAATATTCAATGCTAGTGTCATAATGCTAAGGTTAAAGGATACATTTCTCAGTGTTCACAGTAATTAATTTTAAAAATATTTGATGGGAGAGGCATTTGGGGGGTTTTGGGAAAGTGTCTGTTATGTCAAAACAAAATAATACATCTACAAAATATATAAAAAATAATATATCAACAAAAATTAGGTACCATTTACAACCTGAAAATAAACTTAAAGAATCAATGTTTATTCTTATTAGCTCCTCTTTCAAAAAGAGAACCTGTATACTCATACACACACACACACACACACCCCCTTGGTCATTAAGTCTCCATTATAGCCAAAAAACTCATCATACTCAAGAAACGACTACTTTCTAGTTTCAAAAGCAAAAGATGAAAAATAATGGAGTACCATGCCTTATATCATATGTTTATGTTAGCAGTGAGGCTAAGAATATAGGTCTGATTTTTGTCATAAAATTATTTATTTTACTTATATTTATTTATATTGTTATATAAAATTTTATATGAAATTTTTATTATATAAAAATTTAATTTATAATTAAATTAATAATGATATAATATATATGTATATAAATATATAAACTATCTATAGTTATAGATAGATGATTGATTGAAAAATGGTAGAGATAGCTAGCTAGCTAGCTAGATGATAGCTTCCTCATCTATGAAATAAGGGGATTAGATTAAATGACCTCTAACTTTTCTCACAAATCTAATAGTCTATCTCTCTCTAAATTTGAGTGTAGCAATGCGGCAGATAAAATAGGAAACAAGACTACCATAAGATAAATAACTTTATAGACTATTGGCCTAGATGAAGTTTGATCAGCTCTAGGAACTCAGAAGCAAATGCTTTTTGGAATACTTACTAGGTTGAACATTAAGGGAGAAAAATATTTAAGAGAATCATTGACTTATCTGTGGAAGTCTTCAGGGATCGGTAGTCAGCTAGCACTTACTTGCCATAATTTACTTAGCAGCCTTTCCAAATACTATATTAAACTTCAGCCTCAACATATATTTGGTACATTGCTATAAACATGTTTGCTACAGATGCCAGAAGAAATTGTAGCCTATGCAGAATGAACAAGCATTTTCAAAGTGGGTGCTCCATCTCCTTGAAACAGTCCTGGTACCTCAAAAGACATCAAAGTTTGTTTGAAATGGAAACAGTTTTCTCCAAAGTGAGTCTTTAAAGCTCAGAAAGTGCCATAGAACAGCTTTAAATTTAGGCCTTCTTCTATGGCACTTTAAGAATAACAGATGGATCGACATCATTAGCATCCCATTTGCATTTTTCAATCTATAAGAAAAAAGGCAGCTAATAATCTCCCAAGAAAAATTACAAAGCTTTCATGCACAATATTATTATTGTTCTTATTTAGAATTTGTGTGCATTGTCTTTTTACAGTTGCTATTGTTCCCAAGTCCCTTCAGAGATATAAGTCATATATACTTGACAAATGACGAAACAGAGTAGTTACATGGCAAGATGTGGTAAGAGCTAGATTTTGTATGCCTTGCTTTGTCAAGGAATAAAACTTGGGACACAGGTAGAGATTTAAGTCAACTGATATATAATATGTACAGCATATTTCTGTAATAATAACAATAATAGCCAGCATTTGTATAGTACTTTAAGGTCTACAAAGTGTTTTTCAATATTATCTCACTTTATCTTCACAACAACCTTAGGCAGTAGGTGCTGTACATTTCTGTCATGAGACATCTAACATTAAGGGTCCATTTACACACTTATGTACACCCATTATATACCAAGAGTCATCAAGATTATTGCTCCTTCTCGGGCTTTCCCAACACTCTACTGGTTGTTGTCTCCCATTGCTTCTCCATCTCATTCCCCCTCTTTACTTGGTACCACATCCCAAGGAGAGTTGAGGTCAAAATTTTTGATAGCAGAACTGGCAATGTAGAAGGAAAATATGGTGGGAAGGAGGAAAACTGCCTAAAACCTGCTGGTCCACCTCCTAGCGTAGCTGGTAGATGGCACCAACCCTGGTCTTCTCATCAGTGTGCCCAAGCCTGTACCATTTCTTAACTTCGAAGCCCAAGATCCCTCTTTACCCCAGAGTCTTAGCTCCATCCTAGGTCTTATGGCAAAGAAATTTCCAATTTTCCTCAGAAATGTAGGTGAATTTAATGTAGCAGAGTTTAAAGATAATGATGTCTAGTGTAGGTGGGTCATCACTCCTCTCTGCTAGCTGCTGAATTATCGTTTATATTCAAAACAGGTTCTAATGGAACAAAAGGATACGTTCTAATTATTTCATCATAAATTACTAAAACTGCATAATTTCTCTCATTAATTAAGCTCGGATATCTCACTTCATTTTATTTTGTTTTATTTTATTTTAAAAGGGGAAAAACCCCTTTCCCATAGGCTTCCATTCCTCTACCTTCCTTCTTCTGCTCCTTCTCTTCTTCCTTCTTTACCCCAAGCCTTGGTCTAACTCTTCTTCCTCCTCCTACTTCTTCCCCCCTCCTCTACACACACACACACACACACACACACACACACCAGCAGCAGCAGCAGTGTGACCCAGTTGATCAAGTGACCATGTGTTCAAGTCAAGAAGACCTGAGTTCAAATCCTGCCTCTGATCCTTACTAAAGATGTGACCCTGATCAGATTGCTTAATCTTAGTTTCTTTATCCATAGAAAGGATTTAATAATAGCACCAATCCCACAGGGTAGCTGTGAGGATTAAATGGGATGATATATATATATATATATATATATATATATATATATACATATACATATATATGATGTTTTTGCAAACTTTAATATGTGCTATTATTATTGTTATTATTTTTAACTATTACATAAAAAGACCCTATAAAGGGCCAGTAAAAATCTGGGATCACAAATGCATAAGAGGAAAAAAGAAGGTTAGATTAAATCTGGGAAATTGCATAATATTTTTTAAATGACTTTAAATTTTCCCCTGAAACAAAGGGTCATATTTTTAATATAAATATTCTTATAGTAATGGCTACAAATCATGAAACCACAGGCATCAAAGAATTAAAGTTGTAGGTCACCCAAAGGACATGAAAAGACACAGTGGATATGAATGGGTTGTAACATATTACCCCAAAATAACTGCACACAAGAGTAACATAAAAAATATTGAAGCGGGGCGGCTAGGTGGCGCAGTGAGTAGAGCGTCGGCCCTGGAGTCAGAAGGACCTGAGTTCGGATCTGGCCTCAGACACTTAATGCACACACAAACAAAAACCTAGCTGTGTGACCTTGGGCAAGTTACTTAACCCCAATTGCCCTCCAAAAAGCAAAAAAAAAAAAACAACAACAACAAAAAATATTGAAGAACAACTGTATAAATGAAAGAGAAAGTAGCCTGGTGATTTAACTAACTTTTTAAACTTAATCCCTCAGTATAAAATATACTACAAAATTTTTTGAAAATTAGAATATATCACCTTAAAATAAGGTAGTAACAAAACACACAAAAATGCAAAACATTCAACCAACCCCTACCATATGTGCTTGATTTTGCCAGTTCTCTCACTTTCTCTTTGGTTGTTGAAGATTTGCTAGTATCTGTGATGTTACCTCCATTAACTCCAAAATAAGAGTTGGGGTCTTTGGTTGCAAGACAGGCTGAGGGGTAGCCAAAGAAATGGGGGAAATGAGGAAATCTCTCTGTTGCCAATCCTTGATACCCACCTATCCCATGCCCTAGTACAACAGCCCTATCCTTAGATGGTCATGACTCCTTACCACCTCTACATGCCCAAACTCTCCATTTCTGGATTCCCTATACCAAGCTACTAGAGATAACCAACATTAGCCCTAGCTATAGGAATCTCCTTTCTCCCTACAACCTGGAAGTGGGAATGAGTAGAAGTTACTCCTCTACTTTAACGAGAAGAGATAAATACCTGGCATTTCTTCCAGGAAGATGGAACTTTAAATTTGTTTTCCCCAAGGTGATGTTGTAAATGGGGGCTAGGTTATACAGCACTCTTCCTCAAGGACATTAAGGGTTCAATAGGCTTTTGTAGGCTTCACTAGAAGTTAATAATTTCTTATAACATTGTTCTACATGAAAATGTGTTTTGAGTCTAAACCAACGAACCCACAAATTAACTTTTGTAAACTGGGCAATGACTATGTTAGATATTTTATATGAATTGATCAGAGAAATTAAGATGATGGGGACCAGGGGTAGATAACCTGAGAGATATGGTATTGAGGCTACCGTGCCAAGGAATTTGGCACATCAGGTCAATGTGGCATTTTATTGAAAGTAAAAATAGGCATCACATATATTCCAAAGTTGCTCTCTACTACACAGACCCTGATTTTATTTTCTGTAAGTCAACTACTTGCTTAATAGATGTTGCTAAAATGATGTATAACAGCAGTTCTGTGGTAACAGCTCTCAGTTTATGTTAAATATGGAGAAGGCATATTTTTAACTTAGGGAAATTACATAGAGTTATTTATTATGGATCTTTGTTTTGCTTAGACCATCACTCATAAAGGAAATATAAGCCTGAGGTGAAGTAGTCCCCTAAAGCAGTGGCTCTCAAAGTGTGGTCTTGGAACAGAAGCCCTGGTGGTCCCCAACACCTGGGGATAAGTAAGATCAGAATTATTTTCATATATATTAAGACATTTTCTTTTTTATATGGTAAAGATCATTACCATACTATTACCCACATAAACAAAATATCTTTGAGGGGTTTGCAATAATTTTTAAAAGTGTAAAGGGGTCCTACAACCAAAAAGATTGAGAATCACTGCCCTAAATTTCCACAAACAGGGTTTCTTTATAGTTTTTAACTGCTTATTTTTTTTAGTTTCAAACCCAACAGTTATTTTATTTCCAAGGCAAAAATGAGAAATTTTGTTTCCAATGGAGGAAAAAAGCTAATTGAATAGTTTCACAATAAGGAGAACTTAGAAAAAAATTAACCAATTAGGAGCTGATCTAATTAAAAATGAGCAAATGAACTGGAATCATCTGATCTGGGAATGAATGTTCTCGATGCTGTCATTTGTACAGAAACAGACTCAACCATATGTATATGAAGAATGTAACATTCTCCTAGTTTGAATCTTTGATAACAGCCAAGAGAACTATAGTTAGCTCACATCAGGGAGAAAGTTGAGGGTGTTGAAAGAAATGCATATAATACACATTACTACAAGAAAGTGAGATCATTTGGAGACTAACCAACTAGTTATGATAATAAATGGTGACCAAATCTTAATCATAATATTAGAATATCCTTGACTAGAGTATTTTTGAAATATACTTGAATACTAAGCATGACAAAAGGATTTAATTATTTCAAAATTAGCTTGGAAAGAAGCATTACATCTGGGACCCAACCATACATTCTTGACTGTGTTTCATTTGTTTTATTAAATGAAAAGAACAGTAGCACCTAGGCAGCTAAATAAAATGTTGGCACCTCTATGTGCCTCAGTTTCTTCATTTATAAAAAGGGGGATAATAATAGCATTTATCTCCTAGGATTGTTCTCTGGATAAAATGAAATAATATTTGTAAAGCATATTGCAAACCTTAAAGTGCTATACAAATGTTAGCTTTTTTATTAGCTGTTTTATAATATTTTACCTAAATTTTTGTCCTGAGGAAAAAAGACAATTGAACAGGAAATAAAATACTTGATCAAGTTCCAGTCTCCTTTGTACATTATATTTACATATTGAACCCCCATCCTCTCAGTAAGCATGAGCAGGCATAGTTAAAAGAGGATTGTTGTTGTTGTTGTTGAGTTGGTTTCAGTCATATCTGACTTTTTTTTTTTTTTTAAAGCAATTGGGGTTAAGTAACTTGCTCAAGGTTACACGGCTAGTCATTATTTATGCGTGGGTGCTCATTTTCTGAGGCCGGATCTGATATCGGGTCATCCAAACTCCAAGGCCAGGCCGGCACTCTTACTCACTGCTCCACCTAGTCTCCCCTTTAGGGCAATTGGGGTTAAGTAACTTGCCCAAGGTTACACGGCTAGGTTTTTGTTTGTGCGGATTAAGTGTTGGAGGCCGGCTCCGAACTCAGGTCCTTCTGATTCCAGGGCCGGCGCTCTATTCACTGCGCCACCTAGCCGCCCCCATATCTGACTTTTAATGACCCCATTTGAGATTTTCTTGGCAAAGATACTGGAATGGTTTTCCATTTCCTCCTCCAGCTCATTTTACAGATGAGGAAACTGAGGCAAGCATGACTTGCCCGGGGTCACACAGCTAATAAGTATCTGAGGTCAGATTTGAACTCAAGAAAGTGAGTCTTCCTACCTCCAAGATCAGCACTCTAAACTCCAAGAAAGCAACTCCTTTTGTGACTTGGGTTGAAACACTACCAGACCAGTATTAAATCTGCCCTGATCCCTATAGATTTCCATAGAGTGCCAGATCTAGCCTTTATTGGTTGACTTTGTGCCAAAATTAATGACTTGGATATGGTCTTTGATTTTCTACCCTACTTCTGCCTAAGCACATGGGACCATCTTGTGGACTCTGACCCATCCTCTTTGGTCCCAGAAACAGATGGAAGTTCTAAAGAGGCAGCAGTAGGATTGATGTGAAACAACACTTTCAAATAACAGGGAAGTGGAGGGTAGGGGGAGTCTGTCTCCCAAGAGGGCTGAAAGTCACAGAAGGGATTTTCCTTCAAGGCCTACTAGACTTTGTACTACATAGAAGGACGCAATGCATCTGTTGAAATCCAGTGGGGAGAACCAGGAGCAATGGGCAGAAGCTGCAAAGAGGGGAATTGAGGCTTACTGTCAGGAAAAACATCTTAATTTGAAATTTGCCACCTTGGAAGCAGTAGGTCCCTCCTCAATGGAGGTCTTAAAGCATAGCCAGGGGGGCGGCTAGGTGGCACAGTGAGTAGAGTACTGGCTCTGGAGTCAGAAGGAACTGAGTTTGGATCTGCCCTCAGACACTTAGACACACAAACAAAAACCTAGCCAAGTGACCTTGGGCAAGTTACTTAACCCCAATTGCCCTCCAAAAAAAAAAAGCAAAAAAAAAAAAAAGTAAAAATTAAAGCATAGCCAGGATATTCAGTTGGGAGGTACATTATAGGGCGCAATCATTTTTACACTTGGGTTAATCTAAAGGAATGGTTCTCAAAGTTTTTGATCTCAGGACTTTGGTCCTCTTTTTTTTTTTCTTTTCAGAGTGGGGAGGGGAGGGCAATTGGGGTTAAGTGACTTGCCCAAGGTCATATGGCTAATAAGTGTTAAGTGTCTGTGGTTGGATTTGAACTCAAGTTCTCCTGACTATAGGGCTGGTGCTCTATTCACTGTGCCACCTAGCCGCCCTCCCTTTGGTCCTCTTAAAAGTTATTGAGGACCCCAAAGAGCTTTTGTTTATGTGAGAAATAAATAAACACACACACACACATATACCTGTATATGTATATATGTATATTTATTAAATCATTTAAGATAACAATAATAAACTTATTATATAACAGATAAAATTTTATGGAAAAGTAAGTCTATTTTCCAAAACAAAAAAATAGTGACAAGATTGACATTGTCTTATATGTTTTTGAAAATCTTTTCAACATCTAGCTTGATAGAAGACATCTGGATCCTTACATCTGCTTCATCATTCAATCTGTTTTGAAATGTTGTTTTGGTTGAAGCAAATGAAGGAAATCTGACCTCAGCACAAATATGTAGTTGAAAAATGGAGAAGTATTGTAATTTACTGATAACATCTTAGTATTATTCTAAAAGAATTACTTCATAAGGTAATCTGTTTAATGTCTTCAAACAGAAGCTAGCTTGATGACCACTTTTAGATGATGGGATGGAATTCACACCCTTTGTGGGGAGTGTACTAGATGATATCTGAGATTCCTTTTGCCTCTCTAGTTCTTGGCTCTAATCTGTTGTCTTAAAAAACAGATCATCACACTTGAGAGAAGATTTTTCAGGTTGTTGAAAAAACAAATTGCACAGTAGATGAAGCACTCAGTCTCAAGTCAGGAAGATTGAGTTCAAATCTAGTCTCAGACACTTACTAGCTATGTGACCCTGGGCAAGTCACTTAACACTGTTTGCCTCAGTTTCCTCATCTACAAAATGAGCAGGAGAAGGAAATGGCAAACTATTACAGAATCTTTGCCAATGAAACCCAAAATAGATCACAGTCAGTCGTGACTGAAATAATTAAATAATAATTATTCTAAAAGATAATTTTGACCTTGCCGACCTCAGATAGCCCAGGGATTCTTAGATTATACTTTGAGAATGTCTCAAGAGCTTCAAACTATACCACCAACTAAAAAATTATATTATAGCATAATGACATTTATAATAACAGTTCACTGATCCATCAGCTATCATCTCTCTAGAACATAAAATATTCAAATAAGGTACCTTCAAGGAGCCAAAATTGATGTCACAAAGTTGATGCACTGAGACACTTGCAATTTGTTCTTTCAACAACCTGAAAAGCCTTCTCACAATTGTGATGATCTGGTTTCTAAGACAACTGACTAGAGCCAAGAGCTAGAGAGGCAACAGGGACCTCAGCTATCACCTAAAACACTGCCCACAAAGTGTGTGAATTCCATTCCATCATCCAAAAGTGGTCATCAAGCTAGCTTCTGCTTGAAGCCATTAAACATGCTTCCTTCTGAAGTAACCCATTCCATTTTTGAACAGCTTTTAAAAAATATTTAGCTGAAATCTATCTCCATATAATTTCTCTCTGTCTATTCTAGTCCTCTCCTCTAGGACAAAGCAGAACAAATATAATCTTTCTCGTCTTGGACTTGTTATGATCAATATTTTTAGCAGGAATTGGGAAGAGTTAAAGCTTATAAAAAAGGCCTAACCAGAACCAACAAGGCAGATAAAGTACTAGAAGAATTTGGCTAAGTATGCCCTACAGGTTCATACTGGGCTCTGTTGTGGGCTCTGTTAACATTTTCCATTATAGGACAAGTATCCAAATAAATTTCCACTTACTAGGATTACTAGGAAACTTTCAGAGCTTTTCAAAATAATTCATGATAGTTATCATACTGCCACACGTTTATTTAGTATTTTATATTTTACAGAGTTCTTTCCTGACAATATCTTTCTGAGGTAGATATCAACTATAGTCTAGGTTAGCACTATGTTTGATAAAACCCGAGTGTAACAGCAAGCACAGAAGTAGTTCACACCTTGTTTCAGCTATTGAATTGACACCTTGTTTCAGTTCCTTGTTTCAAAAGTTTCTTTTGAGCTTTGTATTAAGTCTGTTAAGGAAAAGAATGTGTGAACCCCTCAACTTGTGAACCCTAGAACTCATGAACTCCTGCAACAGGAAAGGGAAGAGCTAATGACCATATATAAGGAGAATTTCCAGGCTAGACACAGCAAAAACTGAGAAGAGGACTCTTGTGATGGCAGACTCAAGAAGGAAAAAACTTGTGGTATACCAGCACTCTGTTTGTCTGCTCTGTGTTGATGTTATGTTTCTTTGTGATACTTTGTGCAGAAGCCCTGGGACCTCACTGGAAGCCCTGAAAGAGGATTTTCTCGTTGTATGTTTACAAAAGTCCTGGAGGAGGGTTTTGGAGGTCATGGGACTTTACTGATGATTTGTGCTGACCTCTTGATCTGTATTTATTGGGTCTGTGTTGATTGCACAGGCAGATAGTGAATTGATGATGGTGCCAGCAATGTGTGTGAATGTTATTTTGGTTCTGTCAAGCTTTGTCTTCCAAGAAACAGGAACTGTGAAGGACTGGACACTGTGAACTTCAATATGGAATGGAAACTAGACAAAGAACTTGACAAGGAGCTGGACAACAAACTAGGAGCTGCCTGCCTTTGAACCCAAGTGACAGTTAGAGGTGGGACCATGGAAGAGGAACCATGGAAGCTGAGAACCAGCCTCTAGTCAAGCTGAAAGAAGACTTTACTTGGATACTGTGTACTGACTGAGAAGATTATGATTTATTGTTACCTAGTGGTGGAGAACTTTGACTTTTGTACTTTTTAATTGAATTAAGGATTTTGTGATTGACTTCATGAATGTACTTTGTTGAAAACTATGTAGCCATTTTAGTGATAAGTTGTTGAGTAGTTGTTGAGTTGTGACATGGTGAATGCTATATTTTGATTTTCTGTGATAAGTTCTGATGTTGTAAATGCTGTGCTTTGATTTTCTGTGAATGTTTTGCTCTGATTTGTTATTGAATTAAATAGAGAGTTCACTATACTAGGTAATCAAAACCTTGAAAGCTGTTCACAGCAGCAGTCCTATGGAAGGCTGCTCGTGCATGGTTTTGCACAGAGGGACACACAAAGGAATAAGGCAGAGTGCATTCCCTCGAGGAGCTTGCAATCTAATAGATGAGATGATCTGTACATAAATAACTTCAATACAAAATGGAAATATCATAAGACAGGTATAAGATGACCTGACATTTCTTAGGAAAGAATGTTCACTTTTTTAAAAAGTTATTGTATTTTCCCTCCTTCCCAGCCTTGCCATTTAAAAGAAAAATAAAATCCTTGTAATAAATATACCAAATTGAATAAGACAAATATTACCCATGTCCAAAAAAATGTATGTGTTTGTGCCTTGAATCCATCTTGCCTCTGTCAGGAGGTTTAAGCAAAGTTTGTCATCTGGTAGCTAGGTGATGCAACAAAGAGACCTTTAGCCCTTGAGTCACAAAGATCAGAGTTCAAATCTTACTTCAGACACTTACTAGTTGTGTGACTCTGGGCAAATCGTTTAACTTCTGCCTGCTTCAGTTTTCTCAACTATAAAATGGGAAAAATAATATCAACTTGTAGCAGCAAGGACCCTAGCATCCCCAGGGTGGCTGCCAACACAGGTTCTTAGATCTGCTTTTCTAAAGGAAAGCAACTCAAAATGGGTTAACAATCTTGATTTAATCACAAATATGCCATTTACCTAGTTCAGGGAGAAAAGGTCAGCACCCCGAACTTCAGAGAATACAAACAACTTACAAGCACACAACAAATACCGAGAAACATCAGCAGACAGACTTCCAACTGTCTGACCATTACATACCTAGTTACCAGAGAGGGAAGTATCAACACCTGGGTTTTCAAAGCCAGGGGACTCAATGGCTACCCAGAATCTCGTCTACTCAAATCATTCAATTCTTCTCAAAGTGAGCCCCAAAACAAAACTTCACATCAGAGTATATATAGACTTCTCCTGGCTCAGGGAACAAGCCTCCTGCCACAGGCTCCATGTGACCACATTCACCCTATTAGGGGGCAGAGTATATTTTCAAATCAAGGAAGGTTCTCAGAGTCACTTAAACTTATCAAAGGGCCTAGGGGAAGGGAAAATCTTAGATTCCCATTCCCATAACACACCTCCCTCCCAGGGTAGTTGTGAGTATAAAATGAGATATTTGTAAAAGCACTTTGCAAGCTTTAAAGTACCATAGTAGCTATTATTAGCATATTATTATTATCATATTAAATTATTAGTGCATTAACTATTATTATTACTATTATTACATGGAATCATAGGTCTTCATTGCACTGATTAAAGTTCTAAAGGCTTTCAAAGTTGTTTGTCTTTAAAATATTGTTATTACACAAATTGTTTTGGGGTTCCTGCTCACTATACTCTGCATTACTTCATCTTCACAGATTTCTCTGAAATTATTCTTTTTGTCATTTTTTATGGTCCAATAGTATTGTGTTACATTATTACATCATATTTTTCTTCATCTATCTTCCACTTAATGAGCCCTTCCTGTTAATTTCCAGTTCTTTGTCTTCATAAAGAAAAAGAGCCACTACAGATATTTTGGGCAATATTGTTCCCTTCTTTGATTTCTTTGGGGTGAGTGTAATGGAAATGCAAATTTAAAGATCTTCCCTGCCCCTAGCTTAAATGCACCTGGAGCCTGTGGTGGGAGGCTTGTTTTTTCAGGAAAGCCCACACCTTGACACTTTGTGATTGGGCAGTGGGTCCAGAAGGTTGTTACATTCTCTGAGCCAGGAGAAGGCTATATAAACCCTGAGGAGAGGCTTTGCTTTGGGGCTCACTTTGAGAAGTGTTGTGTGATTTGGCCAGATGAGACTCTGGGAAGCCATTGTTGAGAGCCCCCCGGTTTTGAAAACCCAGATGTTGATGCTTCCCTCTCTGGTAACTGTGATTTGGTATTGATATAATAGTTGGACAGTTTGGAAGCCTGTCTGTTTGATCTGTAAGTTCTGTAACTCTGAAGTTCGGGGTGCTGACCTTTTTCCCCTGAACTAGGGAATATATCTTTGTTTGATTAAAGTAAGCTTGTTAACCCATTTTGAGTTGCTTTCCTTTTGAAAAGCAGATCTAAGAACCTGTGTTGGCAGTCACCCTGGGGATGTTGGGGTGCTTGCTGCTACAGTGAGTGATCACTTTTGAAGTAGAAGGTGATAGAAGGCTTCAAGGTGCAGATAACATTTGACCTGAATCTTGAAGGGATGGATAGGATTTCAATAGCTAACTCAGGGAGAGAAGAGGTGAGATGCAAAAGTCAATGGAAACAACACAAACAAAGACTTAAAGAGGGTAAAAAAGTGAGTCTTGTTTGGGTGATGGCAACTGGTATAGGTGAAATGGAGCATAGGGTATGTGAAAAGAATTTGTGTGAGTGAGACAAGGTTGGAAAAGGAGCTCAGAACCAGACTTGAATACCAGGATGAGAAAAGTTTCCTGTATTAGTCGATGGGGAGTCACTGATGTTTAGTGTTGTGCACTTTAGGGAGGTTATTCTAGTATAGTATGTAGGATGAATTGGAGTAGAAAGAAACTGGAGAAGAGGAAACCTTCTGAAAGGCTCTTCAAAGAATTCAGTCAAGAAATAATGAGGTTCTGAATGAGGGAAGAAGTAGAAAAAAGAAAGAATGAATTGGAGAGATATAATAGAACTAGAGGTCCACAGCACTTGGCAACTGATCAGATAGGAGAGGGAGGAATAAAAGACAACTTGCAGATTATGAACTTGGGTGATGGAAGAATCCAGGTGCCTTTGAACAGAAATAGCAAAGTCAGGAAGAGAAGGAAGTTTCAGAGAAAAAGATGATGAGTTCAGATTTTGATACATTGGGCTTGGGGTTCTGTTAGGTAGAAAGAAATGTCTGGTAGGCATTGGGAATGCTTATCTGGGACACTAGAGAAAGATCAGAAATTGAGGACACAGATTTATGACTGAACTTCATAAAGCTAAAGGTTGAAAAGAGCTGATCAAATAAAATCATTTATATTTTACTTTTGTAATGAGTTATGTGGGGTTTAGCAATATATTAACCTTGAAAAACACTACATAATTCATTTGAAAGCAAAATACAAATAATTTTTATATGATCCACTCTTCTTAAATGTTGAAATGAACTCAAACTCAACACTTCATTTAATGCTAAAATTAGTTTTTTATTTTCCTAAATGTAGAACAATTAATGGATGAGGGGAGCTCTAGATCTGGAAACAGTTCAAAATGTTCAGGGATGAAAAATGCATTATGGATATTCTAACATTAAGATTTAAGAATCTCCTTTATCAGATTATCTGTTTCTTATCAGTTGCTTATATAACCTTTAGAAATTGAATTTACTCTGTTGTTCCATGCATTACTCTGGTAAGAGTGCTTACTATACCATAAGATAACCAAAACCCAAACAAGGTGATTTATAGGATTGTAGGATATAGTTGAAAAGGCCTTAAAAATCATATAGCCCAATACCCTAACTTTACAGATAAGGAAACTGAGGTCCAGAGCATGTAAATGAATTGTCCTTGTGTTCAACCTGAAGTTATGCTACAGAACTGAGATTAGTATGACCAGATTTTTCATTTTTAGACTAAAGTTCACTTTTAATTTCTGGCCTGGAAAAAATAAGCTTTCAGAGCCAGTGGAATGTAGATAATTGGTAAACTGAAGGCATGAATTAGCATATTTGGTAGTATTTGAGTTTAACAGTTCCATTATATTCTCTAGTGATCAAGATATTTGGAGATCACAAGAGGAAAAAAACACCAAGGAACATTACCAAAGGTATTAAAAATCAATTTCTCTCCAAGTTGAGTGCATTCTATTCAGTTTTAAAGTAGAGATTAGATCATAATAATGCCCTAGGCAAAAATAACTTCCAGCAAGAAATGACTGGAATCATACTCAAAGTTCTTAGAAAATCTAAATCAAGAAAAAAATTAATAACAAGAAGTTATTGTAGTAAACAGCTGGCAAACCACACAATATATGTCACTTCATATGGACTATTATGTTTTATATTTCATTTATGGCAACCAAAAGACTAGAGTTTACTATACTGGGAAATATGTAGAAATAATTTTGTTTATATCCAAATACAATATTAATGACATCTTTCCTTTTTAATGTGTTCTAATAACTCATGTGCCTGTTGCTAATATTCTATCTCCATTATTAGTCTTTAAAGTTGAGTTAAGCTACACAGCATTTATTTTCTTGATTACATTTCTTTCTAAAGTTGTGAAAAGCACTTCAGTGAAAGCACTGAAGCAGTCTCTAGATTCACATATAATGAAATAGCACCAGTTAAATATAATGGAGAAAAATAAAGCAACCATAAGAAGTACAAGAAGAAGGAATTAACAAATCATGCCAATTCCTACATAAGTGAAAGGCCTTATGTAGGAGGTGACATGTGAACTAAACCATAAAAGGATTCAGGAATTCCAAGAGACAGTGCATGCATTCTAGGCATGCAAAATATGTGCAATTCCAGAAGAAAGGCATGGAGGAAGAAGGTAGATTGTCTTATAAGGAGAGCAGCAAGTACGCCAGTTTGGCTAAGACAAATAACTGGGAATTCTAGATTCCAGGTCTCTAGATTCTAGAAAGATATGATGAAGCTGGGTTGTGAAAGACTCTAAATACCAGAGAAGTTTTTATTTTACCCCAGAGACAATAGAAAGATCCTGAAGTTTCTGAATCAAGAGATTAATATGTTCAGACCTATGCTTTAGGAACACTAACTTGGTAACTGTGGAAAATAGACTACAGAAGGGAGAGAGTAGAGTTGGGAAAACTATATGGGAAACTTCCACAATAGTCCTAACAAGAGATAAGGGCTCAACTATGGCAGCAGTGTGTTTCTAAAGAAAAGAGGACATAAGTGAGAGATATTATGGAAGTGGAATCCACAAGTCTCAATAAGAAAATTAATATGGGGTGGGGGAAGAGGGTTAGTGAGGGAGACTGAAGAGCTGAAGATGATTCCAAGATCGCTAATGACTCAATGAAAGAAAGTTGGTGTCCTCTATAGAAATAAGGAAGTTAGGTAGGAAGAAAAGATAATGAATTCCGCATCAGATGTGTTGAGCTTAAAATGCCCATATGACTCCCAAGTGTAAATGACAGGCAATTGGTGATACCCAAGTAGAAATAAGGAAAGAAACAATTGGAGTCTAACCCACATAGAGTTGTAATGAGTGATACTGGGCAATAACATGGTAGTCTGGGTAAACTCAAAAACGCTCATTTAACATATTCTTTGGAATTCCTTTAAAGTAAATAAATAGTAGCATCTTGGTAGTTTTCAGAGACATAACCTTAGGTATAATTCACAAAATACAGTGATAAACTCTTCAGAATACAAAGGTTTGTAGAAAAATATACATAGCTTCCATGTTAAACTCAGGTATTTGGAGGTGATTGTGGGACGAGCTCAAGCTAGTTACAGCCTTTACTCCACCATCTTGACTCCGCCCCTTCCATGTTAAACTCAAACAGAAAACATATCTTCAATACTGGGAGTCACAGCAATATTGAAAAGCCAAAGTAAGCCAAAGAAGAAGGGGTCAATTCTTTATCTTTTCTGGGATTATGAAATCTTAGGAAGGAATATAAAGAACTGAGGGGTACGGATAATATTTTCATTCCTATTACTCATTAAAGGTATAGACTTAATAAAAGAGAATATGAAAAGTGAACAGCTCATTAAGGAGATGGCATCAGAGAAGTAGATTCTGATTTCTAGACCAAGCTATTAGAATGACTCAGATAAAGACAAGGATGGCACATATATCAGATTTGTCAAATTTGCTATTTATTTTACAAAATAAAAGGTTAATGGGGTAGCTCACATACTACAGGATAGAACCAGAATCCAAGAAATTCTTGATAAACTAGAATCTGAATCATGAAATTAGGGTTAATAGGAATAAATATAAAGTCCTATATTTACTCTTTAAAAAATCAATTGTCTGGGCATAAGACATAACAAATAGGAATTGCTCATGGGAAAGACCCCTGGGATGCTAGCAGACCACAAGTTCAACACAAGTCAACAGTATGACACGGCAAATAAAAATATTTATAAAATCTTAAGACTGTATAAATAGAAATACAGTGTCCAAAATGAGGAGATTGATCATCTTGAACTTTTATTTGTTTGAACAACAGCTGGAGTACCATGTTTAGTTCTGGTACCACATTTTAAGAAGGACATTTAGCTAGAGCATATGCAGATAAGAGCATCCAAAATAGTAAGGAAAGATGGCTTAAAAGTGATAGTGATAGCTGTCTTCAACTATCTAGAAGGCTATCACATGGCAGATTAGTTTTTCTGTTTGTCCCTTGAGGGATAAACCTATAAACAATGGGTAAAGGTTGTTAACAGGCAGATCTTAGTTCAAAATGAAGAACAACTGAGGATCAACTCTGAGGGTCTTTGGCAAAGCATTGTAGCAGCAAGCACCCCAATATCCCCAGGGTAGCTGCCAACACAGGTTCTTAGATCTGCTTGTCAAAAGGAAAGCAACTCAAAATGGGTTAACAAGCTTACTTTAATCAAACAAACATACATTACCTAGTTCAGGGGGAAAAGGTCAGCACCCCGAACTTCAGAGTTACAGAACTTACAGATCAGACAGGCTTCCAAACTGTCCCAACATTACATGCATCAATACCAAATCACAGTTACCAGAGAGGGAAGCATCAACATCTGGGTTTTCAAAGCCGGGGGGTTCTCAACAACGGCTTCCCAGAGTCTCATCTGGTCAAATCACACAACACTTCTCAAAGTGAGCCCCAAAGCAAAGCCTCTCATCAGAGTTTATATAGCCTTCTCCTAGCTCAAAGATTGTAACAACCTCCTTGACCCACTGCCCAATCACAAAAGTATCAAGGTTGGGCTTCCCTGAAAAACAAGCCTCCCACCACAGGCTCCAGGTGCACTTAAGCTAGGGGCAGGGAAGATCTTTAAATTGGCATTTCCATTACAAGCATCTATATTGTCTCCCGTAGGTCTGTTGCAATTTGTGAAGGATAAATACCCTATAGATTTGTTTATGTTCTGCTGTCTCTGGTTTTTCCTTTTTCAGTGGTAGAAATTAACTGTGAAGAATTCTGTACTGAAATCTGGAGTGGTAGTAATAGTAATCTACTGCATCCAACAACTATTCATTCCAGAAACCTTGCCATCTGTTCTGACACTCCCCCTTTCCCCTACCACAGTCTCCTTCATGATCTGGGCATAGCAGTCAAACCATCACCGTCACTCACCAGACCAAAACTTCCTTCTCTGGCCATTATTCCTTTATATAATGTAGTATTCACATATTAACATATAAGTTCACTGAGGATAACGACTGTTTCATTTTTATATTTTTATCTCTAGTACCTAATGCCTGACACACAGTAGGAACTAAACTGCGAATCCATATAAATATCTAAAGGAAAAATGGAAGTTATCAATAGAAATAACCAACGTATCTTGGTTAGTTGGCAGCTATCCCAATTAAGAGACATGGCATTTCAGTGCCTTTCTTTTGAAAAATTACCACCCCTTGATTCATTCTCTATTCTCCATCCTTTCCATTCATCCTCTAGCTTTGTCCATCTGTCCCAGTTTCCTCCTCTCAGAGGGTGGTGACCTTACTGGTATCCTGCAGAAAGGCAATAAATGCATGCTCCAAAGCATCTTGGGAACAATTGAGATGCTAGCACCAAAGAGATCTCTCTGGAATCCTGACCTTTCAGAAGCTCTTTGTGAACACTTGGAAAAAATGGATGCCTGCTGTCCTTATTCACCTGCACACACTGTGCATAGGGGAGCACACTGTACAATTCTTTTTATGGCTTGCTCTTGGTAGCTATTCGTTAGCCTAGTTGGAGCAATATATTTTCAACCAACTTCAATACAAATCAAATGTAAATAGAAATTTTAAATACCGATTTTATGGATCTAGCTGAAAATAGAATTGGTTGCATGAACCCTAACCCCAAGAACCTATCAAGTCATGAAACATGAAATAATTCCATGTATATAGCTCACTAAAAAAAAAATCAAACAGGTTAAAGATAGCACCGTTTTTGCTAATATAATTGTCTTGAGATATAAACTCCTTGATAACAATAAAAACATTTAAATACATTTAATGTTTTTCATCCAAAAATGCAGGATATAAATAAATGCTTGTCACACTATCTTCCACTAAAATCCTATTGAATCATCAAGGTACAGAGGAGAGACTGGGATCTCCACAGGTATTCTACTGGACCCCAAGTCTTGGAAGCTTCCATCAAACTGTAAGAGTTTTCAGAAACATCCTGGTAATCAATAATCTCTAAACCTATTGCACCTGGCTGAGTCTAGTTTGTTTGGAAAGTCTCATGTCCTGCAGAATTGGCCAACAGTTGATGGAATTCTTACTCTATTCACTAAGCACAATATAAGCCTTATTGTGAAATATAGTTTATGCTAAACTATAGTCAAATTTCCATTTATTGCATAATGTTTTCACTCTTGTAACTGATAGGACCATGGTTGGACAAAGTTTAGGGGGCTACCAGAGGTGAACCTGATATGAGTGCCTTTGAAGACAGGGAAGTTTTTAGGGAATTCTCACTGGGGTGAAAGAACGATAAAAAGACATAAATAAAAAGATAAATAGGCAAATAAATATAGCATAAAACATATTTCTCTGTGATATTATCTATCTATATATACACACATACAACACATACACTAGAATTGGGATTAGGGTTATGGCTATACATATACATATATATGCAGCTATTATTACGTATGTGTATATGTATATATTTATGTATGTATATTGTAGCTAAGTGGAGTAGTGCACAGAGCACTGGGCTTGGAACCAGGAAGACATCTTCTTGAGTTCAAATCCATCCACAGATACTTTCTAGCTATGTATATGATCCTGGACAAATCACTTCACCCTGTTTGCCTCATTTTTTCTCATCTGTAAAATAAACCGGAGAAGGAAATAGCAAACCACTACAGTATCTTTGCTAAGAAAACCCCAAATACGGTCACAAATAGTCAAACAACTGAAACAAGTGAACAACTAATATATATGTATGTATGTGTGTGTATGTATACACATAATACATATATATCCCTAAGATTCAAAAAATCCAATGGTGGTCATTGATTATAGAGTTTAATTAGTTTAATGAACAAACATAAGCCACAGCTCATAGAAATACATTTTAGGGGTAATGTATAATGACAAAAAGGCAGCTGTGACACAATAGATTAAAAAAAAAAAAGATAAAAATACTCATCTTCCTAAGTTCAAGCCCAAATAATGTAGAGTTCAAATCTAAGTTCAGGCACTTACTAGCTGTGTGATCCTGAGCAAGTCACTTAACCATGTTTGCCTCAATTTCCTCATCTGTAAAATAAACTGGAGAAGGAAATGGCAAACTACTCTAAGGAGATGAACTAACACAAAATTGTCACCGATGCTTGAGGAACAAGTCAGACTAGAAGCCCTCATGATGGTTTTGATATAAAGACACTAATAGCCAAAGTAATGAGGAGTAGACTCTGATGATACGTTCATTTATGTCCTAAAAGGGATAGCATTTCAAGAACTGGGTAGTGTGTGAGTGTATGTGTCTGGGGGGAGGGGAGGGACAGACATTTAAAAAAGAAATGTACAATTATATTCAAATGCTTAACCCACATGGTACTCCACAACCCTTCACTAATGTAAACATTGGTAAATTCACATTTGAAAGGCAAACACTCATCTAAATCTTTATCTTTGTGGCACTCTCTTTGTAGACCCCTAATTAGACACTGCCTCCTGCTCCTAACATTCAGAACACCAGGGGGTTAAGATGTGCTTTAGTCTAATTCCAGCCTATGAGAAATCTTTTCTGTAAAGTAATTGTTTTCTTGGGCAATTACTAAGCAGGTTCCTGTGGCAGATCAATAATACTGGAAATGTAGAGGATAATTTACTTTTTTTTTTACATTCACTTTTAAATGAATTCCAAACAGTTGCTTGCTATGCTAACCTGCTTGAAACAGATACTATCTAATGATACCTGTGTGCTTTCTCAGTGCCTCCTGTACCTGTCACTACCCCAACTCCTCATAAATCTGTATTTTATTTACTAATAGTGAAAATGTTATTTCATAAAGATTACTGCTAAAATCTGAAAACCTGGGTTCAAGTTCTGTCTCTGAAGCTTACTATTGTAGCAGCAAGACCCCAACATCCCCAGGTGGCTGCCAATACAGGTTCTTAGATTTGCTTTTCAAAAGGAAAGCAACTCAAAATCAGTTAACAAGCTCACTTTAATCAAACAAACATATATTACCTAGTTCAGGGGAAAAGGTCAGCACCCCGAACTTCAGATTATACAAACAGATCAAATAGACAGGCTTCCAAACTGTCCAACCATTATATCAATACCAAGTCACAGTTACCAGAGAGGGAAGCAACAACATCTGGGTTTTCAAAGCCAGGGAGCTCTCAACAATGGCTTCCCAGAGTCTCATCTGGTCAAATCAGGCAACACTTCTCAAAGTGAGCCCCAAAGCAAAGTCTCTCATCAGGGTCTATATAGCCTTCTCCTGGCTCAGAGGATGTAACAACCTTCTTGACCCACTACCCAATCACAAAGTATCAAGGTGTGGGCTTTCCTGAAAAACAAGCCTCCCACCACAGGCTGCAGGTACACTTAAGCTAGGGGCAGGGAAGATCTTTAAATTTGCATTTCCATTGCAACTACATGGATGTCTTTGAGTAAATCACTTCATCTATAAAGAACTTTGGACCTGATGGCCCCCAAGGCCCTTTGCAGCTCTAGGTCTATAATCCTGTTACCATTATTATTATGAAGATTACCTCTAAATACCTGTAGATATGAACAATGTGCTCAGTACTAGTCACTTGAGAACTGAAATGTGTATACGGAAAACTCCCATCAGAAGCTTACCCAGTGGTGTGCTGGTAAATGTTTAACAACTGGCTCTCCAGCAAAAAAAAAAATGTACACACAACACACTTATAAATTTAATCTGGTGGGGTGGAGGACCTGAGTTCAAATCTGGTCTCAGACACTTAACTCTTACTAGCTGTGTGACCTTGGGCTAATCACTTAACCCTAATTGCCCTGCTCTCCCCTCTCCAAAAAAAAAAAAAGCAACTCCCCCCCCAAAACAAAAAACAAACCAAGTTTAATCTATGTCTATATTTTATCCATCACTTTCTTAAGTCCAAAAAACACCCAAAGCAATAAATCAAACCCTGATTTGTAGCATTTGCCGATTTCCTAGATGTAAATGCTCACATTTAAAATGTAACTATCAGGCCTTATAAGTCAGGATGAGTTTGTACTGGGCTTACCCTTATAAAGAGAGAAATGCTATATAAACATATTAAATATGAAACAAACAAAAATGGACTTATAAAGTGAGAAATGCTATATAAACCTTATAAAGAGAGAAATGCTATATAAAACATATTAAATGTGAAATAAACAAAAATGGACTTATAAAGTGAGAAATGCTATATAAACCTTATAAAGAGAGAAATGCTATATAAACATATTAAATATGAAACAAACAAAAATGGACTTTCATCTAAAAAAGGAATATTATACAGATAAATGTTCTGTGTCAGCATATACATACATACATACATATATAGACATGTATCTACAAACATATTAAATCTATTCAATTTACTTCAAAAAACATTTCTTAAGTGCTATGTGTGAGGCACTTTTCAAGGTTCCAGGAATAAAATGAAACAGTCCCTGATCTGTAGGAAGCCTGAATTCTCTGGAGAAAGAAATAGGATATATACAGCTGAATAAATAGAAGGACAGAGAGAGTTTTAGTTAGTGGGAGGGATCAGAGAAAGACAAAGAGAAGGTGACCTCTGAATATCTGACAACATACGGTATACATGTATACATATATAAATATAAATATACTTGCTATGCCCACATCAAGCCAACAAGCATTTATTGATCTTTTACTACATGCCAGGCACTGTTCTATGTACTAAGATTATGCTTTGTCCTTCGTTTTTGTTTGTTTGGTTTGGTTTTTTTTTTTGGGTGTCCTTCGTTTTTGAAGAAGACCAGAGTATCAGGGAAATTATGACATGACTTGCAGTTGACTTTGATTTGAGTGAGGGATCCTATGCAAAGTTACCAGCCTCATTTTCTCCTCCAGAGCCATCTGGGTCCAGTGGCCAGATGTTCATCAGGATGACTAGAGATAGCCCAGGATGCAATGGGAGACCCTGAATCTTTTAGCCTATGGTGTTTGCAGGTATTCACCTAGAGTAAGCTAATGTCCATGCAATGAATAGGCTTCTTTAAGAAGTGAGTCAAAGGATGGCCCCTTTAATTAGAAAAAAGAAAAATAAAAGAAAAATGGGAGGGGAAGACCCTCAGGGTTGCTATTCCAAAGAGAAATAGTTACATTGTAAGGAAGGAGGGCCCAGAATACAGGCATTAAATGGAACTTGGACAGGGACCTATTATGGTAAAATCTAGTGAACTGGGTTTAAAGTTTTGAGAAAGAAAGGAAGGAGAGAAGAAAGGAAGGAAGGAGAGAAGGAAGGAAAGAAGGAAAGAAGGAAGGAAAAGGAAATGAAGGAAGAAAGAAAAAAAGAAAGGAAGACAGAAGAAAGAGAGAGAGAGAGAGAGAAGGAAGGTAGCCAGTAAACCCCAAGTTAAGTGGGCAGCTTCTGGCCATCAAAATTTACCTTCCTTCTAGAGGAGAAGGAGAGGGAGAGGGAGAGGACAAGCTGAGGGACCAGAATGAAAAACCATCTCTGCCCTCCTGGGGCTTACATTCTAATTGGGGAAGACAAAACATAAAAGGAAGCTGGAAAGGGGGGCACAGAGTGAGAGGTGAAGGTGCCAAACTTGGGGACATTGTTGATAAAGGCCAAGAGGAGAGAGTCAGGAGTACAGATTGAAAAGGAATGAAGTCTTGGCTGGCCTCCTTAAAAAGTTCTGGGAGGAAGCAGTCAATCACAGTGAGGGGCTGCAGTGAGGTTTAAGGCTGAATAGTTTCTGGGGCATAGCAGGGAAAGTTGGGGAGAAGAGTCAGAACCCACTTTGTTATAGACATGTCCAAGTTCAGAAAATCACTTAGAATAATTTACATACCTCCAATCAGACTGTTAGTTCTGCCTTGTTCTATGGAGAAAAGACACTGTAGTACTTTTACACATGTGTTCTTTAGTGTTCATTTTGCTTGGTTTAATTCAGAAGTAAGGTGACATGTTTTATTATAAGCCCCTTTTCCAAGTATATTAATTGCATTGTTTTTAAAATGGATTTAATTAAGTCTCTGAATCCTGGCAGAGCCTATTTGCATGCCTGTTCATAAAGGGACAGATTTCTAGGTGTGTTTATATTATACTGTATATCATATCCATTAAATTCTATGCTAGTACCTGATCATAGATTGGAGATAAACCATTATGCCGTAGTACCTAGAAGACCCTACCAAGAGAGAAAGGTTTCAAGTATAGTACCAGAGACATGGGGCATTTGTCATCCAAGGAACTGAGAGTTGAAATAAGGTCATCAATTGAGGTCTGGCCACCAGGAAATTTATTTCTTCTCACGAATTGAGTAAAGCCACTGACTAATGTGTCAAGGGAATTAAAATTGTATCAGCTGAGGAGGGGGTCTCCTTCCTATTAAAATATCAGTTTTGTTGTTTAAAAAAAAATACATCCCTATATAGATAGCCATACATAGCAAGTGAAGGAAGATGAAAGGATTACCCTGGAGTTTGTGTATTTTGGGACAAATGTGCCTTACTTTATGCAATAGTCATGCTCTAGAAAGGAGATAAATTTGGACTGATATAAATATAGATAGATAGATACAGATTTATATCAATCCAAATTTTTGTCAATCAAATTCTATTTTAAATGAACTAGGAGAGAGTCTTCTGCAGTGAATCTTTTAAGAATACTAACAGTCAATCAAGAATTTGTCTAATTTTACAAAGTTGGAGTTTCTTATATCCATTTTCTTAAAGTGGTGAACATATGTGTATAGCACTCTAATCATCTCTTAATTTTCCAACCTGTCTCATCAATCTATGTGACCTTTGGCAAAGCATTTAATGTCTTTGGGTCTCAGTTTCCTCATGTAAAATGAGGTTTTCAGCACTAAGTTCTATTATCCCTTTATTTCCCAGGTGATCAATAATAGGGTTGAGTTGAGAAAATGATATGGTTCAGCATAAAGAGTGGGAGTGTCTCACTGAGGTGAGAGGAGACAAAGAGACAGATACCCAGAGAGACACAGAGATACAGAAACAGAGACAGAGAGAAAATATGAATTACTTTAGTGTTTTGCCTCTATATTCCTATATCACACACAAACACTAAAGAGCTATTTAAACTAAACACTAAAGAATATTTTAGAGTTAACTAAATGAATACAGACTTTCAGCAATGTTACAGCTAAACTTAGCAATGTCCCCCATGAATATGTTCCCAAGTTACAAATGATTAAATTGAATACCCCAGGTGACTGACTGGCATAGCATAATGAATTTGAAATTAATGGAAACTGTAACTATGGGTTTTTTTTTCAATTTTATAAAAAGATCACACATTTTCTGTTTCCAGACTAATGATTTTCTTATTCTTCCTCTCCAATCTAAACAACTTCCTCATTCATGACTATAGGGATACCTAGAAGATAGCTAAGGTCATTTGGTGATTCAGAATTTTGAAGTTTGCTAGCAGTTTATCTTTCTTATTTAATTTCAAAATAATCCAACAGGCATTACATATCTAAAAAGAACCTTCATGGGAATACAGTGAATTAAAGAGTCTACCTACTAACCATCTCTCATTCCCCTAGGGATATTATGTTTAGAGTACCCTTATGCAATATTTTGGTTCAAATACTACCAAGCTCAAATTGCTGTCACCATTTGAAACAAATTTTTAAAAGGATCTTGCAAAATGGGGGTGGGGTGGGAGGCAGTATTGTCATTGTACCAAATAAAAGTGCCTCTTTTTCTTTCCCTTTTATTCCTTTGTGTTGTTGGCAGTTTGGTGCTCCACCAGCACCCCCATAGAATGAGAGTTTTTCTTTCTTTTTCCCCTATCAGTCAACAATGTTAATTGAATGCTCAGGGTGGGCAGAGCACTATACAAGTAGCTGCTACCACCTGCAACCATTAGCAGCAGGCTATTTACTCTGAACTCCACTGAAATCTGGTTTGGTCATTACAGAACAGAGGAGGTGTTGAAGCCAAAGTTTTCAGCAAAATCCAATGAAATGACTGGATATGGAGTCAATCACCTGCTCCAGCTGGTGAAGAAAAAGCCCAGCTTTGTTGACACACACTGCCAATGTTTTTAATGCAAAAAGAATGAAATGCTTTGGATGTCAGCTCCAGCCTCAAGTGAGTCAAAAATAACATCCTTTCTGCTTTGTTCTGATTTGCCACGAGGTTTCCCTCATCTCCAAGAAAGCTTTCTGTATAAATAAGCAGAGAAAGGGGTAGACATGCTATCATGCCGGCACAGACAGCAGCTCAGAAGCCTGAGACAGACAGGTATTTTATGAAAACAATGTAACAATTTCATTTTACCAGAGACCAAAGTTTTTCAAATCATTTGACCCCTTCCTCTCTACAGATACAATACAGTCAACCAATAGCATGGGACACAGGTCTCACTTATTTCAGTCATCGATGATGACCAATATTTCCAAGAAAGAATGTGGAAGAAAGTAATTATTTTTTCCTTCAGAGAAACATTAAAATTTTGAAAGAAAAAAAACTATCATTTAAGTGTATCAAAAGCATATCAAAACCAGAAGAACTATGGAAAATAAATTAGATATGCTAAGTCATATAGTTTATCAACTTACTAATGGGTTCCAATTTCTCGGTTATGTTAACTATGTAAAACTAATCACCAACTTCTGGAAATTTTAGAAAAATATACTGACAATGAACTTTGTGTCCTTAGGGGACTGACTGCCATGTGATTTAGGCCAGAATGCATTAATTCAATGTTGCTGAGTAAGGAGAGAGGAATGGTCTATTCAAGAGAATTTCAAAATTAAGAATATAATTTTCCAGTATAACTGGGGCAGCATCTGATTTATTTGGGACTAACATTTAACAAAATGCCCAACTGCTGAAGGATTAATAAATCCTGAGCTAGAACTTGCATAGTATTAACTATATTTCAGGAATAAATTAGATACTTAAGGAGATACATTTACAGGCATATCCGCACCTAATGTTTTAATTGTTTCCAGGAAAACACATTAAGTGAAGTATCATTGGGGGTTGAGGGAGGAGGGGAAGAAGGGGCAACAATATCATAAGTGAGTTCTATTATTATGCAGAAGGACTTCACAACCTCAATCATAATGTAAAAATTCTGCTATTACAAAATAATGATGATTTTATAGGGAATAACTGCCTTTTTGTGCCTTAAGGATACTGTGGGAAGAGAATGTCTAGATCTATGATTCCATCATTGAGGAAACTCTTCTTCAATAAGGTGAGTCCTCTACTCACCCTTAGAGAGTTGCAATATTTAATTCAGTTTTAGAGGGCTGCCTGAGGTCAAATGAATTTTCCCATGGTCACATAAGCTAGGATATGATACAGGCAGGTCTTTCTGACTCCACTGTTGACCACCTAATCCACTACAACACTGACTTTCTAGGAATAGTTACTGTTTAGAAAATTAGCATCCAAATCTCTGACTGCATGTTTAGTCAGCCTCAAGGAAAGCAGTTTACTGATCCCAGAAACATAAAATGTCAGTCTCAACTTAGCTAGTAATGGTACTAATTTGAACTTTTGATGAAAAAGGAATATCAATGTCATGTTTTCAGGTATCATTGAAATTGTTCAATGTTTTGGAGGGAACATATCTATGTACATATCTGTAGACTAGTATACTTCTGAGGAATACGATGGAATCTATAATTATCTTTGCTTCTGACCTGTTTTTGCACAGTCAAGTAAATGACCCATGATCATACATTACATACATACATTACAAGACCTAGGTGATACTTGAACCTCGGGTTCTGACTCTAAGGCTAGTCCTCTATCTACTATCCTTATGCTATCTCTTTTTATAAAAAAAACTAAGAATAATTTTATCTAATCATTATTGAAATAATTATCTTTAAGATGGGAGTAGAGGCTTAATGTTAGCCTCTTATCATCCCTATCTAAAATAAATATTACATTGTAAGAGTTGTTAGGTCCTTTGATGCATCCATCACATTAAACACACCCTACTCCACTCACTCCTTATTGTGAAGAATTCACTGGTAGAAAAGATAAATTTATCAAAAAGAAGTCAACCTGATGCTCTTCTGAGTGAAGAATATACCTAAGACTCAGTTTCTCCCAAAAGACAGAATTCAGAGAAGAGGATAGGGGTCAGATAGAATGGGATACAGATTTGAGAGTTCACTCCATAGAAAGAAGAGTTGAAATTGTCAGTGTCTCAAGAATAAGTGTTATATAAAATATGCCATTAGATACATGCAAGCCCTTAAGAACAATTAACTAAATCTTTAGTGAACCAACTTTGATGTGTAATATAAACTTTGGGACCAGAAAGCTAAAATTTAAGATGAAATTTCATCAAGAATTGTCCATCACTGATCAGTAGCCAGCCAGCCCTCTGAGGTTGCCAAATGCTTGAAGGAGGTTAATTTTAAGTGCTAACGTTAAGTTAAAAAAGGAACAAAGTTAAGTCTTTGTAATGGAAAAGCAAATTTAAAGATCTTCCCTGCCCCTAGCTTAAGTGTACCTGGAGCCTGTGGTGGGAGGCTTGTTTTTTCAGGAAAGCCCACACCTTGATACTTTTGTGATTGGGCAGTGGGTCAAGGAGGTTGTTACAATCTCTGAGCCAGGAGAAGGCTATATAAACTCTGATGAGAGGTTTTGCTTTGGGGCTCACTTTGAGAAGTGTTGTGTGATTTGACCAGATGAGACTCTGGGAAGCCGTTGTTGAGAGCCGCCCGGCTTTGGAAACCCAGATGTTGATGCTTCCCTCTCTGGTAACTGTGATTTGGTATTGATATAATGGTTGGACAGTTTGGAAGCCTGTCTGTTTGATCTGTCTGTATACTTTGAAGTTTGGGGTGCTGACCTTTTCCCCCTGAACTAGGTAATATATGTTTGTTTGATTAAAGTGAGCTTGTTAACTGATTTTGAGTTGCTTTCCTTTACAAAAGCAGATCTAAGAACCTGTGTTGGCAGTCACCCTGGGGATATTGGGGTGCTTGCTGCTACAGTCTTGGGTTAAAATTTGCCCAGTGTAGGCTATTAAGCCAGTTATCTTCTTTCTACCTTAGTTTCTGTTGCTACAACAGAGGAATAAATAAATCTGTCATTTAGCTAACCTTCCAAGATCTTCCATAGCTAAATTTTAAAGCCTTGAAAAAAGAGAAACAGAGACTTCTAATATAACAAAAGAGCCATAAAAACTCAGCGTGAGATTGCTAGGTGGTGTAGAGAAGCTCTAGAATGATAGGCCTAAAGTCAGGAAGACCTGTGTTCAAATCTAGGCTAAGGCATTCAGTAGCTGTGTGACTCCAGATAAGTCACTTTACCTCTGTCTGCCTCAGTTTTCCTACCTATAAAACAGGGATAATAATAGCACCTGCCTCCCAGTGTTGTTTCGAGGATGAGAAGAAATTATATTTGTAAAGTGCTTTGTAAACCTGAAAGTACTATGTAAATCACATACACATATTTGTAAATTTAAGTTTTAAGGAAGGTTCACATTTGTGACACAATCAATGCTGGTAATTCCCAGCGTGGAAACTTCCCTTCAACAATGTCCATAAGCAATGGAGAATCATTTGTAATTTAGAGAGTAGCCTATGGAAATGAGAGATTAAATAACTTATCCATGTTTACCCACCCAGAATGCATCAGAGGCAAGGTTTGATCGTAGGTCTTCCTGAATCCAAGATCACTCCTCTATCTACCATGACACACTGCTTCTCTCCATTACTATAACTATTAAATCACCCACACAAAAGTATGAGAACTTTGCTTAGTGGAATCCATGAGGAAGAAATAAGAACTTATACAAAAGTTAAGGATGGGGGCGGCTAGGTGGCACAGTGAGTAGAGCACCGGCCCGGCCCTGGAGTCAGAAGGACCTGAGTTTGGATTCGGCCTTAGACACCTAACACACACAAACAAAAACCTAGCCATGTGACCTTGGGCAAGTTACTTAACCCCAATAGCCCTCCAAAAAGAAAAAAAAAAGTTAAGGATGGATAATGAAGATTAAAATCTAGATCTTAATATACCAAACATTTAAGCCTATTTCCAAACTATCTTCTATTGTTTCACGTAAGATCCAACAGTACTTTTTTAAAAAATAAAAATCATTTCAGAAAACTGGAAAAAATATAGCATGAACAGCTGTTTCTGGGAATATTTTCAATGACATAGGGTAGGAGCAGCCTAAACTTCAGATAGATTTACAATGACAGCCCACTATTGGGAGAACACATGAGGACACAGCAGATGGGAGAGGCAAAGCAGTGAGGACAGGAGAGAGGCCTAGGGGAAGAACATCTGGCAAATAATTCTGAAAGTGCTAGACAGGACAGGGAGAAGGAAACAGGAAAAACTGGGAGAGAGTAGAAACAGAAAGAAGATTCAGTTGAATAATGAAAGTATTAATGATGGAAAGAAAAGAATGTGGAGGAAGAAAAAGAAAGAAAGAAAGAAAAAGAAGAGAAAGGAATGAAGGAAAAAGAAAGGAGGGAAGGAAGGAAGAAAGGAAGGAGGGAAGAAAGAAGGAAAGAAAGAGAAAGAAAAAAGAAAAGAAAGGAAAGAAAGGAGGAAGGGAGATAAACAAAAGGAGGGAAGAGATTTTTAAAAACACAGAGAAAACCATTGACATACATGCCTCACAGAAACAGAAAACAATCACAATTAGAAAGCATGAGGAAAGACAAAAGAAAAGAAAGAGCAGAAAGAGAATACACATAGAATTTAGTGCCATAAGGGACCTTAGAGACCTATATAGTTCAAAATTCTCAAAAAAGTGTCAAAGAAATGAAATAATTTGATCAGGTCCATACTGGTGATAATAAAAAAAAAAATCCAGGATTTGAATACAGGATCCATTGTGACAAATTCACTGCTCTTTTCAATATACTTATGAAAGAAAAGGAGATTTAACAAGTCTAGAGATGGATATAAATATCACAGATTAAAAAAAAAAACACAGAAAAAGGGGAGAATTTCCCCTTCCCAAGTAACCTGGCAGTATCTTAGTTTTTTTAATAAATAAAAATTTTGCAAGAAAATACTAAAATAACAACCTGAAGAATTTCCTTCCCCAGGTTCCTATTACAGAAGTGCTTTTCCTTTTATGAAACAACATTCTTTAAACACTCCAAGGTCTTACCCTGGTTCTATAGCAGCTGCATTCATTCTAAGTCATGGTTTTCCTTTCCAGGCCATCTGGGATTATATACTCTGCCCCCCCCCCCTTTTGCTCCTCTAACTTCAAAACAGAATTCTCATCTATGGTCACTTAAACACAGAGATTATTTGGGGATAGAGTGAGAGAATCTTAAGGGGCAATTCATCGGTCTAGTATTAGATCTGTCACAAACTATGTGGTCCAGGAAAAGTCCCTCCACTTCTCCAGGTTTCAGTTTCCTCATCTGTACAATAAGAGGATTTCTAGGTTTCTGATCTCTAATATATTCTCTTTCTGTCTCTGTGTCTCTATCTCTACCTATCTTTCTCTGTCTTTCTGTCTGTCTGTCTCTCACATACAAACAGACACACATGCACACACCCCATATTTCTGAAAGAATCCCCATTACATTTGTCATCTCAGGCCAACCTCATTTCTTTTTAGGTCCTATCTAAAATCTTGGGCTGATAACCTATCTTCCTGACTGGCAGATCATCAGTTTCAAGGAGGAGCCAGTACTTATTGACGCAAAGCTCTGTCTCTCATTTCAAGACATCATGCTTTCTTCTATCGCAACATTAACCCTTTTAAGTACAAAGGCAACTGTCAAGACCCTTATATGGGAACCTGAGTCTCTTTTGATACCCCATTTTGTTAGGTGAAGGCTACCTCGTTTATTCCCCCATTTTGCTAAAGGCAATGTCTTCATAACTGACTTTGGAATTTTAAACACAATCTGAATGCCAGAAGGTATTCTGGAGTGGAGCCTTCAACTAAAGTCATAAGAATATGAGAACAATCACTTAAGGCAACTACAAAGGATCTAACATCCAAAAAAAAATCAAGTCTGTCAAAAAGATTCACCTCACTTTAGCAAGTGTTTTGATGTGCACTTTGGGTAATAAGGCAAGACTGGAAGTGTCATGGCTGGTGGCAACATACTTACAGTATCTTTCAACCACTTCAGACTCATACAATTAACATAAAGAATGTAGAATGCTAGAGTCTTTTTTTAAAGAATTAGGTAGATGCCCTTGTAAATCCTAACTGCTTCTCCTTAGCCAACCCAAGGTGACTTACTTTACACAAGACAATAAATTCCTTAGAGATATTAATGTATTTTTTTCTCTTTTTGAGTCATTACTAATCCCTTTCCAACCTGGCAGATATTTTCCACTTAAACTTCAAGTCTGGAGCTTGGTGGCTCACTTGATAGGACCTGCAGAATATGGCAAGGGCTCAATTAACATTTACTTATGCCAAGGTTCAAGAGCTAAGGATTTAAGACAAATGATAGAAACTTTTCGGACTGAATTGATTTTCTAAGTTGAAGCTCACTTCTTTTTCTTTGGGAGGTGCTTTGTCACTGAAGAATACCACCCGTCTAAGTCACAGAATCCCTCCTTCATCTTCCCTGGACCATTCAATGATACCAAAAGGAAGCTGCTGAAATGAAGACGCATAGCATGGTTACAGAAAGGATTGCTCACTAACATGAATTCTAGTTTGCGTTAAAATAATAAAAGGGAAAAACAAAACAAAAAAGCCTCAACATTTGCAGCCCCAAGCTTCTGTGGGATGAATCTTTCAAAAGTCCTCCACTAAACATTCTTTGAGGACAAGGTCTAGTTATTTTAGCTTGCTTTGTAAAGAGTTCAGAATAAGACATGCAGGTACTCAATGCAAAGGGAAATGAATATAAGTGGCATGAGTTGTTTGAAGAGTTGTGTTACTAAATGATTTAAACTCCTGACAGATATTCCATGTAAGAATTAGCCTTTGTTGAGATAGATATGTCAATTGTTCTTTGGAAATACTAATGGGAAGAAAGGTTTTCTTTAGGGATACCAGCCCTCTCATCCGTTTATGATAAGGCTGAGTGAGCAAAGGTTAAGTGCTATGGAGATGTGATCTGATAGGCTATGGTCAGCCTAGTGAAAGGGACCAGCAACCAAAGTCTTAAAGGCTGACCTTCCTTCCTTCCGAGTTATTATTCTTTTATTGAGTGAAAAGAAATAACAAATATAATGGATTCAGAGAAACCTAAGAAGAATTGTAATAACTGATGAAAAGAAGAGACAAAATGAGCCAGGAGAACAAATGATATGAAGATAATGGAGGGAATGTAAAGGTAAATAACTTTGAAACCGTTCAAAATCCTAATCAAACCAGTGACCAATCATGATTTTAAAAGGCTAATTGTGATGCCCGTTTCCCACTCCCTGGCAGAGAAGTGACAGACTAGAGGCACAAAATGAGACATAGACTTTCAGGCATAGCATAATCAATGCATTGGTTTATTTGACTTGTCTATACTTGTCAAAAGAAAAGGCTTCTGCTGTGGGGTGGAGTGAGGGTTGCCCAATGGTGATGATAGTGATTCAATATTGGATAAAGAATGAATTTGTGATTTCAGTATTACAGGGAACACCCAGGTAAGGAAACTCCCTCTCCCAATGAAGGTCTGCCCCTTTTCTCTAAATAATTAGCCCCAACTGCTTAAAAAAAAAAAAAGACCTCAGTTCAAATCCTGCCTCAGAGATTCTTAACTGTGTAACCCTGAGCAAGTCACTTAACCTCTCTGTGTCTTAATTTTCCCATATATATCTCACAAACTTGGGCTGATGTTCAAAAAAGTCAGCATTTGAAAAGCATTTTGCAAACCTATATAAATGCTGCCCAATATATTTTATTATATAAATGTCATTATGACATTTATATATAAAAATGTATTAAAGCCCCCACTTTAATTGTGTCATTAGTAATTACAAGGCAGTGGGGGAAAACACCTTAGTTTTATTTTGGGGGAATTCCTTTTTTAAACATCTCTTTCCAACAGACTGAACAACTGGTAAGAAATCAGAAGACCCTCCTTTATCTGGAGCTGTTATTTTGCTATTATGCTAAGTAAATCTCACTTCTCTAGGTACCATTAAGAAGTAGCAATGATAGTGATATCAGCTCTCCCTTTGACCTTTGTGAGGCTCAGTACATCTTTAGGCTACAAAGGCAGCTTTCTGGAAGTGATTCATACATCCCATTCACTAATCTCTTTGGTTTGGGCAGCACCTCAGTAGATAATTTCTTTTCTTTCTTTGTTTCCCTTTCAGAGACACCAAAAAGTAACAGAGAGGTAATATTTCTTTCCAGTGGGAAAAAAGGAAGAGATTTAAAGTACTCAATAGCTCCCCTCCAAATATGTAAGACAAAATATTTAATAAGAATCCTCAGTAACTATCATATTCAAGCTAAATTTTTCCCCCTCTGGTTAACTTTGATGACTGTTTTATCACAACAACTTAGGCTCCTTGAGAAACATTAGAGTAGAAAATATTTACTTCTTGCTTTCAATTTACTTAATAGGCATTGTGGCTAAAGCCATTTCCATCCATAAATACCTGAAAATTATATTATTTCTTCCTTCCTGAAATTTAGGCCACTGAAGTAGTGTTTGTCAACACTTCCTGTTCCTTCAGGACCTATAATTTGGGCAGGGTGGGAGGGATTCTGCTTACTCTTAAAATGTACCTACTCACCAACCATTTGTAGGTATCCATTTTAACAAACATTATTAAACATCTGCTACCTGCGAAGTGCTATATTAGACAATGGGCAATACTAGATAATTGATTATTCGAGGGGAGAAAGGGCAAGGAGAAAAGATTTTCACAAAGATGGTGGGAAATGAAACAATGCTTGTCAAGAAGGAGCTTAAGATGAAAAGGTGGGATGGAGGAGCAGTTGTAGACAGGTTCACAAATAAGAATGATAAGAGGTCTTAATGTGATAAATGCATTATAGAAATCTATGTGTGTAATAAGAACATTTTCAAGACAGAAATCACATTTAGCTGGGGGGATTAGGAAGAATTCCATGGATCGGGTGACACAAGTTAGACAGCTGGGTCTCTAAGGAAGGAGATAATTTTTAACAGGCAGAGATGTGAAAGGAGTGGTTTCCAAGTATAATTGTTGGGGGGGGGGGGAAGAGAGACTGCCAACGTGAATGCAAGGAGACAAGAGGAGAGAAAATATAAGGAGCTAGTAGTCCAAACTGGCTGTAGAGCACATAAAACTTACCTGGAAAGGTAAATTGGAACCAGATTGTGGAATAACTTAAATTCTAGATTTGTGCTTTGCAACAGGGAGGCTTTTAAAACTTTGGAGCAGGAGGGTGGCTCTGCATTGGTAAGATAATTTTGTTCAGTTTATCTCTGGTCCCCCATGGCCTTGAAGAATCTCGACTGGCCGCCACCTCCTGTAAGGGGGCAGAGCCTGGGGCAGTCTCGGTTTGTGAGTCCCTGGGCTAGAGGTTACAGCAGGAATTGATGACCCTAATGTTGTCTGGAGACAAAGGAATTTCTGCCTTCCCAGAGTCAGACAATCTCTTCAAGTGTGTTGGGACCATCCATGGGGTAGCTGGGACAGTATATGACTACCTAAGGTACAAGCTTTCCCTGGGAATTCCCCAGGGCTACCCCTATAATACTCCCACTGTGAAATTTGTCATACCTTGTTACCATCCTAATGTGGACACCCAAGGCAATATCTGTTTGGACTTCCTCAAGGACAAGTGGTCAGCTCTGTATGATGTCAGGACCATCCTGTTATCTATCCAGAGCCTGCTGGGAGAACCCAACATTGATAGCCCATTGAACACACACACTGCTGAACTTTGGACAAATCCCACAGGCTTTAAAAAGTACTGCTGGAAACCTACATGAAGAAGGTGACTAGCCAAGAGCCCTGACCCTGGCTGCCCGGACTACCTTCCTTCATCTTGTGTGTATGTGTATGTGTGTTTGTCTATCTTTTCCCCTTCCTTATAACCTGTCTTCTTCTGTCTTCTGTAAAGGACTCTGTATCATAGACTGTTTTCCTTCTTTTTTTTTCTTCTTAAGCTCTAATCCAGCCCTCAACATTAATGTATAAATAAATAAAGTTTTGGTTTAAAAAAAAAAAGAATTTTGTTCACTGTTATGTTACGCTTATTCCTGAAAACAAGTTTTCTACAGGAAAAATTGCACACCTTGCATTTAGCCTAAAAGAGATCAAGTTTGTGTCTTAACACTCAAAGGAGAAATGAAGCAAGAATGTAATGTCCATTATCAACACTATTATTCAGTTTTGCATTAGAAATGCTAGCTAGGGGTGGCAAGGTGGCGCAGTGAGTAGAGTGCCAGCCCTGGAGTCCGAAGGACCTAAGTTCGGATCCAGCCTCAGACACTTAACGCACACACAAACAAAAAAACCTAGCCGTGTGACCTTGGCCAAGTTACTTAACCCCAACTGCCCTCCAAAAAGCAAAAAAAAAAAAAATGCTAGCTATAAGAAATTGGAGAAATAAAAAAAAGCAATGAAGAAACAAAACTATCATTCTTTACAGATAACATGATTACTTACTTAGAGAAATCTATAGAATCTACTAAAAAACTGGTTGAAACAACAACTTTAGTAAAGTTTAAGGATATAAATTAACCTACATAAAGTATCAACAGTCTGTATATTACCAACATAGTTGAGCAGCAAAAAATTAGAAAGAGGATTTCTAGTCTTGCAGTCTATCTGCCAAGATAAACCCAGGGACTATATGCACATGATTAAAAAGCAGTCTTCACACAAATAAGACAGATCTAAACAACTGAAGAAATATCAATTGCTCATGGGTAGACCAAGTCAACATAATAAAAATGACAGTTCTACCTGTTACTTTACTTATCCAGTGCCATACCAATTAAACCAAACAATTATTTTTCTAGAGTTAGAAAAAAATAATAACAAAATTTATCTGAAAGAACTAAAAGTCAAGATTTTCAATGGAATCAATTAAAAAAAAACATGAATGAAGGTGGCCTAGCAGTAACAGATTTCAAACTATATTACAAAGCTGTAATCATGAAAACAATACGGGACTGGCTAAGAAACAGTGGTGGATCAGTGGAATAGATTAGGTACACAAGACATAGCAGTACCTAATTATAGTAACTTAATGTTTGAAAAAACCCAAAATCAAAGATTTGGGGGTAAGAACTCACCATCTGACAAAAATTTCTGGGAAAACTGAAAAGCATTTTGGAAAAAACTAGGCATAGCCCAATCTCTCACACAATATACCAAGATAAGGTAAAAAATGGATAAATGATTT
This sequence comes from Gymnobelideus leadbeateri, assembly GCA_011680675.1. NCBI lineage: Eukaryota > Metazoa > Chordata > Mammalia > Diprotodontia > Petauridae > Gymnobelideus > Gymnobelideus leadbeateri. The sequence continues at coordinate 237,176 of WOXC01000276.1, forward strand.
AGACATAAAGGGTGATATAAAGAAAATTAAGGGAGCAAGAAAATATGTACCAGTCAGATCTATGGACAAGGGAAGAGATTATGACCAAACATGAGCTAGAATCATGGGAAGCATAATAGATAATTTTGACTACATGAAATTAAAAAGCTTTTGCAAAAACAAAACTATTAATACAGTCAAAATTAGAAGGAAAACAGGAAACTGGGGGGGGGAGGTAATTTTAGCAAATTTCTCTGTAAAGGCCTCATTTTTCAAATATATGGGAATTGAGCCAGATTTATAAAAATAAGAGCTATTCCCTAATTGATAAATGGTCAAAACATATGCAAGGCAGTTTAAAAAAAATCAAAACTATCAATAGCCACATGAAAAATGCTCTAAACCAGTATTAATTAGAAAATTACAAATTCAAACAACTCTGAGGTACTACCTTATACCTATTAAATTGGCTAACATGGTAGAAAAAGAAAATGACAAATGCTGTGTTTGATGTGGACAAACTGGGACGCTAATATAGAAAATTAGGGTTCACAACTGCAATATTGAATAATAGTGCTGATAACAGGCATCCTTACTTCACTTCTCCTTTGAGTCTTAAGACAAAAACTGATTTCCCTTAGGTCAAATGCAAAGTGTTCATTTTTTTCTGTCAAAAACTTGTTTTCAGGAATATACTTTTGTTAACATAGCAGTGAACAAAATTATTTTACCAATACAGAATCACTCCCTTGCTCTGAACTAGAGTTGTGAATTACTCCAACCATTCTGCAGAACAATTTAGAACTATGCCCCAAAGGCTATAAAACTGCATATCCTTTGACACAGAAATAGCACTACTAGGTCTATATCACAAAGAAAGAAAAGGGTAAAGGACCTATTTGAACAATGATATTTACAGCAGCTATTTGTGGTGGAAAAGAATTAGAAATGGAATGGATGCCCATCAACTAGAGAATGGCCAAATAAGTTGTATATGATTGTAATGGGATATTACTGTGCTATAAGAAATAATGAGTATGGTGGTAAGACTTACATAAACTCATGCAAAGTGAAGTGAGCAGATCCAGTAGAACATAGTACACAGTAACAGTAACACTGTAAGGATTATGAACTTGGAAAGACTTAGCTACTCTAGTCAAGACAATAATCCAAAACAATTCCAAATGACCTGTGAGAGAAATGAACTCTGAGCACAAATTAAAGCATACTTTTTTTTTACTTTATTTTTCTTGGTGTGTGTGTGTCTGTGTGTGTTTTCTTTTTTGCAACATGGCTAATATGGAAATTTAGAATAATTTCACCTGTATAATTGATATCATATTACTTAAATGGTGGGGGAAAGGCAGGAAGGGAAGATAGATTTTGGGAAAAAAATTTTTAAAAATGAATGTTAAAAATGTTTTTACATGCAATTGGGAAATATTTAATGAAATAAATAAAAATGATATTGCATAAAAGTTCAAAAAAGATTATTTTATATTTTAAACCCAGCTAGCAAAAAAAGCTATGCAATATTCAAACACCTAGCCACGATTTTTAAAAAATGCAATTTTACTTGCAACAATCATTGATCCATTGTCTGTCACTCTCTTTAAAAAGCCGATGATAATCACTAGGATGAAACCAGGCTATTGACTTCATAAAAACCATTTTTGAAAGTGCTTTGAAAACTAAAGAGCCATACAAAAATATGACATGAGGTGTATGGGGTTAGTCAGAAGATGCTCCCAAAGATCATTGTGCACCTGCTTCTGCCTTTGATGGATAACATACAAGGAGGGGTGAGGTGGGGGGAAGGAGAGAATGTGCTCTTAATGATTATTCAAATTAATTATCTCTGAATGAGATCCTAGACTCACAAACGGAGAATTCTTCCATCAGGTAATTTTGTATGTGTTCTATATATGGATATTGTCCTATAATAAGGGCACTTATTAACCAAGAAAGAACAAAGAGTCAGTAATTTTCAGGGATGACTGCTATCAAATAACATAAATCAGAGAACACAATTGATTAACTAGAGGACAGATTTGGTTGCTATGGTGATATAAGGAAGGTCGAAGTTTTGATCACCTGCGAGACTCTTAACTCTTGGAAGATTTCACAGAAATTACAGATATTGGAGAAAGAAAACATCTACCAGGTCATCAAGTCCATCATTCTAGCAATAAAAAGAAATAAAAATGCTCTGCAGTCACTTCTTCTAAAGGCCTTAAATATCTTTACCAATATTAATTCTCAATTCCTAGAGATAGTTATTGGCATCCTCATTTTATGACTGAGAAGACTTACAATGAGGTGATACTGGGGGGGATTCTGGTTTAGAATTCAGAATTCCTAGCCCTTCTTTAATCTCAAGATAACCCACACTCCTCATTAAGAAGCTAGCCCACACAACAACATTAATCAAATTTAACTCAAGATGAGCCACCAGCATGGAGTAACTGCCAAAATAGCTAATGACAATTTACTCCACATTTATACTAGGATGGAACACAGCTTAAGGGAGGTAATAGGTGCTTCTATTTCTTCACTGGCTAAACCACATCTGGACCAGTTTTCAGATCCCAGTGACATATGTTGACATAATATGGACTTTGGAGAGAAATGGCATGGCTTATATAAAGAATACAATACTTAGAGAGATCTGAGTTCAAACCCTACACCCCTCTCTGTCACTTACCAGCTGTGTTACCAGAAAAAAACAGGTACATAATTTGTCTGAGCCTCAAGAAAAAAAAAATCTCAAAGACTTAACAACTGAAGACAGGTCATGATCTTCATGAATGTGGAAATCTTCACACCTAAGATATTAGAGACCTTTGATATAACTGAAGGACTTTGAAGGATTCATAGAAAAGTAATGAGGATAGGGAGAAATCTGAACAATACATCATATGAAGATGTGTTAAAGAAACTAGGGATATTTAGCCTGAAAGAGAAAAAAAAGTAGAAGTATTTTAAGAGATGGCTTCAAACCATTGAAAAATGATTACAAAGGAGAGGATCAAAACTTATTCTTTGATACCTCATGGGGAAGAACTTAGGAATGGTGGAAGGAAGCCACAGGAAAGTCAAAATAGAAGAACTAGTTAACAATGAAAGCTTCTCAAAAATATGATGGGCTTGGGGTGGCTAGGTGGCGCAGTGAGTAGAGCACTGGCCCTGGAGTCAGAAGGACCTGAGTTCAGATCCAGCCTCAGACACTAAACACACACAAACAAAAACCTAGCCATGTGACCTTGGGCAAATTATTTAACCCCAATTGCCCTCCAAAAAGCAAAAAAAAAAAAAATGATGGGCTGACTTGTGTGGTAGTGAGAGTTTGAATGTTGGAGACTTTCAAACAGAGACTGAGTATAAAGGAGTTGGACTAGGTAAGTTCGAAGATTCCTTCTAACTTTAAGCATAGTATAAATGAATGCTCATGACTCTTCTTGGTTCACCAGCTACACTTTCTTCTAAAAAATTATTAATATCATCCTTTTGTCTAGTTTTCCTCTCTTGCATATTTCAATTCAATACTACTCAAAACCATAGGGTCTTCTCTTTTGGTATTAGTGAATAAAGCTACTTCAAATTTGCAGTAAATACAATCCAATTATTTTGTTATATACCTCCTCCCTGATTCCCTCCCTCCCTCCTTCCCTTCCTTCTTCCTTCATTCTTCCTCCCTTCCTTCCCCCTTCCTTCTTCCTTCTTTCTTTCCTTCCTTTTCACCAATCCTCTCCTAACATGCCCATATTCCAACATTATCAGGAGAAAGATTGAGTTTTTCCAGCCTGGGTGATTGTTGCATGTCAAAACTTGGGAGTATGGCATGCAGAAGCAGGTCTTGGTTCCACCACTTCTTCTTGATTTGCCACCATCAATGAAGCATCTATTAAGCATCTACTTTTAGCAGGTCTGTACTAGATGCTGGAGATACAAGATGAAATTTTCAAAGGTCCTGCCCTCAAGGAGTTTACATTCTACCAAGGGAAACAAGTAAAGTATATGTATATACAGTACACAAACTGAATACAGGGTAGTTTGGGGAAGGTGCTAGCAGATAGGGGAAGTAGATCAGGAAACATCTCATAAAAAAAGTGGTACTTAAGTTGTTTCTTGAGAGGAATTTGAGATTCCTAAAGATAGAGGTAAGAAGGGAGTGCATTCAAGTATGGAGGACAGTAAGAGCAAAAGTACAAAAATAAGAGAGGGAGGATGTTTAGAAAGAGCAAGAAGTCCAGGATGATTGAATCTTAGTGTGCAGAAAGGGATATTGTTTAGGACCAGATTGCAAAAAGCTTTAAATGTTGACTGGAGAAGTCTACCATTAGAAACAGTGCTTTAAAACAAAATAAATCACTTACGTCAATCCATACACAAGAAATTTGTTTTATTGAGGCCCCAGAAAAATGTGTGGTTTATCAAGATATAAAAGTAACCCCAAATTCACTTTGGAGCAGAGAAGGATGCTTCAATTGATAGTGGTTTCATTTATGATAGATTGGTCACACACCTGTGTGTGTATGTGTGTTTAAAATACCAAATTCCACATTCACAGATTACTCACTGATCACAAAACGGAAACTCACATTTCTACTATAGTCCTTTAAGATTAGCAAAGAGCTTTTGTCAAAACAACCCCATAGTACAAGTATAATCCTCTTCTTTATATAGGCAAGGAAGGTGAGGGTCAAAGAGTAGAAATGGTTTGAACATAGATCTGGGTTGTTATTTGTTTGTTTGTTTTCCACATCACCACGGCAACTTTATAATATATGTTAGACTTCCCTCTGTGCTCTCTAAGTGGGCTTTGTATCACTCCCCACAGGTGAGATGAGAGGCAAGTGTGCTGAGTATTTTTAATCTCTTCCAACATCTGCCATAAGTGATATTTCTGTTGTGTTGATAGCCTGGAACCCTTTTCTATTTTTATAGCATTTGTGAAAGTAATTAAAGCATCCATTCTTCACTCCTGTTCTCCCTCCTAAATAATTAATTATAATTTGATGTAAGACCACATGGCTCATCATCAAACACTTTACCTAACTGGACACATAAACATTCATCACATTATAGCACTTCAGGATAAATTCCAGTTAGTAATTTTAGCCAAGGAAATTTAAAACTAATCCACTGGGTATCTTTTCATGAGATGCTACACCAAACACTTATGGACCACTCATAACAACTACTGCATTTATCTGTCCATTTTGTCCCCATGCACACTGCAACATGTTCTTTATTAACATGGCATGGTCAGTCAGGTACATTATTAGAGCCAGAGTGAAAGCTCTTTCTGGAACTACCATGCTAGTTGGTTTAAAGATGAATTCTCTGACTTGTAGCTTGCCCACATAATTCATATAACAAATGGCAGAGATAACATGGAAACTTGGTTCCTCTAACTTCACCTCCCAAAAGAAGATGAATTCTTAGGAAAATAACCATGTTAGAGGGTATAGAGAATTTCAGTAAGAACTGAGATCTCAATTCTGCCTCAGACATATACTGGCTTTGTGATCCTGGACAAGGCATGTATGCAATCTCTCTGGACTTCAGTTTCCCCACATATTAAAGGAAGGGGCAGGACTCAGTTATTACTAATTCCAAAAGTCATAGTTCCCTTTTTTGTTGTTCAGTCATTCCCGTTATGTTTCACTCTTCATGACCCTATTTGGGGTTTTCTTGGCAAAGATACTGACGCAGTTTGCATTTCCTTCTCCAGTTCCTTTTACAGATGAGGAAACTGAGGCAAATAGGGTTAAATGATTTGCCATAGGTCATACAGCTAGTGAGTGTCTGAGGCCAGATTTGAACTCAAGAAGATGAGTCTTCTTGTCTCCAGGTTGGGCATTCTATCTGCTATGTCATCTAACTGCCCATAGTTCTCCCTTACTCACAGTCCATCTATCAGTCTGTGGGTATTGGATTCATTTCTCACTCTTTCTCTATCTCCTTTCCCCAACTCTTTTAAGGCGTAGATGTGGAGAGTAAGTAACAGTTCTATAATTGTTCTTCTTCAGGGCAAGAATGTTATTTCAATTTTTTAAGCTTATTATAAATGGCACCATATTGCATCCATCTCTTTTATAAAACATTCAACAAATTTACTTTTAAATGTGATTCCCTCTAACAAACTTTTCTAAGGATTGTCCTCTTTTTCTTATTCTTCAAAATATTCTCCACAGTTTTATCTTCCTGTAATCCATGTGTTTTGAATGTTCCATGGTTTTTGGTATTTTTTTAAAAGCGGTGGCTCTGACATTGGTTCAGAAAGTTGTTCTATCTTCTTAATGCAAGTAGACTTATCCATTTTTGAATTCTTCTGTTCTTTATATAGGCTTTCTGCCTATAGCCTTTTCTTGAAAATTCAGTATTCGTTAATTTGCAACGCTTTTTCCATGATAGAAAAGTGTGTATTTAATAATATTTCTAAGCTCTTTTCTAGTCATTATGAATTTCTATATCACTTCAAGAAGCACCAGTGTCTCAAAATATATGACGCACACTAGTGGTTCTGAAACGCCAACAATGTTATACCATGAAATTTTTGACATTTAAAAGATACACCTATTTTGTATCCCTTCATCTTCGAATGTCTCCTGACTACGATATATTGATTCACAGCCAGAAGTCAATCAGGTTCCCTTGCAGCCCTCAGGACATACTCTAAATATCATTTCCTGATATTAAAATATCCATCACCATCCTTCAACCTTTTTATTATCAAGTACTTATGACTTAGCTGTATGTTTGCCTGCCTTTATTTCATCTTTCTGATTTCTTCTAGAAAGAAAATAATGGAGTTTTTGTGTTTTTTCATCAAAAGTACATTTAAGTTTTGATGAGAAAATAACACTTCTAAACTAAATAAAATAAGCCTGTCTTTCAGCTTTCATGTAGTTTAAGGACCAGTTGGCAAATGCAGAAATTACTAAGTGGGTCAGATACTATTCTTTTCTTCAGGAAAATGCCTGTGTTGTTTTCCAAAGAGGTGGTGGTATTTGCTTTTTTTTTAATTTGATTTTGATGCTATGTTCTTAACATTTAATTTAATTTTATGTCCTCAACTAACATGCCTGTGTAAGGGCTGGAAAAGCAGCAAGCAAAAACAAATAAACAGATAAACTGTAAATGTCCTACCAAGTCACCAATAATTTTAAGACTTTCATAGGATCATAAATTTGAACTAAAAAGGATCTTAGAAGCCTTCTAATACAACTCCCACATTTTGAGGCCCTTTAAAAAGTTGTTTCTATCCATTTTATATTCATTTTACATACACAAAAATGTGGGGGAACTTAGGAAGGGGGCATCCTGTGTTTAGTGCTTGGCCATACACCCTTAAGGATGGTCCTAAGATTTAGTCCCGTCATAGGAATATCCCTATTGAAAAGAAAACAAAACCCAGAAACTGAGATAATAATTGATTATATGCTTGTGGCTTAAAATAAATTAAGCAAAGAAGCTAAAGATAATATACTCAGAGAAGATTGGCCTTCTGATGATTAATTCACCTCCAGGCTAAAATAGAAACTACACTGTTAGGTATTTAAAACCTTTTAAGCTCTGGCTCCAGACTATCTTCCCAAACAGATTACAAATCACCCCTCCCGCACTCTAAGCTCTGGCCAAAATGGCATACTTGCTGCTCACCATACATCATTCAGTCTCCTGCCTCTTTTTTTCTTGCAAAGGCATACCTCTCCCCAACTTCTGGAGCATGCTCCCTACTTACCTCTCCTTCTTGGAACCCTTCGCTAGCTTCAGAACTCAAGTTTGCATCATCACTTTCTAGAGACTTTTCCAAAATTCCTGATTTGTTGGTGCTGAGCACCCAACTGAGAGTACATTTATTTTGTATGTCTGTTGGTGGGAGTTTGTATGTGTAGACATTTATATGAACACAAACACTACCCCTCTCAAAAAAAAAAACCATACATACATATATACGTAATTCTAAATCATGCACCACACTGGCCCATACAATGTAAACTTCCTTGAGTGCTGGTATTGCCTCATCTTTCAATTTGCATCCCCTCTGCTGCTTGCTACCTGTATGACCCTGAGCAAGTTCTCTCACTTCACCAGGGATCAGTTCCCTCATCTGTAAAATGAAAGGATTGGACTATATGTCCTTTCCAGGCCCTTCCACCTCTGTATTTCTCATCTGCCAGAAGAATGTGGAACACAGTAATTGGTCAATATGTTTGTTGATTGCTTCAAAATTTGGGGCTACTTCATTGGATTTTCCCTTTTCAAAATGTGTTCTCTTATTGATTCCATAAATTCATCTGTAGAGAAAAAGACAACATGGAGAACTGGATCAATTACCTGGTTACTCATCCCCTTTTCAAAAGAAACAGGAACTGAAGCAAAGATGAGCTTGGGGGTCAAAATGTCCAGATGATTTTCTCTATTCTCTCCATTTTATATTTTCGGCAAACAGGGCCAACATTAAATTTCAAAGCTATGATTAAAACATATTTTATATTAAAAAAACCTTAACCGAACCAAGTACTTAAAACAACTGTTTATTTTTATTTTCTCTAAAAAATCATGCTGAGAAACCTGAAAGCAGTACAAGCATGAGTATCTAATGTGCTTAATTTGCAAAGAAAGCTTCTATCAAATGTGCAGGATAATGAGCTTCCATTTCATTTGAATAATATAATTAGTTTATTATCTTCACATTTTCTGTGTATATGTGTATGTGTTTGAGAGAGAGAGAGAGAGAGAGAGAGAGAGAGAGAGAGAGAGAGAGAGAGCACGCGCACACATACCTACATACCTATCTAGTGTACTACCAATGTTGTCATAACCATTACATTTCAGGACCAAATGGGCTTTTCTAGATAGGCTATTAAGCTCAATTGACAATTTTTAAAAAAAAGAGTTTCCTTTAATTACAAAAAGAAAATGCTGTAATCTCAGTAAGTAAAAGACAGTTTTCATTTCTCTACAGACACCAAAGATCATCATTCAGCAGCAAAAATATTTTTTTGTCTTTTTGGAGGGGGAAGGAAGGGCAATTGGGGTTAAGTGACTTGCCCAAGGTCACACAGATAGTAAGTGTTAAGTAACAAAAATATTTTTAACTTATTATGATGTTGAGTGAGTAATTCCATGAATTTTTAGTGTAGGGCCTTTTTGTGGAGAGTTCATAAGATATTTCCCAGATAACTTGCTAAACAGGTAGGTATTGAAAGCCCATAGATGGCAGTTGGACCATTTATAAGTAGGCCAGACTGAGGTAAATACATCAATGGCACAGTGACACTTTATTTTATTTTACTTGTTTGGTATCAGATCTCTGATTTCACTGATTAGAAGGAACGTCTAATTTGGAGACTTCTTCCACCTGTACAGAGCAGCAAATAGAACTCAGTCTCAGAATTGCTGATAACCATGCAGTTAGTAAGCATTAAAACATGATCTGGAGAGCAGAGATTGCTTCATTCTTTGTATTTCTATCTCTAAGACTTAACATAGTACCTGGCAATTGTAGATGATTTTTAAAAATTGCTTATTGATTGATTGAGCAAAGTGTCAAGGGTCAAGATTTAAAGCCAGACTTTCATGCATGACTCAAGGCCCAGTCTCTACCTATTATGTAAAGCTTGCTGCTTCTCTTGCTTTACACTCTAGATGGGTTCTTAACTTTTTCTGAGATCATGGAACCTCCTGGCAAACTAGTAAAGTCTATGGACCACAAATACATGGAATTACAAAAGAAATCAATTATATTGAAATACAGTTATCAAACTAGCAAGAAAAACACATTCACAGGCCACAGGTCAAAATTCCCAAGAGCTTGATTTCAAAATTTATTCTGAACTAAAATTAATAAAAGTTTTTAAACAATTAATATTGATTCTTGGGTTCTTTATATTCAGACTGAGGCTACTTCCCCATTCATAGGCAGGCCTACCCATTTGCACATGGGCCTGTTTTTTTCGATAGTCCTTATTTTGATCATTACTTCAAGAATCTGTAACTTCAAAAGTATGTAATTTCAGTACTTCAGATCTACCCTGCATAGATTAACTTATAGCTTAGTGTTACAACTACAATTTATTATTCTCCAGACTTCTTTCTCCACTATGCTTCAGTAACTTTCTTCGCCCTGAGCTGCCTTTACCACCATACATCATCTGCCTCCTCACACACTACGTCCACCTTGCAGTGTTCTCATTTCTACCCTCTATTCCTTCCTTTGATTGATCATTTCCTCCTGCAATCTCTATTTTAAGGATGTAAGGACCACCAGACCATCCATGTACTTTTCTTTATTCCTCTGTCTCCTCTCCCCCCAACCCTGACTCTCAAGATTTCTTTCTCCCCTGTAGTTACAAGCAAGTAACTCTTCCCATGCCTTCTCAATTCCGTGTGTGTGTGTGTGTGTGTGTGTGTGTGTGTGTTAATTTACCTCATTAGGATTTGTCTTAGAGTACAAGGATTGTCTTTCTTTTGTTTGTCTCCCCATACCAAAGTATAGTAGCTGGCACACAGTAAGTGCTTAATAAATGCATGTTAACTTGTTTACTAGATTGCCTTTGAGAGAAAAAATATATAAACATGTTGGTAGGCTGAATTTTATGCAAAATGTGCTGGAGCAAAATATTATCTGAGACTAAAATTGGTCAACTACATGAGCAAGCTAACTCAGAAGCCAGAATTTGACTTTCAAAGGCATTCAATGTCATACACCCTGAAAGCACCAATTTATCTCTTATATATGAACATTTTAATTCATACTACTGGATGATATCTTGGGAAAATCCAAAGATATTTTCAATAAAAATGGGATTTTTACTAACATTTCTTCTGCACGTGGGTAGACCAAAATTATTTTCATTCTCTGTTACGTGGACAAAGAAGGAGGCAGAATAAGTTTGGAATAGTTTCTCTTTTCCACTCAAAACAGACTTTAAAAAATTTAATAAATGCCATCCACAGGATTGCCTCCCTCTTTTTAAGTGAATATATTGAGGTAAAATGCCAAATTGCCAATATGGACAGAGGAGAGATTTTTTAAAAACAATCCATATTGCTTATTTTAAAAAAAATCAATTACAGATGTCTCCTCAGTCATTACTGCTTACAATAATTTTCATAAAATTCTCATTGCCCATTATATCTCCTCTACTATAATGAGTAAAGGATACAGAAAGAAGAAAATCTGCCCTGTTTTCTCCTTTCTTTTGATGTGTTAAATGTTGCTAGATTTATGCTTTGAAACCTTATAAATAGTATGTAATTCCTACTTGTTACTTACCTTTGGAATTTGCCAAAGCACATCAGTGAGAGCAGGAAAGAAAATTTCTTTTCTTAACAAATTTGAAATATAGACATATTCTCTCTCTCTCTCTCTCTCTCTCTCTCTCTCTCTCTCTCTCTCTCTCTCTTTCTCTCTCTCCTCTCTTTCTTTCTTTCTCTTTGTCTTTCTCTCTCTCTTTCCCTCCCTCCCTCTCTCTTTTCTTTTTCTCTTCTCTCTGTCTGCCTCTCTGTCTCTGTCTCTGTCTCTCCCTTCCTCTCTTTCCCTCCCTCCCTTCCTCTTTCTCTCTCCTCTCTTTTCTTTCTCTCTTCTCTGTCTGCTTCTCTGTCTCTCTCTTTCCCTTCCTTTCTCTCTTTCTCCTTTCCTCTCTCTCTTTCCTCTCTCTTTTCTTTCTCTCTCTTCTCTGTCTCTCTCTATATATAGCTGTCTCTCTGTCTCTGTCCCCTCCTCTCTCTCTTTTCTTTCTCTCCCCTCTCTGTCTCTGTCTTTCTCTCAGCAATATGCCACAGTTTATTGTTAACAGAACATAAGAACTGCTACTCAGGCCATTCCATACTTAGGAATGAAAGAAGATCCTCTTCTTGTGAATGAGATGATGCCCAAGTGTGGAATAATACCAGGAAGCTTTACAAAAAGGACAACCCATGATAGGACACACAGGAAGCTGTGACTCAGCAGCCTGATTAGTGGGCTATGGATAAAGGAGAGTATTGCTTGGGGACAGAGTACAAGCAGATGAAGAAGCCACAGATCCTCCTCACTATGATCAACAAGGAGCAGCTGTGTGTCCTGCAATAAGGCAGGTACCTAGAGACAAAGAACCTGTCTTCCAATTGTGGATCTGCCATTTCTAACAAGCCATTGAACTTCTCTAGGCCTCAGCCGCCTCATTTCTAAAATGGGGTGGGGTAAAATTGGATTATCTTTAAGATACCCTCCAGCTCTAAATCTCATGTTACCTCAAACATTAAAAAGTAATATCGGGGGTGGTGGGGTGGGGGGTGGTGGGTGGGGGTTTGTGGTGTTGTGATCTTCTCCAATACGGTAGGTTCAGACACAAACATCAGTAGTGATCCAATGAAGGAATGACTGCATCGGCAAAAACAAATATATCTGGAGAAGACAGGAATGCCACAAAAGTTCTCCAGGTCAGGTGTATAGGGTCATTTTTCATTGCCTATATGCTTTAAGTAGGTTGTCTTCTTTACCAAGTTTAATAGGTTCTTGAACAAATATCTTAACTCATTTCATAGTAAAGCTAGCAGTGCCTTGAGAAAAAAAGGAGTTAAGGCCATATGTTAGTAGAAATAGAATGGAAACAGACTTTCAGTCCTATGTGCCAGCAATGCAACAAAACGTGCTTGTTCATTTCTTCACAGAGCATTGGACAAAAGGACTAAAACTTAGATAGTTTAAGTAGGAGATTCAGGCTTTTTAAAAATATATACATTAAAAGGCCTATTCTAAATTAACTTGACAGAATCACAGGAGTTGAGAATTTCTAGAAATCTTAGTGACCACTGAATCCAACTCAGACAATACAGGAATCCCCACCATAATATACCCAATGAATGAGTGTACATTTTCTGTGTGAATACTTCCAAAGACAAGCAAATTAAAATACAACTTTATTTACTCAACTTGACTGAATTCAATTTTATTTTTAAAATATACTTTGTGGGCCATACAAATGAAAGCTGCAAGATGGATTTGGGTTAGTGGCTGACCCCTACTCTATATCATATGGAAAATTCTTACTTTGATCAAGCAGGTTAGAGACATATGGAAGAGAGAGATGATATAACATGGGATCTCATGTTAGGTAGAGTTTACAAGTTAAAAAAGCCCTGGTCAAGCTATAAGGTTAAGCTATGGAGATTTTGTGAACACTTGTAGTGTTCTGTAGGTATGGATTGAATGCTCCAAAAGGAGTTCATCCAGATTCAATTGGAGGTTATTCATAGAATCAAGCATTAGAAACAGTTATGATTTTCAATGCCAACTGAGGCAGAAGACAGAGAAATAAATATTCTCCAAAAGTGTTGCTGACTGTCATGGAAGATATCCTATGGAAGTCCAAATGGAAGAAGGATTCTCTGTAGAATGTTCCTATTTATGGATATTATGCTGATTGCTTCAAAACCTAGAGGAGTAGTTGGCCTGCTCAATAAAATCTATGATTACTTGAAAGAGAACTTCCTATCTGTCCATATAGGAAAAATTAATGGATGAAAAATGCCTATCACTCCAAATATGTGATAGATTCTGGAAGACTAGTCCATTGAGTTAGTGCATAAGAACACACATATCAGACAAGGTACTATAGATAGAAAATGATTCATGCCCAGAAAAGAACAGCAGGAAAAGAGCAGGCTGAGTTGCATTTGGGAAACTGTACAATGCTTTCAACAATGCTAAGCTATTCCCTAATGCAAAGACCTATCTTGTCAACAGAGTCTCTGAAAAAGCAAAGTTACAGATGACTAAAAGAGCAAAGGGGAGATGCATGGTGTGTATAAATTGACTGGAGAGTATTTTCAACTACGATCTATGTCTACAAAAGGAGTATATTGGTTATCTTCAGGGAACTGTGTAATTGGAAAAGGATTAGAACTGTCATGGAAAAAGAACAAGGAAGAATAGAAGAAAGCTTGAGTAATGTGCGCACGAGACCTAAAAAGCCCTAAAGCAGGGATTCTTAACCCTTTTTGCATGTCTGTGGCCCCCTTGAATAGTCTGGTGAAGCCTATGGACTCTTCAGAATAATGTTTTTAAATGTATAAAATATCTAAATGTATAAATAAATAAAATAAATAGGGCTACAAAGGAAACCAATTATACTGGTATATAGTTATCAAAAATATTTTTTTAGAACCAAGTTCATGAACCTCAGATTAAGAAGGATCTTCCCTAAAAACAGGCCTCTAGTGCACTGGATAGAGCTTCAGAAAAGGATCTTTGGCAGCTCTAAAGATGAAGATCACAGGATGATAAGGCAAGAATGAAACAAGAGGGAAGGAACAAACATGTGGCTGACATGACATTTCCATTGAAGTAGTGAAGTAAACACAAATACCTCAAAGTAACTACTTGATCATTTCCATTTACTAGCAAAAATGTTTCACATACTGATAACCTCACATCAAAACTCTTACTACCGGGGGGAGGGGGGGGGCGGGCGGGGAGTGGAACCAAGATGGCAGAGTAGAAACAGCACTTCCAAGCCACTCTACCCCCAGATTACCTCCAAACTATGTAAAAGGGGACTATGAACAACTTCTGGAGCCCCAACACCCACAGAACGACACAGAGATGCTAACCTCCCTCTGAGGACAGCCCAGCAGCCCTGCGGTAAGGACCAACACAGTGGTCTGGGAGCCGGCAGCACAGCACACAGAGCGTGGGGAGCCGAGCACAGCCAAGCGCCTGAGTCTCGGTTTTAGCCCCAGGGCGGCAGGGCCAGCAGGCGGCTGGAGGGACCCCAGAACACCAGCAGCTGTGGCAATTCCAGAATTATCAACATAGACATGCCTAGGACAAAGTGAGAGGTTAGTGCCCTATGGACTTTGGGACCAGTATTTGGGGAAGGCGTCGGCTTCCTCCCCTGGGGGCTAGAAGCCACTGAGGAGACACTCCATTTTGTAGTTTTCAGAGGCAGCTCCAGCTCCTGGCTTGCGAACTGTAGGGAGATCCAGCGATCAGTCTTGGGGGGTAATCACTCTTGCTCTAACCTCCCTGGATCTGGATTGTGATCTGGGGTGGAGGTCATGGGTGGGTTTCCAGCTTGCCAGAAATGGAAGTTGCCCCCCCACACGTTCGGGAAGAAAATTCCCCTATCTGGCCACAAAGCCATAGTGTGGCAACAAGCCCAAAAGTCAAGTAATTAAGTGGCAACATGCCAAGGCAAAGGAAACAAACAGAAAAATGCAACCCTAGACTCCTACTTTGGGGGCAAAGAGGGTCGAAGCATAGGGGAAGAAGACTGTGAGGTCAGAAGTCCTGCTCCAAAAGCCCCAGGGGAAAATATGAGTGGGTTGCAGGCCATAGAGGACCTTAAGAAGGACTTAAAAAATGAAATAAGAGAAGTGGAGGAAAAATTGGGAAGAGGAATGAGAAGGATGCAGGAAAAGTATGAAATGAGGGTCAACAGCCTGACTGAGGAAAACAACACCTTAAAAAATAGACTAACTCAAATGGCAAAGGAGGCCCAAAAGGGCAATGAGGAGAAGAATGCCTTAAAAAGTCAGATTTGCCAGATGGAAAAAGAATCTCAAAAGTTCACTGAGGAGATTCATTCCTTCAGAGTTAGACTGGAGCAAATGGAAGCTAATGACTTTATGAGAAATCAAGATGCTGTTAAGCAGATACAAACAAATGAAAGATTAGAAGGCAATGTGAAATATCTCATGGGAAAAACCACTGACCTGGAAAATAGATCCAGGAGAGACAATTTAAAAATGATTGGACTACCTGAAAGCCATGATCAAAGAAAGAACCTAGAAATCATCCTTCAAGAAATTCAAGGAAAATTGCCCTGATGTTTTAGATCCAGAGGGCAAAATAGAGGTTGAAAGAATCCACAGATCACCTCCTGAAAAAGATCCCAAAAAGAAAACTCCCAGGAATATTATAGCCAGGTTCCAGAATCCCCAGATCAAGGAGAAAATACTACAACAGCCAGGAAGAAACAATTTCAATATTGTGGAAACACAATCAGAATAGCCCAGGACCTGGGAGCTTCTACACTGAGGGATCGAAGGGCATGGAATATGATATTCCAGAGGGCAAAAGAACTGGGAATGAACCCAAGGGTCACCTACCCAGCAAAACTGAGTATTTTGTTTCAGGGGAAAATATGGTCATTCAGTGGAATAGAGGACTTTCAAGCATTCTTGAGGAAAAAACCAGAATTGAATAGAAAATCTGACATTCAGACACAAGAAGCAAGAGATGCCTGAGAAAGTAATCAGGGAAAAGAAATCAAAAAGAACTTATCAGAGTTGAACTATTTACATTCCTATATGGAAAAACAATAACTGTGACTGAGGAAATCTTTCTCACTATGAAAATAATGGAAGAAAGGTGTATAGTCATATGAATACATATGTGAATGTGTATGTATATGGTTACAGTCATATATGGATAGAGAGCATAGGTTGAATTTGTTGGGAAGGGAGGATACTCAAGGGGTGAAATTATGAGGTGAGAAAGAAAAATGGCAAGAGGAGATGGGGAGAGACAGGGTAGGGTAAACTATCTCATGTAGAAGAAGCAAGGGGAAGTGGTTGCAAGGGAGGGGAAGAATAGGAAGGCAAAAAGGCAAAACCACATTCTCATTGAATTTAGTTCAGGGAGAGAATGACATACATACTAAATGGGATATCTCAACCTACAGCAGAATAGGGGGAAAGGGGATGAGAGGAGGGATGATGGATGGGAGAGCATCCATGGGGGGAGGGGAGGTTGGAAGTACCCACTATAGGAAGAAGGACAGGATCATGTAGGGAATGGACCAGGTGGGGGGTGGGATGAGTGGGAGGGAAGCAGCCTTGTACAATATATCTACTATGATAATGTTTTGCATAGCTAGACATGTATAACATATACTGAATTACTTATCTCCCCAGAGGGAATGGGTGACAAGGGAGGAAGGAAATGGATCTGAAATTCAAGGTCTTAAGCTTAAATGTTTCAAATATATATAAATACTATTATTAATACTCTTTTGCTTGTAATTGGGAGATAAGATGTGCAGGCATTGGGACACAAAGATTCACCTTCCTCTAATGGAAAAGTCGAAGGGGATATGGGAGATGATATGGGAGAGAGCAGATTGGAGGAAGCGACATCTTGGGGGACTGCTATTCGGGGAGGATAGGTGGGGGAAAAACAGGGAGGGGAAATTATTGTAACTCAAAATCTTGCAGAAATGAATGATGTAAAACAGAAGTTAATAAAGCATTTGTTTAAATTAAAAAAAAAAAACTCCTACTACCGGAAATTAGCCTATTTTAGAAAACATTAATGGCTCTGTTGGCTTCCCATCAGAATCACCACTAGCTAGTCTGTACAATGACTTTTCATATTGATATGCTAAGGACATGCTAAGTTCAGTTCCCTACTTCCTTTCCTCTCCATAGAAAAATAATAAGAAAATACCTCAGAATTAAGTGACCTTCCAGTAGATATTCCATTAGACAAATTCTTCCGGCAGTTTTAGAACCAAGATCCGGAGGAAGAAGGATATTCAATACAAAATCATTGATTCTTGGGCAGACTAAATGTTGGATGGTTTATCTTCTCGGATTAAAGTGCAATAGTAGAAAAGAATTCCTGCCACAAACCCTCTGCTTACAGATGTTTTATGTATATGCCTTTTTTTATGACCCTGCTATTACACATTCTTTATCTTGTGGTTTGTGGAAATGTAATAAAAAAAAAGCTTTAAGTAATATCATTTCAAAAAGGAACAGATCAAATTGCCTTCTTGTTTTGAATATTACAGCTTTTCTATTTCATGGGTATGCTTAAAATAATGGTGGAGAGTATTTTTTAGTTTCTTCAAGAGACTTCACTCCTCTTTTTATTCTTTCATTGTCCTGGATACAAGTACACTGGTCAATTTACACACACACACACACACACACACACACACACACACACACACACACACACAGAAAAAAGATAGTGTGAACAATTTGCTTATTTTTTTATTGTTCTTTTTTATATTTAATTCATGGCAATGGTATCCTTTCCTTGCCTTTTGAGTGAACCAAAAAAAGGCATGAATTTTTCTCCTTTCTGCAGTCCTTAAAAGCCAAGGAAAATGAGCCAAATAATTTACCAAGAATTCAGGAGCCTGGCACATTATAGGCCCTTAATAAACACTTTCTGATTGACTGACTGACCCTCAGTAAGAACACAGCAGCTGCAAATTGAGGTGGTAGGTTATGTATGCAGTTTCGAATTAACTAGTAATAGGCATATACTCTGTGCTAGCAAATGATATTAATGTTATTGCTTAGTTTGAAAATCTTTTCAATATTTCCCTAGTTGTCTTTCTTTTAATTAAATTTTATGTTTATTTTTAGTTTATATCATTCATTACCACAAGATTTTGAGTTACAAATTTTCTCCCAATCTTTCCCCTACCAACCACCCCAAACAGCAATCCCACTGTATATCCCTCCCTCAATCTTCTCTCTCCTATATCCTCCCCCATGACCCCTCAGAATTTCCAGTAGGGAAAGATGGATCTCTATGCCCCAGTGCCTGTATAGCTTATTTCCCAGTTGCATGTAAAAAAAGAAAATTATATGTATATGTGTACTTTTTAAACATTTGATTTTAAAACTATGAATTCCAGATTCTTTCCCTTCCTCTCTCATCATCCACCCGTACTGGGGAGATAAGCAATTCAGTATAGGTTGTACATGTGAAACTATGCAAAAAATTTCCATAGTGGATATATTGTAAAAGACTGACTATATTTCCGTCCATCCTATCCTGCCCCCCACTTGTTCTATTCTCTACTTTGACTCTGTCCCTTTTCAAAAGTGTATGCTTCCAACTCCCCCCCCCCCAACCTGCCCTCTCCTCCATCATTCCCCCTCTCATCCCCTTCCCCCCTACTGTCCTGTAGGGTGAGATACACTATTTAGTATGTATGTCATTCCCTCCCTCAGCCAAATTCAATGAGAGTAAGGTTGACTCATTCCCTTTTGCCTTCCTGTTCTTCCCCTTCATTGTTAGTTTTCCCTTGCCTCTTCTATATGAGATAATTTACCCCATTCTGTCTTTCCCCATCTCCTCTCAGTTTATTCCTCTCTCACCTCTCAATTTCATCTTTTAAGTATCATCCCTTCCTATTCAATTGGTCCTGTGCTGTCTATTTATACCTGTACACATATATACAGACACTCATATATGTATTCATATGCCCATATACCCTCCTATATAGACATATATTTGTGTATATATATGTATATATATATATATATATATATACACACACATATATGTGTGTGTGTGTGTGTGTATTCTCTTCAACTCTTCTCATACTGAGAAAAGTTTCATAAGTTACAATTATCATTTTTCCATGTAGGAATATAAATAGTTCAACTTTGATAAGTTCCTTATGATTTCCTTTCCCTGTTTACCTTATCATGCTTCTCTTGCTTCTTTTATCTGAATGTCAGATTTTCTATTCAACTCTGTTTTTTTCCTCAAGAATGCTTGAAAGTCCTCTATTCCACTGAATGACCATATTTCCCCCTGAAACATGATACTCAGTTTTGCTGGGTAGGTGATTCTTGGTTTTAATCCCAGCTCATTTGACCCCCAGAATATCATATTCCAAGCCCTTAAGAATCTCAGTGTAGAAATTACTAGATCCTGTGTTATCCTGATTGTGTTTCCACAATATTCAAATTGTTTCTTCCTGGCTGCTTGTTAATATTTTCTCCTTGATCTGGGAACTCTGGAACCTGGCTATAATATTCCTAGGAGTTTCTTTTTCAGGAGGTGATTGGTGGATTCTTTCAACCTCTATTTTGCCCTCTGGATCTAAAACATCAGGGCAATTTTCCTTGAGAATTTCTTGAAGGATGATTTCTAGGTTCTTTTTTTGATCATGGCTTTCAGGTAGTCCAATAATTTTTAAATTATCTCTCCTGGATCTATTTTTCAGGTCAGTGATTTTTCTGATGAGATACTTCACATTGCCTTCTATTTTTTTATTTGTTTGGATCTGTTTAATAGTATCTTGATTTCTTATAAAGTCCCTTTCAGATTCTTTATCCATCTGGCAAATTTGGCTTTTTAAGGCATTCTCCTCATTGGCTTTTTGAGCCTCTTTTGCCATTTGAGTTGCTCTACTTTTTAAGGTGTTATTTTCTTCACTCAGGTTGTTGACTCTCTTTTCATGATTTTCTTGTATCATTCTCATTTCTATTCCCAATTTTTCTTCCACTTCTCTTATTTGGTTTTCAAAACCCTCCTTAAACAGCCAGCTCATATTTTTCTTTGAAGCTTTTGATGCAGGAGTTCTGACTTTGCTGTCTTTTTCCTGTTCCATGCTTTCCTTTCCTTTTTGTCCCCAAAATAGGAGTCTAAAGTCAGATTGCTGAGCCTGCTTTGCTTTCTTTGCTTGCTCATGTTGCCATTCACTTACTTGACTTTTGAGTTTTTTGCCACAGTAGAACTCTGCTTCCAGAGAGGAGAGCTTTGTCCCAAATTGCTAGGGTTTTCTCAGCTGCCAGAGCTATTAGTTGCCTGCCCTCCCCGAAGCCTCCAAATGCTCTGGCACACTGGTCACACACCCCAGGATGTCCACTCAAGACAGCAATCCAGATGCAAGGAGGTTAAAGCAAGCTTGATTGCCCCTCATACTGGTCACTTGGTTCCCCTACAATCTGCAGGCCAAGAGCTCTGAAGCAGCCATGTGGCTGTGTGCCCCCCCACCCCCCACACACACATACCTCAGCCTCTTCTCCCTCCAGGGGCAGAGGCTGTACTGCATTCCCGGACTCCCTGTTTCAAAAGTTCACTGACCTCTCACTTTGTCTTTGGCATTTATGGGTTGATAATTCTGGAAACAGCCACAGCTGCTGGTGATCTACTCTCAGGGAAGTCCCTCTAGCCTTAGCTTGTCAGGGTGCCCTGAGGCTAAAACCTCACATGGGGCTGGGCTCTGCTCCCAGAGCCCTGTGCTGGCCCCTTCCTGCCAGCCTGCCAGGCTGTCTTCAGCAGGAAGTTAGTTTCTCTCTGTCACTTTGTGGGTTCTGTAGTTCTAAAGTTTGTTTAGAGTCACTTTTTATATGTACTGGAGGAGGTAGAAGCAGAAGCCATGTGGAAGTCCTATTTCTACTCAGCCATCTTGGCTCTGCTCCTCCCTATTTGTCTTTAGGGATGGCACATCATTGGTAGGAACCTTAGATTTTAAACTCTGAGATAGAATCACACTCCCCTGCCATTACCAAATCACTCCTACTTCTCACTCTGGCTACTTCTTTTTCTCTGAATTCCTTCAACACTAATTTAATCTGTATTTTTATCTTCATTTACCCTGGTTAAAAAGAATAGTTTACAGCTGGTTTCTGAATTTCAGTGCATAGATATAAGTTATGGTCTATATGTGGAAACCCAAAGGTCATAGAATTATTTCATTCAAAACTGAGGTATTTCAACAACTCTGAAAAGGGGGTTGTAATAGAAAAATAACTATAAAGATATGTCTGATTTATTCTAAGTAAAGTTAAGCAGTAAGTTCTTTAGAAGTGGCCTTGGAGACTTCTGGATTGTGAAAATTTAGCTTACTCTGAAATCCAAATTCCCTTATCTTTGTTGAGGCCACCATCATTTTTCAAACCACACTCACCATGTTCACCACCCTGGAGTCATCCTTGACTGCAAATTCTCCTTCCCCCTCTTCCACTCAGTCAGTTCCCAAGTGTTGTCAATTCTACCTCCATAATGTCTCTCATTCCCATCAACTTAACTTCATGTACATGGTTACCAGCTAGTTCAGGCCCTCATCATCTTTCACCTGGACTATTAAAACAATACCTACTTGGGGCGGCTAGGTGGCACAGTGAGTAAGAGCGCTGGCCTCGGAGTTGGGATGACCCAAGATCGAATCCGGCCTCAGAAAGTGAGCACCCACACATAAATAATGACTGGCCGCGTAACCTTGAGCAAGTTACTTAATCCCAATTGCTTTAAAAAAAAACAAAAACAAACAATACCTACTTATGTGGACTCCAGGATTTTTGTTTCTCTTCTCAGATCCACATGGATGGCTAAACAGGTTACTTCCCTTCTCAAAAACTTCAATGGATCCTTGTTGCTATGAGAATAAATGATAAACTTCTTGCTCTGTTATTCAAGGCTCTTCACAACAGCTCCAACCTCCCTATCCAAACTTGTTCCACATTATTTCCCTCTCATGAACTCTATTTTCTGGTCAAACTGATCTGTTTCTCTGCTCTCCGAAGTCAGAATTCCATTTCCTGCCTGCATGCCTACATACAGGCTGTCACCCATACCTGGAATACTCTCTCTTCAGCTCTGCCACTTCCTAAGACTTTCCTTATTCCCTCTAGTCAGTAGTGTTTTCTCCTACCTCAGATTCTCCTCTCTGGTATTTACTTCCCTGTGTTTGTGGTGCTTTCCCTAGAACTATCACCAACAGGAGCCCTCCAATTTGATCAACACGACCCTTGTCTCTTCTTTTATCATGCCCTCATACACTGAACTGTATCCACATAACTAGGCAGGAAGCACTCTTTGCTTCCTTCTCCTCTGCCTCCCACCTTCGCCCTCCCAAAAAGCCTAAACATATTCTCAAAACATGTTAGAATAGGACAGGGTAAGATCTCAAGTGCAGTTTCTAAATACCTTACCAAGATGAAGGCAGCTTCACTTAACCTCTCTGGGCATATGCTTTCTTATCTCCAAGGTAAAACCATAGTAGTAGAATCAGGAGTTGACAGCCAGTAGCCTGACATGACAACTTTTAGTCAAAATAAGTGAAGGCATCTCTTTCTATCTATTGACTTATCTCAATATTATGCTCATTTGTGACCTACTATGAACAATGAAACCATAAATGTGGAGTTGAATATTCCATATAATTCAAGAACAACTGATTGCAAATGTAAGCAGGAACCAAATACTCAGCAGCTGGGGAGAAACAGAGATGACAAAGTGATAGATCTGGACTACACTATCCTAACACCTGGCAAACTGTCTCTTGCACTGGGGATTCCAAAAGCCAAAAGGAAATTGCTTCATAGAACTCAAAGGTCCATTCTCAGAACTTGAGCTCCCTACTATTGCTGAAGTTACAACCTAAGTAAGTAACTGTCTGCTTCCCCTTATACATATGTAAAGTCCATTGGCAAATGTTTATTATGGACAGTACCTCCATAACCCTAAGCCTGACTCTGAATTTGAATCATTTTTAGTTTTCAGTTATTTTCTTTGTTATTGGTTATTCCATATAATAAAATAATATAGTAATATTATGAAATATTTTTATGGATTCAAATGACAAAAAAGATAAAGAAGAAATGAACACTGAATATGCTCATTTGAATAGACATGTATTTATATCAGATTCTGCTGAAGCCTAAATATATCTCATCTGCAATGAGAAACTGTCCACTGAATTTTTAAAAAGTCAAATATAGAACATTTTGAGAAAAAGCATATTATATTTACCAGAAATTATCTGACTGGTGATACATGCATGGAAAAGCAAAACAAATAAATAAAATAACAACTACATTTGCTAATTGGGGAAAAAATATCAAATAATACCAAGCCTGTTAAGTTTCACAACAACTACAAAGACTGCAAAACTAGAGAAAATATTAACAAGGGGTGCCTATATAAAAGACAAATTCATTAATATCCTAGAAGACTTCTTGAGTAATTTCCAAAACAAAATAGTTAAAAAAATAAAAGGCATGCTACTAATTAAAAAAAAAAACATTTAGACTTAAAAACATTACAATAGTTACACATACGTCTAGTAGGTCCACATAGTGTCTACTGACATTATGGCAGTCTAAGTTTACATTAGATCTTTTGGATGGAAGGAAGGAAGGTGTAATTGGAATTTTAAGATGTTCCCTGTCCCCTTAATAAAGCTAAGGGAATTTGAAGACCTTCCCTGCTTTGAAAATTTATTCTTCCTCCTAATAGTCTGAATGTAATCACATGGAGCCTATGGTGGGAGGAGCTTGCTGAACAGTAGAACAGAGCACACAGGAAGGTGGGAATAGAGCCCACTAGATGGTTGGGAGGAGAGCATGCATCTGAGGGAGACAGACAGGCTTGTGAGTAAAAGTTGGTGTTTGCCACCTGCTGTGACAGCTAGGCGGTTTGTGGGAAGGCTGAAGGATGGATTGGCTCTATGCTACATTATGGTGCATTAACTTCGATATTGCTATGATGGATTTGATTTCCTGATGTTGGGATTTGGTATTCTGGTGTGTGGATAAATGTTTTGCTCTGTCTTCTATATGGAGAATCTGTTATATTTTGTGATTAAGCACCATGCAGGTATATCTATAGTGATTGTAGGCACTGTGAATATTGCGTAGGTGCTACAACCCCCCCACCCCCAATGTATAATTTTCCCACTCCTCTACAACACTTACAACAAAGGAAAAAAGGTGAAAATTTTCAATAAAACGAACCAACATATCAAAAAAGTCTGATAATATGTGCAACATTCCATACTCAGTGTCTCCCACATCTGCAAAGAAGTGGCAGGAGGTGCTTTATCATATGTCTTCTTTTCAGACATTATAATTTTGGAACAAACACTTTTGATTGTTTAGGGTTTTTTTTTTCATTCATTCAGATTATATTGCCATACTTATTGTATGTGTCACTTTCCTTGTTCTGCTTACTCACTTCATTTTGTCTTAGTTAGTATCAGCCTTCCCATGCTTTTCTGTATTCTTAATATTTATTTTTTTAGCAAAGTAAGATTCCATTATATTCACATACTATAATTTGTTTTGCCATCCCCTGATGGGCAAATATTTTATTTGTAGGTTTGTTTTTTTTAACCTCTTACAAGAACTGTAGCTAAAAGTATTTTGGTGGGGGCGGCTAGGTGGCGCAGTGAATAAAGCGCCGGCCCTGGAGTCAGAAGGACCTGAGTTTGGAGCCGGCCTCAGACACTTAATCCACACAAACAAAAACCTAGCCGTGTAACCTTGGGCAAGTTACTTAACCCCAATTGCCCTAAAGGGGCGGCTAGGTGGCCCAGTGAGTAAGAGCGCCGGCCTTGGAGTTGGGATGACCCGAGATCAGATCCGGCCTCAGAAAATGAGCACCCACACATAAATCAAATGACTAGCCGTGTAACCTTGAGCAAGTTACTTAACCTCAATTGCTTTAAAAAAAAAAAGTATTTTGGTGTATATGGGACCTTTTCATATTTGAGGTAAATGTTTAGCAGTAGGAATCTCTGGGTCAAAGGGTATGGCCAGTCTTGTCATCTGTCTACATTATTATAAACTGCTTTCCAGACTGGTCAAAGTGCCTGTTTTGAAAAGTGAATAAAATACCACAAACTTGGAAGTGTTGACTCATTTTAAATGAGTTTTTGACCTCATGAATAATAAATATCAAGCAGATTTAATTGTGAATGATTTAAATTTCACACACATACATATATACAAATGAAAGATTAAAAAGTCTCTGCTACAAACTCTGCAGAGCCTGGTCTTCCACCCATCCCCCAAGCTGTCAACTATGTACCAATCCTCATCAATTTCACTCAAAGCATGGGGGTGGGGAAAAAGACTTAGGAAAACAGCATTGATAGAAAGACTACAGAAGAACACCTTCAGATCAGACCTGTACAATTGGTTCTGTAAAGAAAAAAATCTCTCTCCCAAATTTCTAACATAGAAATATCCTGAACAAGAAAAAGGCATAATAGGTAGTCCCACACAGCCACTTTTGCAGTTACCATTTATAGCAAAAACAATCTTTATTTTCATCTAATTTTTTTTCACATCAAGCCAATGAAATGTAATGATGTTATAAACCAGACAGCTTATTGATACAGATTCTTTCAATTTTCTTTTAATTTATTTAGATGAAATACTGGGCAATGTTGTTCATTGCTTCTAAACCCATGTGGACTCACCTCTTGAATGTTACAGAAAGCAACAAAAATCAATACAGGGCTGGGAAGGAAGGGTATGGAGCTGCAAGGGTAAATTGCCTATTGATTAGACAACAGGAAGTGGATAAAATGTTGAAGTCGCACTTTATTTCTGAGCATCAGTCACCCTAGCATTTACTATAAAACATGCCTGCTTCTCAACTTGCTAAGCTTAATTCTCTTCTTAACATTTATAATGAACTGTTGAAATTTAAGGCAGTTAAACCTGCCTGAATTCCATAAGGAGGAAGGATAATTACAGATCAAAGCAATAACTACTATTAGTTATCTTCTTCTTTGAACAGTAATTTATTTTTCTCAGTTTAATAAGAGTCATTTAGAGAAGGTCAATTATACAAGTACTTTACACCTACACTCCCTTTCCTGAGAACAACTGTATGCTGGTCCTTAGCATAACTACAGTTTTAAGAAAATTTATTGAGGAAAAACAAACTGGTCAGACAAATCATTTCTTCAGTGCAAGTATTATCCTGAATTATAAACAGCTTAGCTCCTCCTAGGGAAAATCAGCAATTAGTACATTACATGTTTTTGTTCAATCATTTTTCAGTCATCTGACTCTTTGTGACCCTACTTGGGATTTTCTTGGCAGAAATACTGGAGTGGTTTGTCATTTCCTTTTCTGGCTCATTTTACAGATAAGGAAACTGAGGCAAACAGGGTTACATGATTTGCTAGGGGACTCACAGCTAATGTGTCTCAGGCTAGCTATGAAATCAGGAAGAGGAGTCTTCCTGACTCTAGTCTTGGCACTCTATCCACTGGACCATCTAGCTGCTTTAACAGTTGCCTAGAAAACAAGGGGCAGCTCATTTCCATTTTTTAAATGAAGTTATCCCTTCCACATCAAGGGAGCTAGGGGCCATTTAAAATATTTTAGCCCTCACTTTGTATGAGAGAAGTCTGGATTTTCTCTTTTAATGGGGGTGTCTACAGTGCCTTATTATAAAAATATGAGTTGATATTATATAGTACCATACATATATTTTATGCATTTTTGAGTTTCTAAACTTTTTTAGTGTTGTCTGCTGGTCTTCATGTTTCTCTGTGGCTTCCACAAAACTCCCCAAAACTTCCCATTTAATTTCTTATTCTGATGATATATGGAAACTACAATGGGGAAAGTCTCATTGTGGAAGGGATAACTGTAATAAAATGATTTCCCTCCCTTTTAAAAACTCTTGTCTTTTCATAGGAGCTCCTTGCTTGGGAGAGGCTCCTTATCCAGGTCTAAGTGACTTTCTAATGCTTGAGAATAGAAGACTTCTGAGGTGTTTTCTGTGGAAAGATTAGATCACCATGGTCAGTTTTTGATCTTAGGTTTCTTCCAGGTCCCCTTCCCTCTCCACAATCAGAGAATGCAAGGAATGCAAAGGAAATTTAAATCAATTGGAAGATCCTTAGGAAGACAAAATAGTTGAAAAATCATGCAGGATATTCTAAAATAAAGTAGAAATTATTTTTGAGTTATCAGATATTTTGGATTATTCAATTTCACTGTGTTTCTGTATAATTACATATTAGAAGCATTCCAACACATCAAAAGCAACAGCACATATAGAGTACTAAGCCTCCATTATCTAATTTAATTTTCCAACAAAATAGTATTTTTATCTTGTATTAAAAGATAGCTATCTTTCACTTATTCCAGACTAATTACTGATCTGTAAAATATTTTAGTAGACTCTTTGCTTCTCCATCTGATGGCTATCTTTTACCCACTTTACAGTTCCTTAGTGACACTATCCTTGCTAGAAGGTAGGTGAGAGCAAAGGAAATGTAAATCTAAACCAATTCATCTTGCTTCTTACTGGCTATTCTAGGAAAAATGTTTAGGAAAAAAAGGAGCAGAAGGATGGGTTAAAATGAGATTTTCTAGTGATCTATCTTTGAATTTCAATTATTCATGCTTTTTCTGGTCACCAGTACAAACACTGATTGGTATGTACTCACATAGCCAAGGAAACAAACCTGTTCTCAATTCTCAAGAGGGGAAAAAGAAATTAAGATAGAACTAAAGACAATGAGTCAATGAATCTACTGGAAGACCTAATAATGAGACTAAAAGAAATGCAGTAAACTCTGACCTACTATACTGTGCCCTGTTATTTTTTCCTCTTTATAGTATTTTATTTTTTCTAATTACACGTAAAGGTAGTTTTCAATATTCATTTTTATAAGATTTTGAGTTGCAAATATTTTTCTCCCTTTCTCTTGCCCTCCCCTCCCCAAGAGGACAAGAAATCTGATATAGGCTGCACATGTATAATCATATTAAACTCATTTCCACATTAGTCATGTTGTGAAAGAAGAATCAGAACAAAAGTGAAAAACCATGAGAAAGAAAAAAGCAACAAAAAGGGAAATAATATTCTTTGATCTACATTCAGACTCTATAGTTCTTTCTCTGGATGTGGATAGCATTTTCCATCATGAGTCTTTTGGAATTATCTTAGATCACTGCATTGTTGAAAGAGCTAAGTCTATCAAAGTCAGTCATCTCACAATATTACTTTGTGTACAATGTTCTCCGGTTTTTATTTCCTGTTATTTTAAAAAATTAAATATTTGTTGGCATGTGTTGTTTTCACATAATTTTCATTTCTTAATTTACTCGCTACTCCTCCCCCTCCTGGAGAACCATCTTTTATAAAAAGGTGTTGAAAGAGAGAATAAAATGATTGGCAAAACAAATAATCACATTAACTAAGTCAATCATTATATGCAGTATTATATACCTATAGTCCCTGCTCTGTGAAAGAGGGAGGACTATGCATTCTCATCTTTCTTCTCTGGAGCCAAATTTAGTCATTATAACTTCACAGCATTTGATTTTTATTCATGTTGCTATTTTATGTTCACATTATTGTAACTGTATATAGCATTTTCCTAGTTCTGTTTACTTTGCATCAGTCCGTGTACAAATTTTTATGCTTTTCTGAATTCTTCATAATCATAATATACACATATGTGTATACATATAACACAATTGATTTGGTCAATCCAGAAACTTCTAGGCCATATGACTAACAAGACAGAGGATGGGAACAGTTTTGGGTTGTGGTTTTTTGTGGTTTTTTTTTTTGGTCCTTACCTTCCCTCAGGTGGCACAATGGATAGGGTGCTAGGCCTGGAGTCAGAAAGATCTAAGTTCAAACATGACCTCAAAAATTACAAATGACACAATGACTGACACATAGTAGGCACTTAATAAGATCTTGCTTCATCCTTTCTTTTCTTTCTCAAAATAGGAATTATGCACAAGAAGTAAATAATTTCAACCATCTCTTCAGGACAAGAAGCCAAATGATGAATTTACAATAGAGAAAGCTAAGTGCCCATAACACACTCAGCACACCCTCTTCCACCAGCCTCAATATGCTAGCAAAGAGCTACAGTGAGATCCATGGACTTGTTTTCTGTGGGACACTGAGCAATTTCTTTGTTGATGCTGCAGTATCTTCTGGCACACCAACCCCCTGGACTTATCACAAAATCCTGTGACAAACAGCAGAACTCAATTCTGCTCTCCCAACATACATATCAATAAAAGGAGGTACAGGCATAGGAGAACAGAAGCTTGTTCTACCTCAGGCTGCAGAATACTGTCCTGTAACCAGCACTCAGCTAGAGAACTAAAGAACAGAAGGAACATGGGCAGGGCATGAGTGTGTGTGTGTGTGTGTGGAAAATTACTAGAATCCATTTGGGGTCAGTTTTGTCCTTTATAGAAATCATTTGATTAGGGAGGGAGGGGAACTAGTGAAAAGCAAATTGCCATAATGTGGGAAAAGTCTGAGAAAACTTTAAGGTTCAACTATGGGCAATCTGCCATCAAAAGGGAAAGAGTAAAAAAAGGAATGATAGGTTTGAAAATGGGGGCCCTGGAGATGTAAATTACCAAAAATTTTAGAGGTTATGCACAACAGAAAAATTAACAGGAAGATATTAACAGAAAGGAGAATGGAAACCATGATATACAAATCTCTGAATATCTCTTAATAAATATTACAAGACAAAGGAAAATGAATCAACATTTGATATGGCAGAGAACCATGTAAACTTCTAAGAGAGCATGGAAGCACAACAGGATGTTCCTGAATGGTTCAAGAGACAAAGGGGTTTTTCAGCATAAATAAATGGTATGTTTTTTCAGAGATGTTTTATCTATAACTTGATAATATGTCTCTGGGTATTTTAATGGTGTTTTGTTGTTGTTGTTTTTAATGTGGTTAATTATACTGTTTTTCTGAGGTCAAGCCATTCTGAAATTCCTTTTATAAATAAAATTCAATCATAGCAAATAACATTTTCATATTATATATATACACACATACAAATACATATGTATGTCATACATATACCTTTGGACCAAGATTTTATTTAAAATTTTAAAATCAGTATTTAGAAAACATGTTGTACATTGATTGCATATATACTTCTTTCTTTTTGTGTTAACCTTGATTGTTTTAGGTATTGGGACTCTATTTGTCTCATTAGTTTGAGAGGGCATTTTCCTCAATTTTTGAGAATAATTTGAGTAATACAATACTTAAACTATTCATCTCATAAGGTTGTTAGGAAAGACATCAAATTATATACATACATGCACATACATGTATACATAGATACCATATATGTATACATATACATATGCGTGTGAGAATTGCTACCACTCAGAGAACAAGTTCATTAATAAATTAGATTTTGGTTTCAATAGCTTAGACAGTAAGGATCATCACTTCCAGACCCTTTCTCAGAGAAGTAAACTTTGATTACATCAGTGTCTACTGTCAAAGGAAAAGTTAATGTAGGTTCAGACTAGGCTACCCTACTTCAATCACCGTGTATGAGTTAGTTTCTTTAATGGAAGAAAATGGAACACTGAAACTTATGTCTTTTCTTGTAAATTGATTAAGGCCATAAAAGATTTCTATTCTCCTCCCCCAAAAGGTATAAATATTCTTGCTAATTGGTTTAATGATCCTTAATCAGTTCACAACAAAGCCTTTAACACAAATGGTGCCATCTTCTAAACCTGCTACTGCTTAAACAAATGTCAAAATTCACCTCTATTGAAATGCAAATAATCTCTTTCCAAAGGAAATGCATTTAGCTTCCAGATAGTTGGGGCTGGAACAGTTTCACACTAACTGAAGTATTATTTTGGAAACTCTCAGGAAAGATTTTAAAAACCAATTCAACTATAAATGGTTAATTTTGATCAATCAAACTGGGCAATTCAATATATTCATCTCAACTTAATAAAATAGTCAGTAAAGAAAGGAACAGAGCTTCTCATTCGGATAACCAGATAGTTCATTCTTGTGAAGGTTTTAATAGAAAAAAAAAACAAACAGAATTTAGGATAGAAATCCCAGATCTCTTCTTTAAGAGCACTACACATCCTGCCTATCTATGCCTGGATAAGTTTGCTCACTTCAAGAAACAATGGGAAAATTGGTCTGGGTGGCTCCTAAAGTCCTCTCCAGCTCTGTGTTCCTATGAGACAACTGTTCTCTAAGGGACCTTGGCTAAGGCATTTACCCTGCTGTATTTTGGTTTCTCCAACTGGGTTGTTGTTTTTTGTCCTTTGTTCTGGAAGAGGACCATGACATCAGGAAGATAATGCCATGACTAGAAAGTGAATTGGATTTAAGTGAGGGAGGACTGTGCAAGGTCACCAGCCTCACTTTCTCCTCCAGAGTCATCTGAGTCCCGTGGCAGGATATAGATGAGGAAGACTAGAGATGTCCTCTCCCCCAATTGAGTAATAATGGTAACAACAAAGACTGACTACATATAATCCAAGGTGGTAGGGGGTTTTGTGGGATTTTTTCTAAATTAAAAATGCAAGTCTTTGAAATTACCTATGTCTCTTAAAATCACTTAAGAACAGCTAGTAAATCTGCAAAATAACCTGATGTGTTTCATGGGTCAATGAGAAACCTTGTATTTTTTACATAGCATTAAAAGGGAATAATATTCTTATATTTCACAAAATGTTTAATATCTTCTATAGAATGCTTGACATTTTTCAGGCTTGTTTCACATCTAAATGTAATAGATGCAACATATTTTTTAAAATGAAAGCTATTATCTTATTATACAGTATCCTATCTGATTCTCACAACAACCCATGAGGTAAAACCAGGTATTCTTAGTCCTGTTTTTCAGATTGTGAGAGATAGCAAAGGGTTACATTTCCACAGGCCCCAGGTAAGAGGTAATGAAGCTTAAAGGAAACAACACTAGTCTTCTCACTGGTTGCCCCCAAATTTGGTGTGTAGATATGCATAAGTAAGGGACTGACGGATGTTTCCTTCTGATTGGATGGAAGGGTCAAAGGAATAATTATGATAATAAATGACTGTTAACTAACTCTCATTGGCTGTCTCCAAATTTGGTGCATAATGAGGGATTGGAAAACACCGTCCTCTGATAGGATATTAATTCATAAATAATTATGGTAATGAAGGATTGAGATTGCTTTGCACCCATTAGCTAGCTACTTGCCAAAAGATTGTAAGCCCACCTCATTGACCAATATGAAACCTGGACAGGGGAGTGGGCATGGTCAGGATTAGGATAACAGAAGCCTGTGAGCTTCCTAAATTTGCACTTCCTGGCTGACACCACTTGAGTGACAAGGGCTGTGCCCTTTCTCATGAGAAAGAATAAAGAACTCTTTCTGCTTTCCGACTCAGACTTATTTTAAAAATCTGGTAGTGGTCTCTATCCCTCACAAAATGAAGAAATTATGACTCAGAATGCTTGAGTATCTCACCTGAGAGCCAACCCTATCATTTTAATATATGAGGAAACTGGAGTCTGGAGCAGTTAAATGACTTAACCAAGGTCACACAGGGTTTTCAGTACCTGAGTGAATCTGAAACTACATCCTCAGACTCAGAATCCAGCACCATTTCCCATTCTATCTCATTGCTTCCCTATGAGGTTCCTACAACCCCAAGCCCAACTTACTTTGCAGTAGATACTTAGTGCTAGGCCAATGAGACTTCTAAAAGTTTATAGAAAATTTCCCCATATAATTTGACTTACTCTCCTATCTCTCTCTCTAGCAAAACCATATCCCTTCCTCCTAAGAACTGTGCACAATTCAGCTCCCCCAGGAAGTCTTCTTACTACAATTCCACCCCACCCCTCTTTATAATTTCAACAGTTGTATTTACAGAATCATATACTTTACTCAATGGTACAGGACATGCATTAATACATTTTGATTTATACTTGTTCTGGCTCTTCCATGTAAGTTTCTCAAGCATTGTACAGAGCTTACTAATCCAGGTGGAACATAATATGATGTTGGGTGACTGACTTTATTATTAGAATCACATTTTTATAGCACTATCATAAGAGCAAGTGTTCATTAATAAACTGTCACGAATAACCAAGAAATGAAATGAATTGTGACTTGTGTGGCCTTGTCAGAACCAATTACCAGAATCAGTAGAACACTCTAAGTGAAAAGTTAATGTTTAGTTTTATAAGTATAAGAATGAGTAAATACAAAGTCCTTCAATGGAACTTGTACTTTTTTTTTTCCTACTTCCTAGTTCCTTCCCCCTCAAAGGCCTGTACTTTATTCCACGGTAACCAGAGACCTTGTTCTTTACAGAGCCCTTTAAAGGTACCTGTCTCAGTCTTCTTACTAATGGGGGAATTTCTGCCAAAAACATGGCAAAACTATAATGCCTGGTTATGTCTTTGCTGCCTCGTGGCCTGTGGCCTCTCACCAAGCAGACTGTGGGATCAAGAAGACGACCTTCATAACAGCTCTGCAGAATTCACTGAGTAATAAAGATTAAGTAATAAAATAATCTGACATTGAATATTAGAATTTCCTAGGTGTGAGGTTTAGAAAATGACTAACCTGCCTTTGAAGAATTATGTTGCAAAGCAGACGCTTTCCTTAGCTGCAGTAGCTGAAGAATAAATTTGACTTTTATGCATGTTAATTTAATAGGCATATGTAGTAGAGAAATGCATCAAAGACTTTGAATAGAGGACTTTAGGCTGGCTACATAATAATATCTGAACACTGGAATAGAGTATATAGCAAATCTGGGCAGTTAGCTGTCACAGTAGATAGAGCACCAGGCATGGAGTCAGGAAGATCTGAGTTCAAATCCAACCTCAGACATTTACTAGTTGTGTGATCCTGAGCAAGTCATTTGACTCTGTTTGCCTCAATTTTATCATCTGTAAAATGAGCTAGAGAAGAAAATGACAAGCCACTCCAGTATCTCTGCCAAGAAAACTCTAAGTAAGGTCACAAAGAGCTAAACATGATTGAAATGACTGAACAGCAATGTAAAGTAAATCTAAGCTAGAGATCTCCCAAATGCTGGAAACTTGCGACAGAAGCCCAATAGAGAAGAAACAGAAAAAAATAGTAGTAAGCAAAGACCAGTTCAGGTCAAGTCCCAAACCCTTGGCCCTCACTTTTTCTGTATTTTAGTCCTTCAAAGGAAGCACTGATCTCTTCAATATGGATATTCCCTACAGTAGTACATATTGGAACAAAGCTATCCCTCTTCCCATGGGATTCTTGTCCATATTCTTCCAGAAATTCTACATAGAAGATCTATCCCAAATACTGAAAGCCTCTTTCAGGTCTTTTTAACTTTCTATATTTACTAGAAGCCCTCATACCGTCCATCTATTATCCCTTCCTTTTTGACCAAATGTAGCACCAACATGATATTCACAGCACCTATGGCAGTTATGAATATGCCAGTATAATTCTGAATTGTAACATGTAATAGTCTCTCTACATGGAAGACAGAACCAAAATATTTATTCAAACATCAGAAAGTCAAATCCCAACACCAGAAAGCCAAATCCATTATGGCAATAAAGAAATCTATATACAATAACAATGTAGGAGGCACTGCCATCCCCAACCCTTCCCCCTGCTAGGGCCTTTCCACAAATGAACACTCACAGTTTCCTGCTTGCTTCCCCTCTCTCCCTTAGCTCTAACTACTCTGACCAACTTCCTCTGGGTTCTGCTCCACCCCTTCCTGTTCTACCTGTCTAGCAAGCTCCTCCAACCATAGGCTTCATGTCACTCAAACTCATATAACTCAGGCTTCTATGTAACTTAAGCAGGTCCCATGAGCTTATTTTTTTTTGTTAATTTGTTTGTTTATTTTTAGTTTACAGGATTCAATTCCATAGTTCCATGAGTTTCAAATCTCCCTTCCCTCCCTCCCCCTAGCCCCCATGATGGCATATAGTCCAGTACAGGATCTGCAAATACTTTCACATTAGACATTAGTCAGGTTACAAAGGCAGATTGTACTAGATGGGATGAAAAATGGTAAAGAGGAAATAAAACCAAACAGTGAAAAGAAAAAGATCAAGTAGTTTGCTTCCACCAGGATTCAAACTCAGTTCTTTCTAGTTCTTTCTCTGGATGTAGACATCTCTCTCCATCATGAGTCTTTTGGGATTGACTTATATCACTGCATTGCTGAGAAGAGTCCAGTCTGTCATAGTTGGTAATCACACATATGCTGTGTCTGTGATTGTATACAAATTTCTCCTGGTTGTACTCTTCTCGCTCAGCATCAGTTTATATAAGCCTCTCCAGGTAAATATGAAGTCCATCTGCTCCTCATTTCTTATAGCACAATAGTATTCCATTACATGCATATACCACAACTTATTTAGCCATTCCCCAATTGATGGGCACCCCCTTAATTTCCAATTCTTTGCACCAATGAAAAGAGCTGCTAAAAATACTTTTGTACATATGGGTCTTCCTCCCACTTCTATGATCTCTTCAGGATATAACCCTAAAAGTGGTATTGCTGGGTCAAAGGGTATGAAATTATTTATAGCCCTTTGGGCATAATTCCAGATTGCTCTCCAGAATGGTTGGATAAATTCACAACTCCACCAGCAATGCATTAGTGTTCCAATTTGCCCACATCCCCTCCACCATTTGTCATTTTCCTGTTTTGTAATCTTAGCCAATCTGACTGGAGAGATGTGGTACCTCAGAATTCTTTTGATTTGCATTTCTCTAATCAATAGTGATTTAGAGCATTTCTTCATATGCTTATAGATATCTTTAATGAAAACTGCCTGTTCATATCCCTTGACCATTTATCAATTGGGGAATGACTTGTATTCTTATAGATTTGACTCAATTCTTTGTATATTTTATAAATGAGTCCTGTATCAGAGACACTTATTAATGGATGGGAAAGATCTTCCCATTAAGCAAAAATACATTAACAATACACCAACCGACTTCCCTTTCCAATCATACATTTCCTGAATGATACTTTTTATAACATTTATATCCAAATCATTGTTGAAAATTTCTGTAACTTGATTGTATTTATTATTCATCTTTCCATTGAATCACCAGAAAAATCTAAATGTTAAAAAATATTGTGGTGATGGCGATGGTGGTGGTGGAGTATGTATGTATGTGTTCACATTCATGTACCCACTCTAGGAATTAGTTTTAAATCACAGAAAGCATGGTACAATTTCCTAAATAAATTCAGCTCACATTTTCCTTATTTTCAATTCTGGGTTCAGCTCATTATATATCTGTAGCATTTATCATATATGTACATCTATATAGGTATACTTATGCGTGCATATAAACATATATCCTTATTTATATAAGCATGCATACATATGTTTATACATGCATGCATGCACATACATATGCATTAACGGACTACCTCAGAGGACTGTCTATCTAATTACATACCAATCTGGACAACCGGGATTTTCACTCATTTGGTATGTTATATGTAATTTATTAGACTACTTTCTTTTGAATATTCATGAACCTCATTGAGGAGGCCACCCAACATTATGAGTTGACTCAATACATTCAACAAGGTGTCAACTAGAAATGGGATCAAAGGGAAGATTCACCATCTAAAGGAAATTATTCTTTCATTCGAACTTTATGAAGAACATCTTCCATGATAGTTGGTCAACATACTGGCAAGCATATATCTTGCCTTGTTTGATAATGATAATCAGAGAACCTTTAAAATATCTCTGTGTTACATCTGTCAAGGTATCAACATTTTCACAGGAGGCTCCTTGTTGGAGGAACAACCCAACCGTTTCTTCTTGCTCCTACTACACTCTGCTGGGTTGCCACCCATTTTCTTTGTGTAAAAATCATGGGTTTGATGATAGAGGTGTTTCTTGGCTCTTCTGTCTTCCCTATTGTACCAACTACTTTATGCTGGTTAACCACTCTGTTAAAAATGGTGATGGCAAAACTTTGGCATCTTTTCTCTACCAAGCTCCTATTTTTCAGCAATGAAAGCCTGCTTGAATAGATTAGTTTGGAAATTGGTCCAATTGTACTATCTTTGTCTCATGTTTATCTCTCCTTCTAATTTGAGGTTGATTTTAATCTTTTCTCTAATGAGTCAGATGGCTGATTCAAAAGTAGCTCTCATATCAGTAACCGATTATTCACTATCCATCAGAGCTTCAGTTTTATGATGTTACTCAGTGTTTGCTGTTTCTTAAGATTCCTAATTCTCTTCCTAAAAGAAAGTATTCATAATGTATATCTTAGACTTTGCAGTAGTTTTTGTATTCTTTTAACTGCCACTGCAAAAAGAAAAATGGGGCACACAGAATTTAGGGCCATTTGGTCTTTTTTCCTTCCTAAGTTAAAAAAGGGAAAAAATCAACAGATACAGACACACAAAAGTAGAAATTGACCTTCTAAATGATAATGACCCACCAACAGAATGGGCTGTATTTTGATTTAATGAGTTCCCTGCCTCTGTAGGTATTCAAGAACAGGCTAAATGTGATCATGTTTCAAAAAGGGTTTGAATAGATTGCTACCTCAAGGACTTTTTCACTCAAAGATTCTATGAATTAATATCAAACCAGTTTTCCTTTTCCTATCTCCTCTTTCTTCTCCTAGACCTCTCTTTAAAGGGCACAGGATTTGCTCCTCCATTTCTCTCCATTTGCTCCTCAGACAACAGAGCCACAGCAAATTTGCAAAACAAAACACACTGGAAAATAAAGCACCAAGTTCAAATAAGTAAAAGTATGAAACATTATCAGAAAGGCAGATTTTTAAAATGAGTGTGTGGCTAAGATATTCAACCCAATGCGATCTCTTCCTAGTTCAAATGGAAGAAAGACATTATCAAAGTGTGTATAGCATTGTGCCAGTCTCAGTCTGCACTTTTCCAGAATGGGCTGGACACATCTAAAGTTGTTTTTGCTAGTTGTCTCTTACTTGGGATTACTTCTTCTACATCTGTAGCCAGGTAATTAGACGTAATACCCAAGTTCCTGACACATGGAATCCCAACTACAAATGTGTCAAATGATAACACCAATAATTAAAACAATAACACCACAGTGTTGTCAGAGAAGCTTTAATCATTCATTCCATAGGAAACATCAATGGATAGGGAGGGTGGCTGCTAAGGATACAGCTTTACTTTACCATTCTTTTCCTTTGCTACAGAAAGCTATCAAGGATTCTCTTTCAGATCTAATTCGCACTAACTTTCCCTGAAAGTCTTTTTTTTTTTTTTGGAGGGCAATTGGGATTAAGTAACTTGCCCAAGGTTACACGGCTAGTTTTTTTTTTTGTTTGTTTGTTTTGTTTTTATGCGTTAAGTATCTGAGGCCACATCTGAACTCAGGTCCTTCTGACTCCAGGGCAGATGCTCTACTCACTGCGCCACCTAGCCGCCCCTTTCCCTGAAAGTCTTACAGAATCAATTTTGAAATGCAATACTGTCAGTTAGCAATGATTATAGCAATAGATAAGCTGCCGGTTATGTTAAATCCATTCTAAAGGCATACTTATGTCAACGATGGGATCAAAGGGAGGATTCACCATCTAAAGGAAATTACTCTTTCATTTAAACTTTATGAAGAACATTTTCCATCATAGTTGGTCAACACACTGGCAAGCATATATCTTGCCTTGTTTGATAATGATAATCAGTGGATCTTTAAAATATCTCTATGCCACCAAATGAACTCATACACATGACTACAATAAAGATAAGGCTGAGGGAGTTTTCCCAAATCATTCCATTATTCAATTGTTTGTTAGTTCATTCAATAAATTTTATATAATACCTAGGATACTAAACACTAGATACTACAAGAAAGGATGTCAGAGACCATCTGATTCAACTCCCTCCCCTTACAGATGAAAAAATCGAGGCCTAGGGTGGTTAAGTTACGTCCTTAAGGTTACTTAGATAGTAGGCCTCAGAAGTGGGATTTAATCTGAGGTCCTTGATCTCCAGACTTGAGGATAGATAATAATGGAATAGTGAGAAATTCTAGCACTATGGACATTCTAGACAGAGAAAACATGAGGAAAAACAAGGTGTGATCTGTAGTTCAATAGGTATTCAGGAAACGGAGAATGGTCTAGAATCAGGGATGGGGAAACTTCTACCTTGTGACCCTCTAGATTTTCAAATGCAGCTTTTTGACTGAATTCAAGCTTCACAGAATAAATTCTCTTAATAAAAGGGTAATAAAAAGGCACCCAAGGACCTAGAAGGTCACATGTGGCCT
Organism: Gymnobelideus leadbeateri; assembly: GCA_011680675.1. NCBI lineage: Eukaryota > Metazoa > Chordata > Mammalia > Diprotodontia > Petauridae > Gymnobelideus > Gymnobelideus leadbeateri. Next base: position 276,745 of record WOXC01000276.1, read on the forward strand.
CGAGGTCACAGGTTCTCCACCCCCAGCCTAGAATGACTGAAGCATAGGATTCAGTTGGGCAAGAATAGGAGATTAAAGCTAGAGAAGAAGATGAAGGTCAGATTTTGAAAGACAAAAGGGAGGAACTGAAGTTTTTTTTTTTTTATGGGAAGACTATATCAATCAATAAATAAACATTTATTAAGTACCTACTTTGTACCAGGCATTGTGGACCAGGTAATATAAGGACAAAATTTAAATAGTCTCTGTCCTTAAGGAGTTTGTATTCTATCTAGGGGAGACAACATGTACATAGATACAAATTAAGTATATACAAACTAGGTACAAGATAGTCTGAGGGGTAAATTAGTAGTACCTGGAAAGAGTAAGTTCAGAAAAGGTATTATGTAGAATAAAATGAGTAAGCTGAGGAGTCTGGAAGGAAAGTAAGAATTCTAAGAGATGGAGATGAGAGGCATTAAGGAGAGGCCATCCAAGGTCAAAGAAATGGCATATGGAATGCCATGTACTAGAAATAGTTTGGATGGACCATAGTGTATTATAAAGGTGAGAATTTGGAAGAAGGTTAGAAAAGAAGGGTAGGGCCAGGTTGTAAAAGGTTTTAAATGATAAATGGAGAAGTTTGTATTTGATGTTAGAGATAATAATTAGCCCCTGGAATTTATTAAGTAAAACAGTAATAGGCAAAATTGCAATCACTTTGGGGAGAGGAACTGTGTTGGAGGAGAGATTGGAGTAGATAAGGCCAGAAGCGAGGAGACCAAGTAATGTTTTAGGGAAATCAATCTGGTGCCAGTGTATATCATGGACTAGATAGGAAGAAACTGAAGGCAGGAAGACTAATTATAGAAGATGCACTTGCATCCTATTGCTTGTATTTAACTGCAGCAAGAAGTTATTTTATTCACCTGTGCAGTGGACCATAGAACATCAAATATAAAAACACACTAGTAGAATAGATAATAACTTGTCCCTGGATAATTTCTGTATGATCTGCATTAAAAAAAGACATAAGAAAAATGTTTTTTCCTACAGTAATAACTCTTATTTGCAATGCACTTATTTAAAACTTAATTTCTGAAGCATAGCTTCCTTTATGAAAAAGCAATACAGATAAAACATGCTATCCCTAAGCTTTACTAGAATTAGAACACTGCTTACATCTCTTTGTTTAAAAAAAAAACCAACTTTCCATGAAAATGTGAATATCACTCTACAAATACTAAAAGGAAGATAAGGCAAATGACAAAGATCCTCCCATCTTCCTTCTCCCCACCCCCCACCTCTATGCACATCTCACAAAGCTGTTGTTTCACTGGAGAAATTAATTTCAGTTCCATTATTCTTATACTTAATTCCAATCTAATTCAAGCAATAATTGCCCTACTTACTATATGACACCGTTTAAAGGAAGGTTAGCTTTCTCCAATGCCACCAGTAAATAGATGCTTCACTTGGTGAGACTACTGCCATTAACTTTCCCAATTAGATAAGGATTTTCCACTCATTACCAGAATACTTCTATCACAGATCACTTGCAGATCATGTTAAAAAGAAGCATAAAACCGTATTATCAATGTGAATAGGAGCTGTCTGCATACATAGCCATTATCAAGAGATTCAAGCTAGAAAATTAAGTAGGCCAGGTTCTTCCTTCTCATGTCCTCTTTCAATTTTATTTTCAATGCCCTTTAAATTCAATGTAAGCCTTACATGTGGAAGGGAGAAATGGAAAAGAAGATTTAGTTAATTAACTATAAGACTTCTTAAAAAATACTTCTTTCAAAAATCAAATATACTTTATTCAAATATGAGAATAACTGTCCATACTGATGGCCATTCCAATTGTGCGAACTCACAGTTGTTTAACCTCTTTAACTCAAAAGCTCATCATCTCCACTCCCTATTAATCTTTCATAAGCCTAGCCACATCTTGGGCCTCATTGTTATTCAGAATTTCTTTTTGCTTCCAAGGTCTCAAGCTCTGAAATTCCCCTCTGATCATCAGGTCTGTCTTTTTACTCGTGTCATACCCAAAGCACCTACTTACTGCTCTCATCATCAAGAATCTAAATCCTTACATTTTTACCATCTCTTTTTCAAGTTATCAACCACTTTCTGACTTTATTTACCTCTCTACATACAGAGCCTGGACATCTCGGATTGCTATTGCAACAAAGTTCACATTTAGCACCCTAAAAACCCCTTTGCTGTACTGATGCTTGCCTCAGAAATACTGTCACCGCATGCCTTCCACCTGCTTTCGACACTTCTACCCCTGGATTGTTGTCCATTGCTGGAGGAGAGTCCCTAACCTTTAGCTTGGCCTTCCATACAACGTAGATGGAGAGCTGAATCTCTATGACATCTTGCCCGTTCCACTTTCCCTAATGTCTTATCTACATCTTGGTTCCCTTTTTTGCCCCCTACTTTCAAGAAATGGTTTTACCTCCTACTTTACTGAGAACAAAGTCACTGGCTTTAATCTTCTCAATGATGATCTTTCAAGATTCTCTTCTCTACATAAGCATTTCTCTGTATTTTCTTCTATCACATCCTCCTTTCCTGCTATGTCAGTAATACAAGCACATAATTTTTCTCCTTGTACCTTTCATTTCATTCTCTCTGTCTCCTTAGAGCCATCAACTATCCCCCCTTTTATTGTATCAAATTCTCTTTCCATTATTGCTTTCTCTTTCTGCTGTACATGTATTCAATTCTCCCCTGTCCTAAGGAAAAGAAACAAAATTTTCTGTCTTCTCCTCTTTAACAAATTGTCTTTCTTTCCTTCCTTTTACTACCACACATCTAGATAGAGTAATAAATGCTTTATCACTTCCTACTCTCTCCTCACCCCTTAGAACTGAACTTTCTTTCAACCGATATTGGTAGCTCCAAAGTTGTTAATGAATGCCAAATCATCAAATTCAACAGTCTTTTCTTAGTCTCCTTCCTCCCCAACTTCTCTGGGGTATTTGATTCTATGCTTCTCCTTCTCCCTTGGTTTATAGGATACTTTATTATCCAACATCCTAATTTGCTGGTTTCTTCTCTATCTTGCTGACTTCCATTCTTCATAGTCCTTATGTGTAGTTTGCTCACGGTCTTTCCTTCTGTAGTCTTCCCTATATATACTTTCTACCCTGGTTAAGTCATGGGTAAAACAATTACGATATGATCATGCCCATGTAAATAACTCCCAAATTCACAATGCCGTTATCTAGAACTACTTGCCAGACCTTTCTAACTAGATGTCCCATCAGTACTTCAAATATGACCTGTCCAAATCCAAATTCATCATCTTTTCCTCATAAATCTGCCCTCCCCCATTAGCTGTGAGTTTCTTGAGAGCAGAACGTCTTTGATGTTTCTTCACATCACCAGCATTTAGCACAGGACCTGGCATCTAGGAGTAATTTGATAAATGTCTACTGACTACTTCCCTCTATCTTTTCCTCATGGTTGAAACCTCAGACTCATCATCATTTTCTCCTTTTTTCTTGATGCACGCTTACCAACAAGTCACCAAATCCTATTGATTCTACCTAGAGAATATCTTTCACCACCTCTTCATTTTTATTGCCACTACCTAAGAGTAGGACTTCATTCCTTCTCTTCTGGACCATTTCATTAGCCTTCTAACTAGCCTTTCTGCCTTCAGTCTCCTCTAACTTTAACAAAGCCCATACCACTTTATGGAAGAATTCTTTCTAAAGCACAGGATGGATCATGGGACCCCCTTGCTCCCAAACCTTCAATAGCTCTCTGCTACTTAAAGAACAAAGGCTAAATGCTTAAGTCTTATATTCAGGATTCTTTAAAATTGGCCCCAACTTAACCTTTTCAGCCTTATTTTCCCCTATTCTCCTCCAGGTACCCTCTACATCAAACAAACTGGACTACTTGACATTTGTTAAAATGTTGAGGCATTAGGACCTTGGTTCAAATTGCTCCATTTGCCTGTAATAGTTTAGCTGTCCCTCTCAGAATCATCTCTGTTCTTCAAGGCCCAGGGTTAAGATCTCAGCTCTTCTGGTGTAGCATGAAGCCATCCTTAGAAACTAATGGGAAACAACTGATAAATGGTCAGGGGATATAAATAGGCAGTTTTCAGAATAAGAATTCAAAAACCATCTATAATCATATGAGAAAATGCTCTAAATCACTGTTGATTAGAAAAATGCAAATTAAAACAACTGCAAGGTGATAGCCATCAAAAATGACAGATGCTGAAAGGGATGAGGGAAAATAGACACATTAATAAATTTGAAGGCAGCTAGTAGAGCAATAGATAGAGCACTGGGCTGAGTAATTAGGAAGATTTACCTTCATGAGTTCAAATCCAGCCTCTGACACTTACTAGCAGTGTGACCCTGGGCAAGACACTTTATATTTGCCTCAGTTCCTCATCTGTAAAATGAGCTGGTGAAGGAAATGGTAAACCATTCTAGCATCTTTACCAAGAAAATCCCAAAAGGTTTCTCAAAGAGTCAAACACAGTTGAAAAATGACTAAACATTAACAACAAAATAAACTGTTGGTGAAGTGGTGAACTGGTCTAACTATTCTGGAGGACAATTTAGAGCTATGCTGAAAACTGTGCATACCTTTTGACCCAGCAATACCACTACTAGGTCTGCACCCAACAAGATTGAAGGAAAAGTACCTGTATGAACAAAGGTATGTAAAGCAGCTCTTTTGTGGTGGCAAAGAATTCGAAATTGAGGGCATACTCATCAACTGGGGAATGACTGAATGAGTTGTGGCATATGATTGTGATGGAATACTACTGTGCTATAAGAAATGATGAGGGGATTGTTTCAGAAAAAACATGGCAAGATCTATATCAACTGATGCAAAGTGAAGTGAGAGGAACACGATAAAAGCACTGTTGGAATGATGATCAGCTGTGAAAGACTTGCTATTCTGATAAGTGCAATGATCCAAGACAATTCCAAAATATTCATGATGAAAAAAAATGCCATCCAACTCCAGAGAGAGAACTGATGACCTCTGAGTACAAAGTGAAGTACAATTTTCTTGCTCTGTTTTTTACTTTATTTTCGTGATATTATTAATATGGAATATGCTTTGTATGACTTCATATACATAACTGATATAATTCTGCTTGCCTTCTCAGTGGGTAAGGGAGGGTTGGGAGAAAGGGAGAAAATTTGGAACTCAAAATTTAGAAAGAGAAGGATATTAATTTTTTTAAAGTAATGGAGCATAAATAGAAAAAGTTGGGGGGTTTCCAATTCAATAAATACTTTTTAAGTGCCTGGTATATGTCAGGCACTATGTTAACATGTAGGCATACAAATAAGAAAAAGAGACAGTCTCTACTCTCATGGAGCTTACATTCTAATTCGGGAAGATAACACACAAAAAGAAGCTAAAAATGGGGGATGCTCCCCCTAGGTATGCACTTGTATAGGGTTGAAGCCAAGCAGAGCTGCTAATAGAAAATGGAGAAACCCGGAAGACTCTGAGCACTCTAGATAGAAAGGGAGGGGTTTAACACATTGCTCACCAACCCCCCAATCCAAGGGTAGAGGCAACTGAGGGCGAGTTGAGAAGGTATTGGCTATCAAAACCTGACTCGTGAGATTTCTGACGATTGGGCAAAAGCAGTTTAGCTCTTGCCATGGGTAAAGGAAAACAAGACTTTGCTTTTCCAGTTACTATTAGGGTACAGGATTTCATAAATAATAATCAATCAACCAAACAACCAATAAACATTAACATGCCAGACATGGTGTTAAGATGCTGAAGAAACAAAAAACAAAATAGTCCTTGCCCTCAAGAAGCTTACTTTTTTTTTTTTTGGTGGAGACGTGTACACATAGAAGTATACAAAAATATATGTGTATGTATAATATATACATACACATATATACACATGCATTACACACATAACACATAACACATACACATACACATGACATAAAAGAGGTAATGGGATGGAGGGCAGAATCAGAAAAGGCCTGAAGAAAGAGCAAAGAGAAACAGTGAGTAGTCAATTTTGTGGCTATGAACAGTAGCACTAAAAAAAAAAAAAATAAGGGTGTGTAAGACATGAAGGCTTCAGTAGTAGAACACTTTAAAAGACAGCGCACCCAATATAATACTCAGTGACATTTAAAGTCTCTAATATGCTCCAATAAATTTTGTTGCACATAAGAAGTACGTCACCTGAATGTTAAGGAAACATGTTCTTGGAAAAAAAGCAGCAGCCTCCATTGCCCACTGAAGGCAATAATATCCAGTTTCTCAGATGTCTGGGTCAAAAATAATCATGCTGGGAGACTGGGCAATCTTTTGTTAATTAAATAGCTAGTTCTATCCCATTTTTTAAAAAGTTTGCCCTGTGAGAGTTCCAACCTGATTAGTCTACTGGTATTTATCTAGCAGACTAAGGTTTTTTGGTTTATTTTAAAAGGGAAAAAAAAGATAGCAGCTACCCACTTGGCATAATCAATACTGTGAATTAAACCATAGGACTAGCTAAGTTCACTGGAAGCAATGCACAGAGTATTGACAGCTCCTCTGATATGCAGCCTGCAGGTGGCCACATGAAACCTCGACCCTATTAGAATCATAACATTCCAATGTCCAAAATGCAAAACCTATCCCAGACCTAACTGCTAAGTGTAAATTGAAACACCATGAAAATAAAATAGAATGATCACCTTTTGTAGGGAGTGAGGATTGGGTGATAGATCTATCACCATTTTAGAGAAGTAAGCTGCCTCACCAGACTACTAATGTGTCAGTGTTCATTCTTTGTACGGGTTGCTGAGAGCTGAGGTAGGATTCCAGTTGTTAGAGTGATGCTAAGCAAAAGAGATTAAGGGAATGCAGGGGTCATTGTGGAAACTATACAAGCTTTGGTCATGGATAGTGATCGAAAGGACATATGAAAAGCAGATGACAAAGTAAGAAAGGTCTGTAGGACCAGCTGGCCAATGGTGAAGATGAACCCATTTCACCCTTAATGGACAAGTGTGGTTCAGCTTAACTACACAAAGATTACGGAGAGTGGTGAGGCTGTTTATACTAAGCTCATCCCTTGCTCCTATGATTCACTTCGATGTCAAGGGTGGGAAGCCTAGCATACCACACAAAGATTAAGAGAACAAGTTCCTGATAGGAAAAATTACACCAACTATTTTTAAATCACTTTTCTGAAATTCACAAGGGTAATTTCTTTTCCTAGAGCAATGAGCTCTTACTTTTACCTCTTTGAGACAGCTGGAAGGAAATGAGTTCAGTGCTGATATATTTTTAATATTTGGATAAAAGTCAATATACAACAACCCTTCCTGTTTTAATTTCATGTTTAATATATTAGTATTATGACATCAATCTCAGGACACACACACACACACACACACACACACACACACACACACGATCCCCTCTTTTACTTGGAATTTTTTTTTCTTCCTCAGTACAAAGTATTGAGAGTGCCAGCAATGACAGCAATGGTATTTTCTGATTTGATTTGAGTGGCAATGATTTCAGGTTAATAACTCTGATGTCAGCTTTTCTATCATGTTGCCAAGTTTAATTCCCACTTCTACACCGATTAATACTCTAATTAAGAGAGTGCCTGATTGTAGTGATGGTACATGCTTCTAAAGCACATCCGCCCCCTACTTCCTTCCCCCTTCCCCTTAGTCAGAATCGCCCTTTCTGGTTATAAGGAGCATGAGCTTATCCATTCTATCTAACATCCACATGAAATCATGAGGTTACCAATTACTGTGAGATTTTACATTTCACCATAAAGATCTTGCCTCAATACTGTGCTGGTCTCTAGCACCATCCTATATCCTATTTATATAAAGCATCTTAGACCATTAAAATGCTCTTCTCACGCCACATTGTGAGATGGAGGTAACTTTCAGGTCTTGACGGGTATAAGACTCTAAAATGTCCTAAAATTTTTGGAAAGGTTTAAAACATAGATCTGACAAAGTTCAAGAACTGTCCTAGCCAAGTGGAAATCATCATTAACAGAAAATTCACAACAAAGTAATGACTTTTTTCAGTAATAGTAACTCATGACCACTATTTTCTAAGGCATATAGATTTTTATCAATGGAGGGCATACCCATACCTGAGAAAAATGATGTGTCTAAGTATTATAACAGTTTTATTCATATCTCTTCTTGTTAAATTACCTACATTTTCAGCTTGTGTGGATTTAAGTAACATTATCTAAATTCCCAAGCTACCATACTGACTTATTTCATCTTTGCTATACAGAAAGCTGAAGATTTTCTCTTTGAAATGGCCAGGATATCTTTTACTTTCTTAACACAGAACATACTTCAACCTCCTAGTGCAATAATACAAATAAAGAAGCCTGTGCATTAAAAAAAAATTACAGTGCTCAACATAAAGCTGCATGATTTTCTGCCCTCTGACAATTATTAGCATTTTCCCTATAAAACATACTGAAGCTTCTCAAATACTCCATTTCTGGGAATCTTGGCTGCATCTCCTCCAGAGAGGAGGTTTATCTGAAGAATTTACATACACACACACACACACACACACACACACACACACACCCCATTCTTTACTTTCTGTTATTATTCCACTTCCATCCCAACCCCTAATCTTCATGGACCTTACAGGATGAAACCTTCCTTTCTGGCTCAGAGAGTGCCATAAAAGCCATCACATGCTAATTCAAATGAATGTTGGGGTACAACCTCAGAGTAATGCTGAGCACGGCAATACATTACAAAGAAAAGCAGGAGGCAAAAGTCAAGTAATTAATATTTCTTTCATGTTCCAGCTGTAATTAGCCTGATCAAAGAAGCCCTAGGGTTGTAGCTTTCACCCAGAACATATGATTTCTCTGAGAACACTTACAAAAGAGTGGGGTGGGATTCCAGTATAAGTAATTTTGTTTATAGAAGGAGGGTTTTTTATTGTAACAACTCATGGCTATGTTATCATGTGAGTTGTAATTAAGAAACTCTGTGGTATTGTTCAGTTGTTTCAGTCATGTGTGGTCCCGATCATGACCCCATTTGGGATTTTCTTGACAAAGATGCTGGAGTGTTTTGCCATTTCCTTCTCCATTTCATTTTACATATGAGGAAACTGAGTCAAACTGGGTTAAGTGACTTACCCAGGGTCACAGAGCTATCTGAGAAGAAATTTGAACTGAGGGAGAGTCTTCCTGACTCCAGGCTGGGCACTCTATTGAGCTGCCCTAAGAAACTCTGGAGCCATTCTAAAATGCAAAAATCTAGAGCCCACCCTGTACAATTGTTTATGTATGTGTCAAAATTACCACCCCCATTTTATGGGAGTTTGGAGGCAGAATGGGGTAATGTGGATCTTAGAGCCAGAGGCACCTGGGCTGTGTGATCCTGGGAGCCACCATCTCTCAGAGCTCCAGGCAGCTCTCTCATTGGGAGAGGTAAATTTCATTAGCCAAAGATATTCCTTACCATGCATTCCCTACACCATAGAAATGATAGGTCCATTTCCTATCCCTATCTTTGGGAGGTTTTGCGGCATCAACAGTTATGCAAACTAGTAAAAACTGAAGGGCTCATTTCTGGCTATCTTTTTCAAAGTTTTTTTTTATTTTTTGCTTTTTGGAGGGGAGAAGGCAGGGAAATTGGGGTTGAGTGACTTGACCAAGGTCACATGGCTAATAAGTGTTAAGTGTCTGAGTCCGGATTTGAACCCAGGTCCTCTTGATTCCAGGGCAGGTGCTCTATTCACTGTGCCACCTAGTTGCACACTTCTGGCTATCTTTAACGAGTAACTTGATGGGACTGCTTTAAGTTATCAGACCCCTGAGGACAGACAACAAGACAATGGTGAATTCTATGCAGCCATGAAGTGCTATAGAAATACTACTCATGTAGCAGCATTTTAACTGATGGGATTATATGCAGGAAGATGTAATAAATATATAAGTAGAATGCTTTGCATTGTATGGCATGAAAATTGAGCCACCAAAGGCATGATAAATAGAAAGTCTTTCTTTTTTGTATTTTTCAAACTCAATCAATAAATTCACAGCAGAAACGTCTTCAAAGTATTTAACCAAAATTCCTTTATTTAATTTCCAAATAGTTAATTGCAAAAGTAGGTTGGCCTTATTTCAGATGAAAAAACATTTGGCCAGTTATCTCAGGTAATCCATTCAAATATTTGCCTATTATAGTATTTCCTTAATGTTAGTTTCACTGCAAGTTTCATAATTTAAAATTAGAGTTTCTCCCTGCAGTATTAACCATGGGACATATGATATGTTTGGGGATTGAGGTACTAATCTGGAGCTTCATTTGCTACTAAACACACAATAGAAGGGTATGAAAAATTTGTATGCATGTGATCTCAATGAAATAAACAAAGGTAGAACTCATGAATTATATAAATTGGATAAGACATATTAATACTTATAACTCTAAAATTCTATGATGCAAAATAAATGGAAGCAAGAAAGAGGCTGAATGAATATTCTGTAGACTCCAAAAAGGCAACAATCAATGATTACTAAGGAAAATCTAGGAGGTAACAACTCAATAAACTTTGATTAAGTTTCTACAAAAGGCAAGGCATTGTGCTAGGTGTTAGGAATAAAAAGCAAAAATGAATCACTCCCCAGACCTTTACACTCCACTCAAATGTACAGTTCACTGAAATGTTTAGACTTATAGTTTAGAATGGTTTCCAAAACTATGTTCCCCCAAACCTCCATGAGGATGTAAATAGAAGGTCTATATGAAAGAATCCCTATTAGAAAGAATTATATGTGAACAGAGATAGGAAATGTTGTGGTTGTGCAGTTGTTTCAGTCATGTCCAACTCTTTGTGACCCCATTTGGGGTTTTATTGGCAAAGATACCAGAGTGGTTTGCCATGTCCTTCTCCAGCTCATTTTACAGGGGAGGAACTAAGGCAAACAGGATTAAGTGACTGATCCAGGATCACATAGCTAGGAAGTATCTAAGGTCTAATTTGAACTCAGTCTTCCTGACTCCAAGCCCAGCACTCTATCTACTATGCCACCTAGCTGTAGGAAATTTGTGGCTCTCTAAATCTGAGGAAGAGGGGAAAGAATTAAGATGGATAGTGAAAGAAAAGGGGAAGACAGAAACATCCCTCCCAGGTATAAAGAGGAAGAGGCAGACTATGGCTTTTCATCTCAAGATGGCAAGCAGCACCAAGTGTCAGTAAGAAAAGTCAAGGACCCACTGGTTTCAATTCAGGAGGACGTTGGATTGACTACAGAAAACAAAGGTCTCAGCATAAGTCAAAGACACAAATGTAGCTGGAAAGATCCTTACAGGTGAGCTGCCATTGAAGAACAGACACCCTGAACACAGAGACAGGACAGGACAGTCCTCAGAAAGAGAAGGTGAAGTGTTGAACAATCCCAACAGAGTCACTGGGGAAAGAAGTCTAGGCTTGAGGTACCAGGCCTGTTCCTCTCTGAAATGCCACAGCTCTGCCCTATTTAAGCTGATGGCCAAAATGCCTTTTGTGTGTAGTTTCTTTTTTCTTTTTGGCATGAAAAGCATCTTAGTCTTTATAATGTTCGAGAATGTTGTAAAAGCATAGATTTAGAGCAGGTAGTAATGCTAGAAGTCAATTATCTCAACCCCTTGATTTTACTGACAAGAACCTGAGGCTGTGGAAAATCAAGAAATTTTTCCAAGGTCACACAAGTAGTAACAGATTTGTGGTTCAATACCAGGTCATTTGACTCCAAATTCAATGCTTTATCTGCTGTATCCCACCACATTTCTATCCCCTTTTATGGCTAGAGGTATTCCATAACTCCATTCTTTTTTTTTTTTTTTTGGAGGGCAATTGGGGTTAAGTAACTTGCCCAAGGTCACACGGCTAGGTTTTTGTTTGTGTGTGCATTAAGTGTCTGACGTCGGATCCGAACTCAGGTCCTTCTGACTCCAGGGCCGATGCTCTACTTACTGCGCCACCTAGTCGCCCCATAACTCCATTCTTATCTTAGCATTTATGGCTTCTATCAACAAATTCGAGGCCTAGACAATTTTGAAGCCAAATTAATTTAGGCAATTTTGGTTTAGATATACCAATTTACAAAAGTCATTCCCATTTTACTATAGAATCTCATCAGACTACAGATGATGGTGAATGAGGATCAAACTTATCATCAGCTTCCTAAATTGTGCTATGAGACTCCCTATATGCCCTCACGTACATAGGGAACATAACTTAATTCACGAGTATAATCACCTCAGTGGTAGGTATGAAGTGGATTTTACTACACTTTTATAAAAGCATCATAAATTCTTTTCCCAGTCCTAGCTATTTAATGTAAGAGGCTTGTGAAAATTCCCATCGTAGGTTCCCATTCTTCTGCTGTCCTTCCACTACTAAATTCAAATCAAATCTACCTTAAAAACCAAGTAAGAAGCACCATTCCTTGTAGAATGTACAGTTCTCCACTTTAAAGAGAATTTCCATGTATTAGTTCATCAGAGTCTATTATTTTTCCCCTTATACATGAAGATTTTCAAGGGAACAGTTGTGATGGTTTCCAATATTTTATACTATTTTTGTGCATATATCCCACAGTTACTACTGTAATTTAATGCGCATGATTAGGAAAAAAGAAAGTCTAGTATCCAACTGACATGAAAGGGGAATAGTGGGGACCAATAAATAAAATTTGGCCAAGTCTTATAATGAGGAGTGGCTAGTGAGGATCCTAAAGGTGGCCAGTGAAGAGTAATATGACAAACCCAGAAAAAGGCAGCATGAACTTGATAAAAGCAGTAAGATCCCTGAATTCAAGTGAGTGAACATCTGTCAAAGTTAGTTTCATTCTGATTTCACGCTCTGGTGAGAGGTGGAAACTAAAAGTCACCTCATTTTCCACCCAACAGGGCTGGGATGATAGCCCATGGTGTGAAACATTCCATGCACAGTCATCGATTTTATTTTATTTTTTTGCTTGTCACCCCCTAATTAACAAGGACCACAGCCAGTCAGCTGCTTAATCAACAGCATTCTGATAGTTACTTAAGAAAAAAGCAAGTGGAAAAGTGAGAGAGGAAGGAAGGAAGAGGGAGATGGGAGGGGGGTGGAAAGGTGTGGAAAAATAATGTGAGATCTTACAGATAATATGAAGCAAAGGCAGCCGTGTAATTATAACCCTAGCTTTTCATTGACTTGACAGCACAAAAAAAGGAGGTGAGGAGAAGCTTTTAAATGAAACATGACATTCCCTTATTAAAGTCTGAGTTAGATTTTAACAGGCTTACTGCTTTGTTTCTACTCCCATGCTCCCTTGCTATGGATTGTCAAAGAGTAGCTATTTCATGGAAAGAAAAATAGCAATTTCCTAAAGAATGTGTGTACCTTTTCTAAATAAACAGCTTCTTTATAAACATTTTGTAAAACATTGGTATTCTGCAGTGACCACCCATTCCATAAACAGAGGCATGCTCTAGTTTATAGGGAAAACCCATGGTATGCCACTCATTTTTAAAGATCATGTATCCATGCAATGCACTGAGAATCTCTTGCCCCAGTTGCTCTCTCTTATGGGTGACCTTTAGACTTTTGGACCCAGCAAGCAACACTCTAACAAACGTGGCTCATATGAAATTGGAGTATTGCATTCTGGGACTGGGAGACCCAGCACTGCATCTCCACAATGAAGAAGGGCAGCTGCAGTGAGTTTACCTTGTAATTCAGAGTCCTGTCAAGCTGCCAGGTGCTCTCTGCTATTGAGCCAAGTGTGAACGTGCCTACCTCGTAGCACCTCAGACATTTACCGATGCTTTATCAGACTAAAAGGGCCCCCAGAGAAGAGCTAAGCCAGTGAAAGAACTGGGCAGGAAGAAGTGAAAGGGAAGGCTCACAGGGCATGAGAAGCAGGAGGGACCTTACGGCACAAACTCACTGTGCTGAGAGATTGCTAACATTTTTCAAAGAAATGCAGCTGATCACATAGCACACTCAGGGAGGATGCATTGTTGTTACTCAAAACTCCCACAAAGTTCACAGATACACTATAATAAGCATTTCTATGGAGACCTTTGCAAGCCATGGCCTTTTACAGGAGATTAAAAACTAATTAAAGATAGTATTACCCAAGAAAGGCACCGTTAAGACTGCCAAATTATACATTTTGAATTGCTTTTGTTGAGTTTGGAAAATGGCATTCCTCAAGCCCTGTTCTTTCATTACTGTTTTATGGAGGAGCATCTTTTGCCCCAGGGCAGTCTGACTTGGGATCTCTGTAGCAACTGCAGAGAATCTGTGAATAAAGTTTACCTTTCCAACAGTCAGTCATGTGAAGCAAAGAATCCAGAACCAATTGGTTTTTAGGCAGCTGGAGGCCAGTTGCTTTCAGCATTCCAAGGTAAGAGGGAACAAGAGAAGGATCTCAAAGAGTCGATGTCACTGGATTTTTCCTCTGAGCAATGGAAGAGCAGGACTAAAGGAGGCTTTCTGTGGCATCTGTCCAACTTACCTAAACCTTCAACAATTTTCTCAAAGAGCTATTGTTAGTGGAACAACCAAAGATGCTCCCTGGGAGGGAAACAAGATTATTATTGGAAAGAAAATGGTAGAAGACAATTTCAAGCATTAATTGTTTTTCAATTAAGTGAGCAACTGAATACCAGCTGAGGGTACTTATGTGCTTGTTAGATAATGCTGCAGTCATTAGGTGCAAGAAAACTCAGAGGACAGAAGTTGTTCAAAATACTCATGAATAGTATTCACAGGGATTCTTCTTTAAAAAAAGCAATGTAGTATAAGGGAGAAAACCTTCCATTTGGAGTCAGAGGGACTTGGGTTCATCTCCCAGCTTTGCCACTCACTCTCTGTGAAACTCTGAGCAAATTTCTATTATCCCTTTTGTGATTAGATTAGTGGTCTTTCTGGGATATCTGCTAGTCCTAAATCTATGGTTATGCATAAGAGTTTCTTGCTAACTACAGTCTAGTCTAGTCAACTTACCCTTTTGGTTTGTTCATGAGAGGCAAGATTGGGTAACAGATAGAGAGTTGGCCTAAGTCATGGAGAACTCAACGCAAGTCCTGCCTTTGATATATACCACATATTGGTTGTGTGACTTGGAGAAAGTGACTTAACCTTAGTGGTTCAGGTAACATTCTCCAAGTTCCATGTGTGTTACTGATGTGCATTGATAGAGTTTCATTACCAGATATTCCTCATACAAGTGAAATCATAGGTAAGGACAAAATACATGTGAGTATAGTGCATAGGTGTACATATTATGTATACATGTGTCTCATATATACACATACAAACATATATGTATATAGGCCCAAGTTATATATCAGACTGAATTTTATATCTCACATAAAAGAGGGATAAAAGAGCTTTTATAGTGGAAGAAAAGATGGAGGGGTGAGCAACACTTAAATCTTACTCTTATCAAAATTAAATGAAAGGTGGAATAACATACACATTCAGATGGGTATCAAAATCTATCTGACATAGAAGTAGGAGGGGAGGGAGATAAAAGAAGGGGAGACTTTTAGAAGGGAAGGCAGATTGGAGAGGCTGTGGTCAGAAGCAAAACAACTTTGAGAGGAGAGAGAGAGGGAGAGGGAGAGGGAGAGAATGGGAGAGGAGACAACACAAGGAGACAGAAAGGAACAGAAGAAGAGAGGAGGGAACAGGAGGGGAGAGGGAAAAGGGGAGAGAGAAATGAGAAACAAAGAAAAGGAGACAAGAGATAGGAATGCAAATGTATTTAACTGAAATGTATTTTCTGAATCCCAGACAAGAAGATGCCCAATTTCCAAAACTGAAATCCCATGAAGGATTCTTATATGATACGCTATTCTAAAATCCAACCAACCACAAACCAAAACCAAAATTATGACAGTAAAGTGCTGAAATATGTCCTCCTTCCCTCCTCAAAATAACCTATTTTTTCGGAAATTCAACCCACCTCAAATAATTGTTGAAGTTAAAAAAAACCTCACAAGGTTGGCACATCTGAGTTTCCTGGGTACTTCCAGGAATAAATCAAACTACTTTCTGATGGATTACTAACAAACAATCGGTCTCATAAATTCCTTCTAGGTTCTAGCAAAACTCTTTATCACATCTTGGTGTAGGCCTAAATCCCCTTTAAATGAAATAGCTGCACCTTTAACAACTTCGTAGAGCAGCTCACCTGGCAAAAACCTTATTCTGTCTTGTAATTTAGTTTTCCTGACAAGATAGTAGCAGTTCTTCTTAGGGCTGCTCACAAAGCAATACTCTTTAGAGATGGGTTTCACTGCCATCAAGGTGTGACATGCTTTAAAACTTCTGTGCTAACCTCAAGTGTTATCTATATTTCCATCATGAATGGAGGCTCTTCTCAAGAAACGAAATAAAAGCCTGAGTTGTGCAAAGCTATAAATCAGGGAGCAGGGTCATAGATTTAACAGCTCATGATCCAAACACATGTTGTGCCAAATTGGCCTCTAGTCACCTGAATTAATATAAAATGTACCTAAACTGACACGTTGTTTTTACTGTTTGAAGATGCTGGAAGATAAAGACCCTCTTCTTGCTCTTTCCTCAATCTATACCTCAATCTTAACAGTTCCCTAACCACTCACCTTTATTTTATAATCACTTACAAGTATTGTTTTAAACTATCACTCTCACTTTCTAATTTATCTCTGCCTGACTCAAGGGCAGCTCCAGAGTTATCTGTGTAGTGGTGATTAACTTAACTCATTGATTTGTCTGTGTATTTGTCTTTGTAGTAACATCAAAACTCACATGCCTTCTTCCAGAACACAGTGTAATCCACTCAGGGGTTGAGGGGGAAGGGGAAAGTGCAGCTGAGGAGTTACACAAATATTATTATTTCGGTCAATTCCAGAAAATATTTCCTTTCATCCTAGGAAAATGCTGTTATGGTTTTCACAGTTTTAAAGGGAAGATAAAGTTCATATTAAATATTCTAGTTTTATTCATTTTGGTAACTTTATCATATTTTGAGATAAAATCATTTCCCTTTTCTCCTTCCCAAAAAAGACAATAAATGAAAACCCATATAATTATCCTGCTTCAGTCAAATGTGACCCTGGGCAAATCATTTAACCTCTCAGTCTCAGTTTCTCCCTCTGCAAAATGGGGATAATAGCATTTACCACCTCCACCCCCCATGAGAATTAAATGAGATGTCATATGTAAAGCCATTTTTATTACAGACCTTAAAGCTTCATATAAATAGGATTAGCAATAGTAGTAGTAGCAACAGCCACAGCAACAGCAACACTAGTCTAGTAGTAGTGCAAACTTTTCTTTATTCACTGCATTCATTTAAGATAATTCACATTCAATTTCAATCAAGGAATTTTGAAAAAATTATTTTGCATGTTGATTTCCATTGTCCAAAAAGTCCAAAGTCTTTGGAGGCTAATTAGAGTTTCCCCATTGTCTAATCTCTTCCTTGTACCTTTCTCATTCAGCCCTTGCAAATTTAACATATGGCATCAGGGTATCTAAAGCCTTTCAGCATCTCCAAAAAAAAAAAAAAAAATCAACAACTATGCTTCACATCCAAAGGCCCTTAGGAAATGAATGCAAAACATTTCCAGGCTGGCAAAGCCTTCATGCCACTGAAATGAGGTAATTTATTTACAGGCCGCCCTACATTCTGCTGCTTCTAGAGCCTCAAATACCAGACAGCACATGACTTATCATACAGCTCCACGCAAGATTCACAGTTGTAAGTCAGAACACCCGGTGGCTTGATTCTGCTGGCATGAGGTTATAAATCCCTAGAAACTGCATCTGTCAAGCTGAAGATTAACATAATTGATCTCTATATGTTTCTCATTTTCAGATAAAAGATGAGGCATATGAACACAGACTTTTCACAAATCCCACTTGCACTCACGGTCTTTAAATGTGGCCAGTTCACAGGGAGAGCAGGAAAAATTTAATTCGAGTGTTAATTACAGACTGATGAATATAAAATGTAGCAATGGAATAGAGCAGCAATAGAAACCAGGAAGAAAGCTCATTTGAGGTAAGCCATTGACTCAGTGAATGACCTTGGACATGTCATCTAACCTTTTTAAGTTTCAATTAACTAAACAGTAAAATTGGATAAAATAAAGACGATGAAAACTAGATGCAAGATCCAATTTACATAGATGAGCTTTCCTGGGTAATTTAGTCATCCAAGACAAAAGACAACAAAGCAAACATCAGAAGTGTTTACATAAATAAAGAATGATGCTGGTTCAAGTGGCCAACTCATTACACAAATGTCTTCTTATGTCAATCTGGCTGGTATTCCAATTTCTAGGTAATCCATTCTAAGATATCTTATAAGATATTAACAAAGATCCTTCACTGAACATTAATGCTTCGTCTTGGTTTTTAGATGAGAATGAAGTAGAAGGTAATTCTCTTCTCCCTACAAGAAAATAAAATAGTCTTCTTTCCTTGAATGTTAATTCAAGAGTTTCTATGGTGGTGTTAACAGAAAAACCTTGCAGAATACTCCTAGGGTTCCAAAGAAAAAGCACTATAGGAAACTGTAGGGGGGTAATGAGAATTTTTATACTTCTAAATTATACAATTAGTTTGCGGGTACCTGAGAGTATTAAAGATGCAATTTGCTGATTGGGAGAAAAAATAGAGTGCAAGAGGGATAAATGAAATATCAGTTCATGAACTACAGAATATTGTTAATGAACAAAGAAAAATATCTCCTAAGGTGCTAGGAATATGAGACTTGAGAGGATTAAGTAAGAGAGGCCTTTTGCTTTCACATCACAACCCCCTACAATATGACAAAGCATAACATTTTATACTATCAACCTATACTTTATACTGTCAACTAATAAGAACTCTGACCATTCCTACTATCAAGTAAAACTAGTAAATTCATAAAATACAAGAAAGAAAATGTAGCTTTTTCAAAGGAGGTCCATTAGCGTTATGGATGTGTCTGATTTTTTTTTTTAACTGGCACTTCCCAAACCTATCTATCCATATACAGTTTCTGAGTTGAATCTGTTGTTAGAATATATAAAGACTAATCCAGGAATATGAAAATATACGACACCCTAAGGATAAAATGGAATTGGAACAATTTTAGAAGAAATTAAGCATGTGTCCATAATAAAAAAGTTGTCACACATGGTAATTTGGATGCATAATTTCATATATAATATTTTAGAAGGAAAAGTATTAGTAACATTAATTTTTTTCAAAGTATCACTACTCTTTCAAACTACCACTACATGTGGAATATCATTGTTCCCAAAAGCAATGATGCCAAAGTCAAATAGAGTTTGCATACAGAGATTGTTGCAGATTATTTATTGATTTAGCTTTAAAATGGTAATATTGGGGCAGCTAGGTGGCACAGTGAGTAGAGCACCGGCCCTGGAGTCAGAAGGACCTGAGTTCAGATCCCGCCTCAGACACACCGCACACACAAACAAAAACCTAGCTGTGTGGCCTTGGGCAAGTTACTTAATCCCAATTGCCCTCCAAAAACAAAAATAAAAAATAAAATGGTAATATTATATATATTTTATTGTATCTTTTGACATCTCTGCCCTACAGATGTTTGGCAAATAGCTTTAGTCTGGGGGAAATTTTGCTTTATATAATAAAATTATTACAGGCTGACAACAAACAGACTATTTGTATAGTCTTTTCATTTTTTAAATTAAATTTTATATTTTTCAGTTAGCAAAAATCCACCCCTCTTTCCCATACCACCTCAACTGAAAATAAAAGCAAAATCCATTACAAATGTGTATAGTCAAGCAAAACAAATTCCCAAATCGGTCGTATCCAAAATAATATGTGTATCTATGTCAATCTGATGTGATATATATATACACATATATACATTTATATATCACATCAGATTGACATACATGTGTGTATATAAAATTTTGCATTCTTGAGTTTTTTACCTCTCTATCAGAAAGTGAGTAGTATATTTCATTATTCTCATGTTTACTCATTATAATGATCAAAGTTTCTAAGTCATTAAAAGTTCTTTGTCTTTGCAACATTGTTTTCATTATATGAAGTGTTCTCCTGATTGTGTTCTCCAATTTTTCATCAGTTCAAACAAATATTCCCAGATTTCTCTAAAACCATCTCCATTATTTCTTAAAGCATAATAATATTCAATCATGTTTGTATACCAAGACTGCCTGGTATTCTGTATAATTCGACTCTGTGACCCCTGGTGATGAAAGAATTCAGAGGAGAAATGTGTATCATTTCCTCATATATGAAGGCAAGCCCTCATCCTCGTTAGTCCTCTATGATCATTCACTCATGTTTGTCTTTTTATGTTTCTCTTAACTCCTGTGTTTGAACTTCAAAATTTTTATACAGCTCTGGGTTTTTTTTTTTGTTTTTGTTTTTTTTTAAGCAATTGGGGTTAAGTAACTTGCTCAAGGTTACAGGGCTAGTCATTTGATTTATGCGTGGGTGCTCATTTTCTGAGGCCGGATCTGATCTCGGGTCATCCAAACTCCGAGGCCGGCAGTCTTACTCACTGCGCCACCTAGCCTCCCCTTTAGGGCAATTGGGGTTAAGTAACTTGCCCAAGGTTACACGGCTAGGTTTTTGTTTGTGCGGATTAAGTGTCGGAGGCCGGCTCTGAACTCAGATCCTTCTGATTCCAGGGCCGAAGCTCTATTCACTGCGCCACCTAGCCGCCCCTTCTGGTTTTTTTTTTTTTAAATCAGAAATACTTGGAAGTCCTCTATTTCATTAAAATCCATTTTTTTCTCCTGTAGGATAATACTCAGGTTTTCTGGGAAATGTATTCTTTATTGTAAACCTATATCCTTAGTTTTCTGGAATATGTATTCCAAGCTCTCTGTTCCTTTACATAATCACATGTAATCATGTGTCTTTTTTTTTCCTGGCTGCTTGTAGTATTTTTTGTTTGATGTGGAAGCTCTGGATTTTGCTTATCATGTTCCTGGGAGTTTTCATTTCTGGTTTCTTTCAGGAGGTAATTTGTGAATTATTTTTATTCTACTATGCCCTCGGGTTCTAAGAAATCTGGGCAGTTTTCTTTTAAGATTTCCTGAAATATGATGTTTAGGCAAAATTTGATTGCTGTCTCCCTTGTCTGAGTTCTACAAGTTCTTGACATGGGTTTAGTTCTGAACAAGAGTGGATTGCTGCTGGACTCAGTCACTATCAGACAACTGGGAAGGTTGTGGCTTTTTGTTGGACTTCTCCATTGAGTCAGTCTGGTGTGTTTTCAACAAAAGATCAGTCTTACTTGGGAGGGCAGGAAAGTTACAAATCTTTCTATTATTTGAAGAGCCAATCACTAATTTTTCCTGTTGTAAGGATTCTAATGAGAGAAGCAGTATAGCTGGTTATTGGTTTTAGACTGAAACATGCACAGTCCCTTGATAATGCTTTCTGCACTCTTTAGCAGTATAGAATATATTCTGTACCCTATGCATTTAAAAAACAATACAGAAGCTTCTATATACTGCTTGCATGTACAGTGTACTTCAAAATAACAGTTCTCCATACCCACTTCTAAAGGCTTTGAGAAAGTGCTGGAAATTAAAACATGTAGCCAGTGGAAAATCCACTATATAGTTTTCCAGAGCAATCTCTTACTTGTCCAATGTCATTGGTCAGGAATCAATTTCAGATCAAATGGAATGATTTCAGATTAGTAGGGAAAGTAGTGGATTTGGAATGAGAAGACCTGCATTCAAATCCCAGATTTTCTACTTAACTACTCCAGTTATTTGCTGTAGTTTGTACTGTCCTTTCATCTAGAAAATGAGAGATACAGATACAGAGATACAGATATAGTATGAAAGCATGACAAAAGGCAGGGTAGAAGCTCAGTCACCCTGTTCAAAAGGAAAGGAAAGGACAAAGCCTATCTCCAGCACAAAGTTCAGGACTAGGGAGGGAAAAACCAGAGAATACCATAATCCTAACTTGGCTATCTCATTTAGGAAAGACAGAGAGGAGGAAAAAAATTAGAATACCATAAACATTTTACTCTTTCCAGGACCAAGGTCTGTGTCTTGTTGGCCAAGTATAGGAGTATGGCAGAGGACAGGGCTAAGAAATTATTATTAGGTTTACTGGTTGTCCTATGTCAGGCCATAAACAGATCTCAGTGTGACTTTTTGCATGCCTCTACTCCCCTTCCAAATCCTTCATGAAAGACTAGGGTTAAGATAAGCCCTGAAACTGCTGAGGCAAGGGAAATTTGAAAGAAATCAAAAAAGAGATCTTTGCAAGTCATTTCTAGCAGATAGCCTGAAGACAAGAGCAACCAAAAAAGTCTCAGTAAAATGAAGAAATACTGTGGGTTAGGAGAGTGTCAAGATATAATTCCAGAATAAGAAAACAGTTGCACAATAATTATAAGTGGATTTGCCACAAAGACTCCAACAATAGAGGAAAGAAATGAAATAAGAGATAAGGAGTGAAATTACAACTCTTAGGGGAAGACTTGGAAAGAGAATAAATAGCTTAGAACAAAAGGTTAAAGAGCTTATATAAGTTGTGAATGCCTTGAAAATGGAATAGAGCAAAAGGAACTCATAAATTCAATGATACAACAATAAATATTGGAACAAAGTGAAAAGACTAGAAAATTTAACATTCAGTGTTAGGCTATTGGAAAAAAAAAAACCTGATCTGGAAAACCAGACAAGGAAATGATTTAAGAATCATTGGTCTTCCAGAAAACTATGTTCAAATTAAAAATGCAACACATTTTAAGACATCTTAAACAAAACTGACCAGAACTACTAGAACCTAGGACAAAGTGAAATTAGAAAGAATCCTCATGTCACCAAGTAAAGGAAACTCTAAATCTAACATTGAAATGTGAGTATCAAGATTTTTTTCAGGTCAAACAAAAATTACTTCAAACAAGTAGAAAATTTAAATGCTTTTAGACAAAAATTAATGTAATCAACATTTGAAAGGAAGCAGTTAACTGGAGCAAAATTGTCATAGGAAACATCTCTGATAAAGCTCTATCTATAATACTCAGGAAATGGATATAAATATCTAAGAATGCACACTTTTCTCCAGTAGATTAAAAAGTGGCCAGGAGACATAAGCAGCGGCCGCTCGGTAACACATAGAGCACTGGCCCTGGAGTCAGGAGGACCTGAGTTCAAATCCAGCCTCAGACATTTAACACTTACTAGCCATGTGACCTTGGGTAAGCCACTTAACCCAATTGCCCTGCTCTCTCCCCTCCAAAAAGAAAAAAAAAGATATAAGCAGGCAGTTTTCAAATGAGGTAATACAAACTATCAACATCTATGTGAAAGAATGTTTCAAATCCCAAATAAGTAAAATACAAATTAAAACAGATTGATAAAGATAACAAGAAATAGAAAGAGTAATTTTGTAAGAGATAAGGAAAAACAGTCACAATAATGATTTTCTGGTAGAAGTGTAAATTTACCCAACTGTTCTGGAAAATAATTTTGATACATATGAACAGTCACTAAATTGTATATACTTTTTAGGCCAATAATACCAGTACCAGAAATAAACATGAGCATTAAAAAAAAAAGGACAAGCTACCATGTATACAGAAATATTTATAGCAGTTCTTTTTGTATTAGTAAAATATTGGAAATAAAATAAGTACCTATCTTTGGGAAAATAAATGAAGAAATTATAGTAAATGAATGAAACAGTGGAAAGCAAACAAGACCTCACTTCATAGCTTCCCTCTGACACTTGCCATCTGTGTGACCTTAAGCAAGTTATTCGGCTCTTTGAGTCTTAGTTTCTTTTTTTTTCTTTTTGGAGGGCAATGGGGTTAAGTAACTTGCCTGAGGTCACTCGGCTAGGTTTTTTTTTTTGTTTGTGTGTGCTTAAGTTAAGTGTTTGAGGCCGGATCTGAACTCAGGTCCTTCTGACTCCAGGGCCGAGGCTCTACTCACTGTGCCACCTAGCTGCCCCTGAGTCTTAGTTTCATCATCTACAAAATTAGGTTGTTGGAGTATGTGGCATCTGAGGTCCTCTCCAGCTATAGTTCTATCCAATTATCCTAAAATATTAAATTATTTTTTATTATTTATTAAGAATTCAGAACTGGGAAAGTCTTTTATGGATCAATGTAGAGCAAAATAAGCAAAACCAGATGACATAATAGTATAATGAAAACAATGTTGAAAAACTTCACTAGTCTGATCAATTCGATGACCAGTCTTGTCTATAGAAAACTGACGCTGAAATGTGTCTCATGTCTCAACAGAGAGGTGGGCTAGAAGTGCAAATTAAGGCATATGTTTTCCAACGTGGCCAATGTATTGACTTATTCTGCTTGACTGTACTCAAGTTTTATATGTGAGGTCTCTACTAAATGTGTGTGTGTGTGTGTGTGTGTGTGTGTGCGCGTGCGTGTGTGAGAGACAGACAGAGATAAGAGAGAGACAGAGAAATAATGAGAGTGTCAGTGATAAGTGACAGAGACAAAATAAAAATAAAATGTGGTAGCTGAGCTCTAAGAACACAATGTTCCTTTTCAGCTTGAAATCTTATTTCTATGATCTGTGTATATTAGCTTCTTTTTTTTCAGGGAGACACATGTGATATAACCTGTCAGAGCCTATCAACTTGTAAAGAATCAAAAATGAGTGTAAATGCAAGATCGAATTGGGAATTTAAACAGAAGGCAAAATAAAGTTATTGTTCAAGAAGCAGAGCCCAACTGTCCAGGAAGACATACTGAATAATCTGGGGTTTATTTGTAATAATTCAACTCAATTCCACAACTATTTATTCAGCATTGTGCTGACTGCTGACACTTCTAGGCGCTTAATAATCTCATTTTATAATGTCCAAAACAGTTAATCCTTATTCCATGTTATAATTATAAGATTTTTGTCTACACAAGCAAAATAAAGTGAAGAGCTGAAGAAAGCAAATTGTTACTTTGGATAAATAAATATTCTATTACTTGAAAGGCAAGTTTGAAGTTTCCCCTTTGCTTTATGTTACATGTGGTAAAGTTCACCTATCTATACATATGTACACATGTAAACACATGTGCACAACATTTAGCAGTTTTAAAAATATACATTCAACAATATTGACAAATGTATGAAATATGTATAACAAGAAAAGCTGTAACAATAAGAAAGGAGATTATTTGCCCTGTTCTACTATTAGTATGTTCTTACTCTTTCAGTTTGAGAAGCTGCTACCAAAACCGTTAATATAACCAGAGCGTAACAATTTCATTACAGGTTATTAAGTCATCCTTGGAAAATGAAGAGGTATACCTTGAAATTGGTTTCCTTGGAATGTAATGGCAGATGTCTCAAGATAAAATATTCCTGGATATTGGTATGAGAAATAATCAGAATTTTCCCTGTGGGAAGACCATCCTTGTACAAGCCAGTCATTGAATCTGAAATTCTACCACATTAACTGATAACTTAAGAAAGCAGATTTAGCTAGTTTCTTTTCTAAAGGTCAGAGTTCAATTTGTCCATCAAATTCAGGCAAATCAGTATGTGCCACTATAACCAGAAGTTTTCTAGCAGAAGAGTCAAATGATAGATTATACTTATAATAGTGCCCTT
Source organism: Gymnobelideus leadbeateri (assembly GCA_011680675.1). Lineage (NCBI taxonomy): Eukaryota > Metazoa > Chordata > Mammalia > Diprotodontia > Petauridae > Gymnobelideus > Gymnobelideus leadbeateri. The sequence goes on from WOXC01000276.1 coordinate 302,358, forward strand.
TTAAACTAAAAAATGCAATTAGTTTTCCCTATAGCCCCTAACAACAAAATTTTTTTAAAAAGACAGTCCATTCACCTAAAATAATTGCTAAAAAAAATTATACCCTTGTGTACTTGAGACATTCTAGTAAAATACTTCACAGGGGAATACTGAGAAAAAGTCTGAGTGAAGCATTACCAGACCTCAAATTATATTGGAAAGCAAGAGTCCTTAAAATACTTGGTACTGGGTAGGAAACAGAAAAGTTGATTAGTGGAACAGGGAGGAAAAAAAGAAACAAAGTGATCAAACCTAGTTTCCCAGTGTTTGATAAACCAAAGAACTTAAATTACTGAGAAAAAAAAAATCTATTTGACAAAAACTACCAGGAAAACTGGAGAATAGTTTGGCAGAAATAAAGTAGAGATCAATGCTTTACATCAAACACTACAATAAACTCAAAATGGAAATACAGAACTCTGATTATAAAAAGTCACATCATAAAAGAGAGAGAGAGAGAGAAGAATGATTTCAGGCACCTTTCACAATTTTGAGGCAGCTAAATGGTACAATGAATAGTGTAGAGGACCTGGGGTCAAATCCAGCCTCAAACACTTACTAAATGTGTAACCCTGAGCAAGTCACTTAATCTGTGTGCCTCAGTTTACTCTACTGCAAAATAGGGATAATAATAGGACCTACCTCTAAGGGTTGTTGGGAGGATCAAATGAGATATTTGTAAAAAGCACTTAGCACTGTGCACACACTTGCTTCTTTATGAGTGCTCATTTCTTATTCCTTATGATTAGATGGCTTATCTTTAAATAAACAAGTGATATAAATAAATAAATAAATGAGTGATGTAAAGGAAATAAAAACAAAACAGATCAATTTGACTACATAAAACTAAGATGATTTTGCACAAATAATGTCAGTGAAGACAGGCTTGGAAGAGAAATGAAACAGTGAAGAAATGTTTGCATCAAATTTCAGAGATAAAAGTTTGGTATCACAATATATAAGGGAAGTGACACAAATATATGAAACCAAGGACCATTCCCTATTGGGAAAGGTGTAAAAGGGTATGAATGGTTTTTTGGAGGGGGAAGGCAGGGCAATTGGGGTTAAGTGACTTGCCCAAGCTCTCCTGGCTACTAAGTATTAAGTCTCTGAGGCTGGATTTGAACTCAGGTCCTCCAGACATCAGGGCCAGTACTCTATTCACTGCACCACCCAAATATGAATGGTTTTCAAAGGAAGAACGACAAACTCTAAATGACAATACAGATGCTTCTTTATTTGGCCTTTAAAACCCTTCACTATCAGCTTCTAGGTTATCTGAAGCCCACCCCCAAGTCAACCTGAATATATTTTACCTCCACAGATTTTTCCCATTCATCTGCTTTCTCTCCTCTCACATGGTCACCATCCTACCCAAGTTGAGGGCCTCATCATCCTTCACCTGGATTGGATCCATGGATCACTAAAATCACCTCTTAACTGATCTCCTCCACTCAGGTATTTCCCATTCCATCTTCCATATAGCTGCCAAACTCCTAAAGCACAGGTCTGACCATTTCACTCTCAAACTCAATAAATTTAGGGGGTCCCTATTAACTCTCAGGTCAAATCTAAAATCCTAAGTCTAGCTTTTAAAGTTTTTCATGATCTGGTTCCAATTATCTTTCAAGATTTTTTTATACATCACTGCCCTTCATGAATTCTAAATTTCAACAAAGCCAACTTTGCAGTTCCTCACACACAACATCCCATACCCTATCTGTGAGCTTGTGTACAGGCTGCTCCTTGGACCTGGAATATGCTAGATTCCCTATTCCCTTCTACCTCAGAAAATCCCTAGTTCCCTTCAAAGGTCATTTCAAGTGCTATCTAAAAGAGGGATCCAAGCCTGATCCCCCAGCTGTTGGTGTCCTCCTGTGTTAATTTTGTTTTTAATTTTATTTGTACACAAAAATATGAACACATTGTTTTGGCCAAATAGAATGCAAGTTACTTCAGGGTAGGGGGAAATTTTGTTTCTGGCTTTGCATCTCCAGCAAAGCATAGGCTCTATGTCTAGAGCATAGTAGATATTTAGTAGATTCTTGTTGAATGAATTAATTTTTAAAAAATAAAATCTTAATAGTAAGAGAAGATAAATAAGAAGAATTTCACATTTCACATTCACACTGTAATTTGGCAAAAGGGCAAAAGAAAGGAATACTGAGTTTTGAAGGAACTAGTAGACTTTTAAAGTAGTCTAATTATTGAGGATATCAATTTAAAATTCTGCAAGAACAAATGGCTCAATTGTCTATATCTTTTGACCAACATTCCCACTATTGCAGAGGTACCTGAGAGAAATTAATATATTAATAGCTAATTATTAATTTGTGATCTGCCTTTTCCCTTTTATTTCTGTTAATGTCCAACTCCTGAAAAAGTCAGTGTCTGAAGGGCATGGCCCCATGATGAGATTGCTCCTAGCCACCAAGGCACATGCTCCTTAACTAGGTTGGGCCAGACTCCACTCAACTAGGAAATCTAATTTCTGTTGAGTGTGTAAACAGAATACAGTCTGGACAACTCTTTGCCCAGAAGAACCTCTTGTCCTTTATTCCCCTCCATTAGAATTTAGGGCAACCCAACTCATGAAGGCGAAAACTAGTTAGAAAAGTCCTGATGGAAATGGTTTCCCCTTGCCCAGATACTTGAGGCTGCTAAATCTTATGATCAAGTCACCTCCTCAGAAGGAGTAACTGAAAACATTTAGCCCATGTCCTTATTAAATGTTCACCAATGAGGGATGAGTTTCACTTGTCAGGAGAGTTCAATTTTGGAAGGGATCTAAGGTGATTCAGAACCTCCCTTTGTATCTTTGGTTACTGAGAGAAAACACTGACAATCAATTTACTGATTACAGGATAACCCAATTAATAAATTGATTATTAACTACACAGAAATTCTGTCTCTCAGGGGTTTTCATTCATCACACACCCAAAGAAACAAAGGTCCAATCTATACCAAAATAGCGTCAGTCAATAAATATTTATTAAATGCTTACTGTGTGCCGAGCAGTGTGCTAAGTTCTAGGAAATATAGAAGCAGAAAAGAGAGATGGATTTTATAGGCTCATAAAGGAAGACAACACATAAAAAGAAGCTGAAAAGGGGAAAAGATGGGAAAGGTGCATCATCATAATAGAGAAAGTCCTGTGGAAATGAGTTAGCAGTACAGCCTAGAGAAGGATGAAGACATCTCTGGCCTGGGCCTCCTCCTTAAATTCATGATTGTGTGAGGTGAGGAGGTGAGGCCTTGGGGCAGATAGAACTTGTAATCTAAAGGGGTAGAGTGAGCATTCAGGGTGCAGACAACTCAGAGAATCATAGAAGAATTGGGAACTGATGCAGAGCAAGATAAGCAGTACCAAACAGAAAATATGCAAAGTGACTACAATGCCATAAAAGACAAGATAACTGGAAGGAAGTGGAAAACTGAGCAAATGAAAAATCAGTGGTCTCAAAGAACAGATAATAAACATGACTCTTGACAACAGAAAGGTAGAATCTACTGGAGTAGAATATTTTATACATTGTCAGATGGCAATCATTGTATTGATTGAATGAATGAATAAAAAAGCATTTCTTAAGAGTTTTACTATGTGACAAGCATTATGTTAAGTGCTGGGGATACAAATACAAGCAATCAAGATAGCCCCTGACCTCATGGAGCTTACATTCTAATTACTGAAGATAATACATTTAGGAGAGTGAAAGACTAAGAGGAGGTTTTTTTAGGTAATGGGACGTCAGAAACATGGTGATTGGAGTTACAGGTATGTCTTTTATTACAGTTTTATATTGTTACAAGGGAGATTCAGTCTAGAGGGGGAAATGGGTCAACTGAGATGTAAAGGCAGAAGGCATCTATGAAGTGTATTTTTTATAAATAAAAGAAAAATAATATTACATCATCAAAAATATTTACCTTCTATATAGCTTCAACAGCATTTTCTAATATTCATTTTAGTTTACTTCATGTTATTCACATATATAAAAAATGTAGGTACAATTCAAATTTTTGCAATAAATTCTATGCTAAATGTACTATGGAAGATAGATTAGCGAATGAATACCAGTTAACTTTTAAAAGGAAGAAGAATAGTGCCCCCACAGATATATGTTTTGTAAGTTTGGATTTTTGTATAGCAGATTTTCTTTAATATCCCTTGTCTTAAAGTATCTAATATGTGTAAATCATTGTGCTAGGATCTTATATTGATAAAAACATAAATAAAACATGAACTCTTCCCTCTGTGAACTAAAAATCTAGTTTAAAAAATGACAGAAGGAACATAAACACAGGTGTTCTTGATGGAGAGGGAATCCAATTAAGAAATTATATAAAGGGGGGAGGGTCCCAAGGTATTCTTCACCTAATTCATTAGGGTCAATGTTCTGAACTCCAATAAAAATCAATAAGTAAAGAAAGGAGAAAGGTGAAGAAATGGGGAAAAGATCAAGATAAAAAAGGGAAGGAAGAAAAAGAAGAATCAAAGGAGAGAAGGGAGGGAATGAAAAAAGAGGAAAAATCTAAAAAAAGAAATCAAACGAAAGGAACAAAATTAAAGGATATCAGTTTTACATCACTGAATTTGGTGGTTCAGAGTATCTAAGAAAGATGAATAGCAGTCTAAACATAGAAAATACAACCATATTACTGGCACCCTCAATGTTACAGCTAGAAAACCGTAATTCTAACTGGTTCCAAGTTAAATTTGATGTTTTTATGTATCTTGCAAGTATAGTTTTCTGTTTTGAATATGGTTTTGCACTTGCTAAAGTATGACTGCTACTACACTGAACCAGTCATTCTTACTCATTCCCCTTTATAATGGTTTTCAAACCTGTACATTTTGGGCAAACCCATACCACAATCAATATATATGTATTTTTTTTTAATTTTTTTTTTATTAAATTCTATCCCTAAGTGTTGACCTAGTTCTGAGATATTTGAAATGCCTTTATGTTTCTTGTGCTGGCTGGCTTCCCCTTCTAGGTAGGAGGTTTTGCTAAACATTTGTGGCCAATTTCTTTGTTCAGGTCACTGAGACAGATTTAAAGCAGAGAGGGAAGCTGTAACTCTCCCAGATCTTCAAACAATACCTTCTCTAACTTTGACAAGAGTCCTCTCTATTTTTTAAATCAAATGCTGGGAGTTAAAATAACTAAGTGACCCCTTCACCTTGAATTGAATCCTAGAAAGGACTTCAGAGGTTTCTTGCAAATCCCAAATATCCCACAGGGCCCATTATTAACCTGTCATTTGCTTTTTTGTGTTTCATAAACACTGCTTTTGACAGGAGTAAGATTTCATATTTTTTAAATGAAAAGAAAATCTGTCATAATAGTACTTTTGGTCACACATAAAGAAGTTTGTGGCTGCCCAGCATGCAATAGAAAGCCTGTGACTGGGGAGGTGATTGTTCTGTTCTACTGTCCAACTGCATCTGAATGACTGTGGTTGGTTCTTGGTAGCACATTTTAGGAAACCACTGAGCATCCTGAGGAAGTTAACAAGGGTGGTAAAGTATCTTGAAATAATACCCTAAGAGGAATGCCATAAGGGGACAGAAGACTTAGGGGACATACGAGAGCTGTTTTCAAGTACTTGAAGGACTGGCATGTGAAAAAGAGAGTAAGCTCATTTTGCTTGGCCCCATAGAGCAGAACTTTGAAGAATGGGTTGAAATTGCTTGTAGATTTAGGGAAAAACTTCCTAATGATTCCTGGAAGCCAGAGAGGTCAGTGGGTGGAATAGTAGATCTGGAGTCAAGAAGATGTTAATTCAAATCCAGCCTGACATTTATTAGCTGTATGATCCTGAGTTGTCTGCCTGGGTTTCCTCATCTATAAAATGGGGGTAATAATAGCATCTTTGTGAGGATGAAATGAGATAATATTTTTAAATCACCTCACAAATCTAAAAATGTTATATAAATGCTAGCCATCGTTAATAATAAGGAGTTATTCAAAAGTGGAATAGGCTAAAGTACTCATTGCTGGCTTTGCTAGAAGTCCTTAAGTAAAGGTTGGGTGAACACTTGTCAAGGCTATGTTGACAGGATTCTTGTTCAGATATGGGTAGTTTGAAATAGATGACCTCTGAGGCTCTTTCCACCTCTAAAATTCTGCAATGCTGTGATTCACTCTTCAGGACCACACGAAAAATAGAATTCTGTAGGTGACAGGTGGTAGATCCTGGAGAAATCACAGGTGGTAGATGGATTGGCCAAACACATAGTAAGCCAATCTGCAGAAGAATAAAGGAGTATGAGACAATAGACTGTTTATTTGAAAAAAGGTAGAAATGGCAAAAACAGGAGCATTGGTTCTGATTTTTAGTGACTGTGTTCACATTATGACAGATAAAAAATTTTTTTCCTACTAAAACCTTCTTAATCTAGTGAAAGACAATTCACAGAATTCACAGACATGAAGGCAAATGTAGCTTGGGTCAAGTGTGAATGTGTTAAGTATACAGAATGGCTATCATTTGGTCAGTAATATCCAGGAGGTTTCTTTTATGTGTAAACAATATGAAAAAGGACTCTATTGGACACTTACTGAGTCACCCTGGGCAAATTATTTAAAGTTTCATTAGTTTCATTATCAGCAAAGCTAATGAATTGGACTAAATGATTTCTAACATCCATTCCAACCCTAAATCTTAGGATCCTAACCTGTACATTGAGTAGGGAATCATGATCATCACCATTATTTACAAAATGAGGGGAAAGAGATGACAATCGTGAATCTATGTGGATGCTTTTGAGCAGGACTAATGAGAGAAAGCAATGACTCTACCTAGAATCATTTTCAAGGAAATGGATGATAATCTGTGTTGGTAGAATTTTAAATGACTTTTCAGCAAGCCTACTGAGAAGGTAAGCAGAAAGGGGTAGGTTTAATTAGAAAAAGAGGAAGAAATACTTATGTTAAAGCATAGAGACTAGTGAAAGTTCAGTGGGCTAAATAAAACAGATGCAATACCATCTAGCACTGGGACTCTCCAGTTAAGAATAGCAAAAGTAATTCCTATTTGTGGGAGGGAAAAGATGGAAGTTTTGACAGAACACTCCTTGCCTTGATGTAGGTAGAGACTTGCTACTGTTGTATGTTCTTACGGAAGTGTTTTAATAGTAAAAAATTTTGTGAGAGGGTTGTGTAAAACCACTCCCCTGGGAGGGTACCTTAATGATGAATCATCAAAGAACACCTGGAGAATTGGCCTGAATTGCTGATTGGTCTGAAAAAAAGTCATTAGACTAAGGACTTAGGTCTACATAGTTGAGATGTAGAGGTGCCCCTCAAAGAGGAAACTGGAACTTATTTTTGTGTACAGGGGATGTAGGCAAGGGTGGGAAGGGGGAGAGAGGGTAAAGAGGAATAAATATTTGTATAGTACCTACTACTGAACACTATGGTAATAGCTTTTTATAAATATTACCTCATTTGATCCTTACAACAACCCCATGAGGTAGATGAAGGACTCATTTACTCATAGCAAATGATACCATGCAGAAAGTGTGTGGGGGGAGGGGGAAGCCTAGGGGCCGCTTCATCCCTCCCCATGGACTACATGGACCCAAATAAATATACTTGGAGCTTGGGTCTGTTTCATTTGTCCTTTTCAGTTCTATGCACAGGGATGGAGTATTTGACCTGGGAGCTAGAGTAATTGTGATCCCAAATTCCAGGAATCCAGCCTGGGATGCTAGCACTCCAAAGAAGCCCTGTGGAACATTGGTCTGGGACACATCTACTGGATTTGGGGACTTGAACTTAAAGCAACTAATCCTATATAAACTATGAGCTAAACTGTGAGTCTAATATCCCTCCCCTCCTCAGAGAACAAGGTGGTATAGAAAAGATTATACCCTGAAGTGTTGGAGAATGTATTTAAATATTCTTGCTATATATTTAAAGTAAAATATTCCTTTATAAAAACTAAATTAGTGTTAAGTGGTTAAATGGAACTGGGATGCTAGTTAATGCCCTCCCTTCAAAGTGGGGAACATAACTGGTGGGAGTTCAAGGGACGGTAGATGAAAACAAAGACTTCCCCAACTCCCTCAAGGTACTAGGTATGGGGGCTGGAGGAAGGAAATGTGACAAACCAGACTCTCAGAATGAGGTTAAAAGCAAACCCATATTACAAAAGGTAAGTGCAAGCCATGCAGAGTCAGCAAGTGAGCAAACTTAGGGCTCACAGGTGGAAGGAAGTGGGACATGGAAAGTAAGTTAAGGAGTGAGAAACATCTTTAAGGGATTTAATTTCCCATGAGGCACCAGTTATGATGCATTGAAGAATGATACTAGGAGGAAGGGGAAAAGATCCTTTTATCCCTCTGAGAGTCCAAATCATGAGTAATAATGAAGAAACTACATCCTTTCTCTAAAGTCCTTCTGGACTAAACCAGAAGAGAGCAATTTCTGGCATGTCCCATGAGGCCAGAAAGACTTCTGATATGGTCCTTAGATCAGCATAATTAAATTCAGGGAATCAGTTTTTCAGCCATAGCAACTGGTCCCTCCTATGAATATATAAAACTACAGAAGAAGGAAGGACTTTGCAAAATTCTATCAGTTGTTGTGACTACAACGTGGAGTGTTGACCACAAAGGACAGAGTATGGCTAACACAAAAGAGTCAGGACTGAAATGAAGAGAAAATAAGAAAAAAATAAACAGAAATGAGTGTCAACCATGTTCAAAGTTCTCAGAGCATATTTCTGCCTAATAAAAGGATCGAAGTTAGCCCATGGGAGATAAGAAATAGAACTGCCAAATCAAATATCAAAGACAATTCTTTGCTTTCTTTCAAAATTGGGTCAGGGCCCTGTTATTGGGATCCACATTCATTTTTTTTAAACAGTGACATAATGATTCTGACTTCTAGTTTGATTTTAAATGTTCTTTGCATCACAGACCCTAAAGGCAAAGAACTGGGAGAGATGACTTCCTGATTTTATTTTCTGGGCCACTGACCAAGAAATAAAATTCTTTAGTTATGTAGGTTTTATACTATTTAAGCTTTAGAAGTAGAAGGTTATCTTAGCATTTCTTCCTTTTGACTTTTGAAATTATATTAAAACAAAATGAAACCAACAACCATTTTAATCTGGACACCATTTTTGTCTTCTCTGTGGCTTTCCTAGTGGAGCTTTTCTGGATTCAAAGCATTCTGCTCATACCATGTTGACTTTGATTTTCTTTGATACTCTTAGTAGTAAAATGCCAATCTGACATTAGTCACTATGTAATACACGGGTAATACAGATTAGTCACTAGTTTTTCAACAAAAAGGTCACTTGTAGATATTACTTTAATTCTTCCTCAACAAGTGCAATGATATTGGAAAACAATGATAGCATTAATAATAAGAGGAATAACTAGTGGGATTTGGATAAACAAAGTATCATTCTTAAGAATTTGTGACTGTCTTCATTTTTTTCCTATAAACCTATTAAGACTGGCTCAAGATTGTTTTATAATATAGTGTTAGCATAAATTAAGTTTATCAGTATTATTATTAATGATGGAAGCAAGGAAAGAAGAAAGGAGGCAAGAAAGAAGGAAGGATGAAGGGAGTGAGGAGAGAGGGAGGGAAGGAAGGAATGAGGGAGAAAGGGAAGGAAGGAAGGAAGGAAGGAAAGAAGAAAAGAAGAAAGGAAAGAAGGAAGGGAGGGAGGGAGGGAGGATTAATTACCTACTATGTACCAGGCACTATGAAAGGCACTTTACAAATATTATCTCATTAGATCCTCACAATAGCCCTGAGAGGCAATCACTATTATTTATCCCCATTTTACAGTTGAGGAAACTGATGCAAACAGAAGCTAAGAGACTTACCAAAGTCACACAGCTAGTGAGTGTCTCAGTGAGATAGTTATAATCATTACTTTTTTTTTTTTTTTTGCTTTTTGGAGGGCAATTGGGGTTAAGTAACTTGCCCAAGGTCACACAGCTAGGTTTTTGTTTGTGTGTGTGTTAAGTGTCTGAGGCTGGATCCGAACTCAGGTCCTTCTGACTCCGGGGCCAGCTCTCTACTCACTGCGCCACCTACCTGCCCCCAATCATTACATTTTTTTAAAAAGCATTACCCTCAGAATAATGGGAAGGCGTTTTATATTCTTATTCTCATTTTATTGATGAAGAAATGACATAAATGAGTTGTTCCCGGTGGGCCACAGAACCAGTTTTAAGTTCTCACAACACAGTTCAAAGTCCTGTTTTTGTTTTGTTTTTTAAAATAAGACTCAGTTGATCCTTTAATCCCCAGCTTTCTAATATTATCCTCTTTCTACCATGATGGTGGATACAGTTGAATATATTTATTCTCACCATATCCCCTGTGGACAAGTAGCATATGGCAAGGACTGCTGTGCCTCACCTGGAATAGAGCCTTTTTTTTTTTAATGTAGGCGATTTTTCTGCTGAGTTTTTATTTCCCTAAAAAAGGAAAACAATGTTTAGGAAATGGGCTGGGTTGTTACTTTATAATCATTTGGAAAAAAACATTGCTGACAATAGCCTAAATAATGCTATCTGAACAAAGTAGGACAGGACCTAATTGAGAAAAAAAATTGGACAAAATCCATCCAGCATTATAGGTTCTCACTGACTATACTTGTGTCTCAGCTGCTGAAATAATTTGAATGAAGCATGCATGTCATTTCATGTTCCAGTTTATCACCTTATATGTTGGTTCCAAATACAAGGGTCTAAGAAACAAAGGCCAACTTCCGCTGAAAAGAAATTCAGTTACCTAAATCAACAGTATTGGATCAGATATAATACCTAAGAAGTAAACCTCACCACTGAAATTATAAATGTCCTTATTTAAAAGGGTTTTTTCCATGTTTTTGATTTTACACAATTACCATTCATGTGTTTTTCTTTAATATTCCATCAATAGCTTCAGTGACAACTGCCACTTTTGAATTATTTAATTACTGAACTTATTTTTTGCTTAACAAGCATTAGTTGTGAAATAATATGATAAAACCCAAATGTCTGATTCCTCCCCTCCTCCAAAAGTATACTTACTGGTTTACACATAAAGATAGAAGATTAATTTATGTGGTGTAATATTTTCATTCCTAGTAATCCCTCTCCCTTTACCCTTTTGCTCCTACACTTTCAGGCACTCCACCATAACCTCTGACTTTCAGAGCTGGGCTGCAGGTGGCCCGTTTTGAACCAGCCACTAGATAATATCAGACATTAAGCAAAGGGAGTGCTGCAGAGTACTGATATTGTACTAAGTGAGAAGGAATATAAATGGCTTCTTTTGGGGATGAACAAATGTTGATAAGATGGTTCTGTCTCATGTCTATCTTTGTCTGAACTGTTGACAATGTGGATCCATGCAGAGGTTTCTATTGTCAAGTGGGAAAATGTGGATGTTCCAAACAGCTAATCAAAACTAAAAATCCACTTCATTTGGCAACTGTTGACATGTCTGGAATTTTTTCTTCTTTCTTTCCTCTGACAGATTAGTCCTACAATAGGTATTGCTTTATTCAGGACCATTCTCTCTCCAGAGAGTTGCCATGTTACCAAAATCAGAAGCAATTCTAAATAGTGAGGACAGACATGATTCTAGTTTTTCTATATGGTCTGAATAAATACCTGAATTTCCCTTAATTGGCATAAAGATGTTACTATTTTCTAATGGTTTCTATTCATTATTTAAATACTTTGGTATTTTTTAAAAAGGTGTGTTTACTAAAAATCTGGCTGAAAATCCATGTCCAGGAAAATCTGGGTTCAAGCCTCCACTGACATACCTGCAACTCTGAGCCCAGGACAGCTTCTCACTGTTATAGTATAGCAGCAACTACATTGGCATACCCAGGATGGCTGCTAGCAGAGGTTCTTAGATCTGCTCTACTAGGAAAGGTAGCTGTTTAAGAGGTCACCAATCTTTGTTTTTAATTACATTCACTACTTCAGGGGAAAATTCAGAACCCTGAAGTTCAGAGAAATACAAGCAGGGAAATAAAGACCAATAGACAGGGTTCTGGCTGCCTGAATCAACTATACACTTTACATACATCCCTAGATCAACAGAGCCTTTACATTTGAGCAGTTGGGGAGCTCTGAATATACCGCCACTCAGAATCTTGACCAGAGAATCACATGATCCTTTTCATAAGTGAGCCCCCAAAGCACAATACCAACTCTGAGTATATATGCACTTCTCAGAGCCAGAAGGCATCACAACCCTCCTGACGCAGTGCCTAATTAGAAATTAGCAAAAGGTGTGAAAGCTTTCCTACATATAAGCCTCCCCTAAGCAAGCTTCCCTTAATGGGCTCCACATGAGGCCTATTAATGGTAGGAAAGATCTTATATCCCATTAGCATTACATATAGGCAATTCTCTATTGCTATATATTGCAGAGAAGGTGCCAATCTGCTTTGGTAGAGTTTCCTTACTTAGGAATTCTCAATATTAATAAAACTATAGATCTAGGTTTTGTCTCTATGATTATTTAATTTCTGATACATGCATGTCACCTTTCCCCAACTAGACTGGAGTTCTTGGAGTTAGCATGTTTTCTATTTCTCTGTGCCTACCACAGCATCCTCTACCTTTCTAATACTCAACAAATAATTGTTGATTTGATTTTGTTCCAGGTAGTAGAAACACAGATTTAGGAACTGCAACTTTTCCTAAGAAAGAAAGCATTTCCATCTGAGTAAAAAAGATAGGAAATTGTACCTTATCTCTTATCCTTAACGCAAACCTCTGATTTATAAAAATTAGAAGTAGAAAAGATGAGGAGGTTAATGTCTCAATATGAGAATTTTCAATATATTCTCGTTCTAATCATAGAGAATGTCATCTTATTTTGTAGAGATCACTATGCAAAATGGTGGGCTACTATTTTGGGCAACTAATAGCAAAAACAACAAAAAATGACCCAGTTTTTCCTTCACAAATCAATCCAGAATAAAACTTGCCAATTTTTTTTTTGGTTCAAATGATAAGAAACCAAATTATCTCCAAGATTAAAAATTTGTATTAGTTCCCTTTTTCTGATGGTATTGCTCTTAAAAAGCTCCAGGCAACCAGAATGATTCTGTATGGACACATGTACATATACGTATACATTCACATGAATGCTTTATCTGAATTTTCCCAAGCACAGAACCAGATAACCAGACTGCTACACACCTTTCCCAATGTCTCCAACCCACCAAAACCACTCTCTAACAGGTTCTCTAGATTCCCAGGCCAAGTTTTGAACTGGCCCAGGCAATCAAGGATATCTCTAGGTTGGGAGGTTCCCTATGGCTCTATTCCCATCACCAATTAGGTCCTACAGCCCTGGGGCATCCTTGTCACCAACTCAAGAACTAAGAAAGAACATGCCCAGAGAAAATGAAAGACTCAGCAGAATTCTAAACAACAGGCATACTAGGTTTATACAGCATTATCATGGCTCAGGGATTCATCAATATAGACATTCATTGAGACATTCTAGTACTCCATTGGGGTCCAGAATCTTAACAAGCCCTGAAAAACTGCTTTAAGGATAAGAGGTAAGGTACAATTTCCTATCTTTTTTACTCAGATGGAAATGCTTTCTTTCTTAGGAAAAGTGGCAGTTGAATATGTATGAATTAGATTTTACAAGACTTTTCTCCCACATAAGGAATAATATAATGACACAGCTTTACATTTCTGTAACATTGTACAGACTGCAAAGAACTTTCACATCCCTTATCCCAGTTGGCCCTCAAAACAAACCCAGTAGAAGGAATGGCATGTATTATTATGCCCATTTTACAGGATACAGAATTAGAGGATAACGAAAATAAATTATAGGCCAAAAGTCACCAAGCCAGTAAGTGATGAAGCTAGAACTTGGGCCTAGGTTTTCTGACAGTTTTTTTCCACTTCATCATATTACTCATTGTGCTACTTACACTGAGTAAATATATATGTATATAGGTGTGTATAACTTTTCAAAGAACCAATTTCAAAGAATAATAAAGATATAAATATATATGTGCGTGTGTGTGTATTTTTTCCAAAGAATTAATTTACCTGAGAACAAGAAGGGAAAGTGGGGCTGAAGACAGATGGCAGACTAGCTGTTCCTCCATCTTTCAACTACCTGGCAAGCACAAGTGCCATAACCAATGAGAGTCATTAATATAATGCACATGTTCTTTCTGTCAATTCCATCCAAAAGTATGCAAATGATGAATCCTGGTAAGTTTGTTACTGGGAAGCAACCAGTGTTGAATATCAAGGAATGTTAGAGATGTTGCAAGAAGCTCTACTGAAGTAAGGAAACCAGGGGTCACCTAGGCAACATTCCAAACTGGAGACTCCATGGTACTGCTCCGTGCAAAGAAACATCTTTTGGGTTGTTCATTACTAAAATAGAGATGAAGTTTGTAGGAAATAAAACAATGGCTCCACCTGAAACCATTGCCTACTGCCTACTTTACAGGAAGAAGATGGACATTCAATTAATTAGAAATGACACGAGAGCAGCATTAATAGGGTATCTATTTACCATGATCAACAATACACTTGCTTGGCACCCTTCTTTACAGTTAACTCATGCAAAACTCATGTATTATTTTGGGAAATTGAAACACTTAAGTAAATTACCTCAAATGTATCTATTGGGATTGGTGACTGGACTACTTTAAAAGGCAATATTGATGTGTATGTTAGTGTTTTATATCCAATTACTATTGTACATTACAATATTTTAAAAGTTTTTTTTGACTATGCATATTTGTTACAGGAGTTTTCTTTTTCTTTTTTCCTAATGGGATTAGGCAGTGGGGGGAGAGAAAATACATTATTATTATATTATATTAATATATTAAACTATAATTATATTATGATATGTATTTATAACATATCATATAAAGTTTAATTTTTTTTAATTACAGGGTATAACTGAAGGTCTCCTCCCATGAAGATATACATGACTTCTGGCTGAGAACACAGGGAACTCCTCTGACTGGCCCCTAGTTAAGTAGACTATAAGATGACTGACAACTAAGATTCAGAAGGAGATGGTCTTTTGTCAGAAGAGCCATCTTCTGGCATGAAACAAAAATGGGATATAAAGTCATACTTTTTCTTTTCTTGCTTTCTTTCTGTCTCCAGTATTCCCTATTCATCTTGTTTCTTCTGCCTTTTTTCTGGAGGGCAAGAGATGGAAGCCAAGCCGGAGAAGGGGTTTGGTGAAAAACAAATTTTTTCACATTCACCTCATCCTCACCTCTTTTCCTAGATCAGGAAATAGAGACTGGCCTATGCTTCATGGCTACCTCCTGCCGTTCTGCTGCCAGGCAAAGGATAGATTAGCATTTCTTAGAATGGAATTTCCATGCAAGTTAAAGTGTTCTCAAATTAAATAGTTCTTGAGTTTTGTGTCTGGGCATTGGACCTTGCCCAGAAGGCGAAATTTTCTTCAGCAAACAATGCTTGGAAAACAAAGAGAATTGCCAAAAGAGGAATGTCTTCTACCTGGAGGACTAGAGCGATGTCATGAAGAGGGCAAGAGATCCTACCTTGCCAATGAGGAGTATTTGTTCAGCAGGCTCCCAAAGTATGTTTACTTTCTGGGAGAAGTCTAATAGGCAATTTGAGTTCCTTATGTTCCTTTATTTGGGCATGGGCTCCTATAAGTCTTTGAGGAATTATGTATTTTCTGTAGTGGAAATGAAGACTACACCCAAAGATAAGTTAAAGCTCCTTAGGCAGAGATTATTAAACTTTCAGTGTGAAGATTTATGTCTCAGAAATCAGCAACTACTAATACCAGCATCTTCAGTATGTGCATTTACACCATAGAAATTAGCAAAGGATACAAATCAGGACTTGATTTGTACATTCTTTTCCCCAGAAAATTCATTGTTAAATGTTTGCCAGAATTCCCTTAAGGGCCAAAAATGATATACATATTGTACACTGAGTAGCTATATAGGAATTAGGGATAGTTATCCATTTGGGGGAAAATCTAGTCCTAAGCCATACCTCAATATTATGCTGGAAATTTCTCTGCCATTTTTAGAGTGGAAAGAAATAACTCCATGGGCTAGGGGAAAAGGTTCAGCCCCAGTATCAGACCTAGGTCATTTTAAGCCTATAGTCTTTGATGTATGTTGGGGCATGGGGCAAGGAGTAGGTAGTCCTGGATCATGGGGAAAGGGGAGATATCTCCATGTTTTTCTCTCTTTCCCTTACTAGACTGGAAACTCCTTGGGGGCAAGAACTGGGTCAGTTTCCAATTTTGCATCCTTAACACCTAGCGAAGTGTAAGGTGCAAGGTTCTTCATACATAGTAGCTACTTAATAATTATTTTTATTAAATTGGATTATAAAAAGAGCTGTGCAAGTAGGTACTTACTGACTTGCTTCATGGGGTTAGTATAGAGTAAGAAATAAATGTAAACCATGTCTAAATTCAGATAGCTGTTTCCCTTTTGCACAAAATAAGACACAATGGGATAGTTCCTTTTAAAAGAATAGAATGTAACTGAGATTAGGAAGGCAAGGAATTCATTCTGAAAGAGATTTGTTAAGCAGATGTTGAAATCTAGATTAAGAAATAAAGTGGTTCAGATAGAAGTATCCAATTGAAATTAAGAACTTTCAAACCTTTAGCCATAGGGAGCAAAAGCTGCTTGGATTTCAGTGGATTACTTAAAAAAATCAATGCTATCAACCTGCCATAGACTAACTGGGTGGCATAGAAACCTTTCAAAACTTATAACAAAAGATCAAAGACCTCATCAAGAGCACAGGAAATCCAACTGAAGGGTAAATAATTTCTGTTGTACAAATAACATACTACAGAACATAACTGAATAATTCAACATTACTGTCATGGGTGTACTAGTCAGGAAAGTCATAGGTAAATTGGTCACATGACCATGGAAAGTATGTTGAGAACTGTTTTGATAGTCTTCAAAAATAGCTGCCAAAAGAAAAAAATATATATATATATTTCATATATAAATGGTTTGCCTTTTATTCAAAAGAATGTCTAACTACTCTAAGCTTTTAAAATGTGATTTTCTTTTTACCATTTCTCAAATCCACAAATATACCCTGAGGCTTTATAATGAAGAATGCCAAAGAGAATATTTTAGAATTAAGAAATGTTCTAGACTTATGAAAAATGATTCCATCCTTGTTAATTTTTGATGCTCATGTTAAAGCTAAGAAATATATCAGGTGGACCACACTACCAAATTATATACACAGGTTATCTCATTTTGACCTCCAGAATCCCTGAATGCCAAAGTACATCAGTCTTCCAGAGGGAAATGAATAAGAGGCAAACAACCTGATAAAGAGAGGATAAAACAGGAAATTATTTTTTCCCCAAGAGGCCACAATTTGACCTTACAGCTTACAATATCTTTCTTCCCCTTTTCATAAACAGACACAACACCTTTTCTCATCTGTTCTAGGTATTAGTCTAAGACACCTCAAGATTCTGTCCTAAATCTTCTCTCACTCTCCTCTCTCTTTTGGTAACCTGATCAGTTCTTATGAGTTCAGTTATCATCTCCACACAAATGATTCCTAGATCTAGATATCCAGCCAGTTTCTGTCCCAAGCTCTTATTCTATATCACCAGCATTTGTATCAAAGTAGATGGTTCTGAAGGCCTTCCAGCCTCAACAAATGTAAAAAATGGAACTTGTTCTCTTCCTCCCCACAAAATTCATCTTCCAAATTCCCCTTTTTCTCTGGAGGGCACTATCAGTCTTCCAGTCACCCCCCCTTTCATTCACTCCACATATCCATTCTGTTGCCAAATGCTGTCATTTCTACCTCCACAATATCTCTCATATTTGTTCCTTTATCTCTACTCACACAGCAACCAACTTTGTACTGAAACATTACCAGCTCTCACCTGGACTCTCAAAAGCCTCCCGTAACTCAAATCATTTTTTCAACCAACCTATCCTCCCCACAGTCACTAAAGTGATTATTCTAAAGCCTATATCTAACCATTTTCTCTCTCCCTACTCAATAAACTACAGTGATTCCCTATTACTTCTAGGATCAAATATAAGTACTTCTATTTGATAAATAAAGCTCATCACAATCTGACACTTTCATACCTTTCTGATCTGGTAATCTCCTATCTACATTCTATGATCCAGATATACTAGCCTACTCTGTTTCCCATGTCCATATAGTGGCTATTTCCATTTCTGGATCAAATGAGATAATATTTGTAAGATGCTTTAATAGGTGCTATATAACTGCTTATTTCCTTCTTCTTGCCTCACCTACTTGAAAGCATTCCCTCCCTTCTCACCTATGCCTTGGTTTCCTTCTAGATTCATTTCAAGGACCACCTTCTATTTAATCCTAATTCCAGTAACTTACTAGGGCTTTCTTCCTCCAAACAACAGTGAAATCATTTTGTGTATCTCCTATGTGTCCTTATATTGTCTCCCCCATTAGAATGTAAGCACCTTGAGGATAGGGATCCTTTTAAATTTCCCTTTGTACTTCCAGTGTCTAGTACAGCATTGGTCCACTCAATTAATTATTGTTGGTGTTTAATACATGCCTGTTGTGTGTATCGGAATATCTGATATTGAAATATTAAGTTAAAGATCTTCCCAATGTCTCATAATGAAGTAAAAGTTAAATGAACTCTTAAGTATAAGCAATCTGAATCATAGATAATCCCAAAAGGAAGAAAATTCAAATATAATTTACATTTGGTTTTTTAATGCTTTTCTACCTACATTTTAATAGGTGGATGTGGAAATATGGACCTTCAGAACTAATAATGAAGTAGTTCTAGGAAGATGGCTTTAGAAGGATCTAGGAAAGTGTCCAGCTTCCCACTCATTATCTCTTCCCAGAAGTCCATTCCATCTGACCATTTAACAGTCCTCTCTTAGACGTTAAGAACAACAACTCAAGAAGAGTTATCCATTCTCAAGCATTCTCTGAAGCAATTGTTCTGAGTTTCAATGAGTTTTCCTGTTATTATATTGCCTGCATGCAATTATGTATAAGCAGAATTTTACATGTCAACAAAACAAGCAATAAAGCAGAAGAAATATAGCTAGTAAAATGGGGGGAAAATCTCACTTGTTCTTATCCCTGACAAGTCTATAGATAGAATCAGGAAATCACAGAATTTTAAAGCTAAAAGTAGATAATAAAGTATTATTGAGTGATTACTACCTTCAGGCCTAGATCTTCCACAAAGAAAATGACTAGTTGAAAAATTGTGCTAAACATACAATGTGCACCTGGATTTGACACATTAACAGTTTCCTCTATAGAAGTGGCACAATAAAGTAGATGATGTGTTGGAATTAAAGTTAGGAAGCCTAGACTCAAATTCTGCCTCAAATATTTAGTAGCTTAATGGACAGATTATTTGATTTTATTAGTCTTAGTTTCCTTATTTGGGAATAGTCTCTGCCTGATAGGATATATGGCTGCTAGGTAGCAAAAAGGATAGAGTACTCAACCTAGAATCATGAAGATTTGAGTTCAAATTTTGCCTCAGATATTATCTGTGTCACCCTGGGCAAGTCATTTAATCTATTTTAGTTTCCTCATCTGTAAGATGGGGATAGTAATAGCACTTACCTTGATAATGCATGTAAAATGCTCTGCAAACCCTTGTTACAGAAATGTAATAAATTATTTTTATGCTATACTTTCCATAACTCTAACACTCACCAAGTTTTCTTTTTTTTTGTTGTTTTTTGTTTTTTGGAGGGCAATTGGGGTTAAGTAACTTGCCCAAGGTCACACGGCTAGGTCTTTGTTTTGTGTGTGTGTTAAGTGTCTGAGGCCAGATCCCAACTCAGGTCCTTCTGACTCCAGGGCCGGTGCTCTACTCACTGCGCCACCTAGCCGCCCCTCTCACCAAGTTTTCAAAGAAAATTGGTTAATGCAAAAAAAATCTTGTAACAAAGAAATAACAAGAAAAACAATTTTATATCATATATATGTGTGTATATACATACACACATTTTATACACACACACACACAGTGTGTTATATAGACTTTCATTCAAATGTGTTGTTTTTTATTCCAACTGCTATATCCCTAAGTATGGGGAATGATGAAGATTCTATAGGAAAACATTTTAAAGTAGTGAGCCAGGGTATTCGCTATAAAAATAAAAGAAAGGCATTCCCAGAGGACTCATGCTGATTCCTTATTACTTGTTGCTAATTTCTGTCTTCTTCCCAGTGGTATCCACAGCAGTACACACAAGCTAATAAAACGAATACAACAAATTCAATCCTTTCAAAATTGAGATGAATTTTTCTTTTTTGTTCTGACTTAAAATACTTGGAGGCTAGGCAAAAGTCATTTGTTCCTTTAGGGTTTATTTTAATCCCCACTTCCTGCTTTTTCACCAATCCTTCTCTAAAAGAAAATATAGAAGTCTTTCCCTTTCATGTTAAAGTTGCTACTGACATTCAAGTCAGTTTATAGGCTTGGAAACATTTGTGACAATGACTCCCTGCCCCTCCCCCACACCCTACCCTTAAAAGCACAGCATTAAACCAAGGAAAAAGAATATTGTCTATGGACTTAATATGTAGAATCCTATGAGTCTGAGCCTTTGGGAATTCTGTGATATGAAGCAAAAGCCAATACAAACAGCTGAGTCTTATTGATGAGGACCAATAAGATTGTCATCTTATTGGTCCTCATCGAAATCTGGATATATGGAGTTTGTAAGTACTCCATAGCCATAGCTATAGTTATAGTTTATCTGAAAGAGGAGGACACCTTCTTTAAATTTCTAGTCCATTCAGAGGATGAGGAGATATGGATGATTACTGTCTTATGAGGGAGATGGAGTGAAAAGGGTCATGGAGTAGCAGCTCTGAAGTTGTATTCTGGTGACCCTGCCAGATCAATTAACTGCTATACTGGCCTTCCATGCTGTTAGTCGGGGCATTCCATATCTGTGCTTGCCCCCCCGTAGAATCTCAATGGAACAGTCTGTTTTTGAATACCACCTATCCTCAGACTTCCCCATCCCCCAGCATCCCCTTATAATATATACATTTCCTTGTCATAGCTCAGGTTATGGGATGTTCAGAGGAATGAAAACCAGGCTCTGCATCTATAAGTCTAAATTCTATCTGGCTACCTAATAAGTACCAATGAAAATAAGATTTATAGCACCAAAGAAATGATATTTTTAGTGTTGACAAGTTAAAGACAAGTGATAGAGATTTTACATAAAGATAGCCTTAAGATAGCTTGGCAGAGCTCGTGTCTAGCTATAAACATTTTCCATTTTTCATTCCTTAAGACAGCCTGCAGTGTAAATGCAACTTGATCTGTGTACATATGGTATACACTTTCTCCCAAAACTTTAGATAAAAAAGCTACACTTCCTGGGCACCTTATTTCTCTCTGTCATTTTGTAGGTTCTATAGCTCTAAAATTTGTTCAGTCATTTTTTTTTTTTTACAGTTGTTGGAGGTAATCGGAGATGAGCTCAAGTAAGTTCCTGCTTTTACTCCACCATCTTGGCTCTGCCCAGTTACCCTATTTCTAATGAAGAAGTTTTCTACCTGGTTTAGAGGGCCATGAAAAAGTGTTTATTATTATTTTTCTACTTCCATATCCCCTATTAAAGAATTTGAATCTTCATCCCATTCTTATTTCAATTTCCTCCTAATGGTCACTACTGACATTGTTAAGAAGATATTAACCTTCTTGAGGAATTCTTTAAGATTTTTTAACATCTCTTTCTTACATATATTTTAACTCATAATACATTCATCATATCAGTCATATGTCTAGAGTGTGAATGGTCCTTAGAGGTCATTCAGTCCAAATCCCTCATTTAGCACCTGAGAAACATGAAAGCCAGTAGTGAAGATGGGTGACTTCTCCAAGATCAAATGGGTAGTGAATAGAAGAGGTGTGATTTAAACTTGGTGCAATGACCCCAAATGCTAAATGTGTGATGTACTGGTGATCAAGAAATGTGAAAAAAAAAACCCAGTTCATCAACCACTTTATTTAATAATATACTAATACTTGCTTATTAGTCAAAGGCTGGTGTTTTCTGAATGTTCTTACTATCATTCTCTTGACATCAAGACGTTCTTTAATCATCACCTGTGTCACCATCATCATCTCCTCCATCATCCACTACACCCCCACAGCACATGATTATGTGCTATTGCTACCACCACTGCTATTTAGACTGAATCCCTTATAGGCATGCCATGGTACTTACACTCAACTACCACCATACACCTACGGCAAGTAGATGGAATGATGCATAGACTGTTGGACCTGGAATCATAAAGGCCTGAGTTCAAAAACTGCTTCAAACACTAGTAGCTGTGTGTCCTTGGGAAAGTAATTTGACCTCTCTTTGCCTCAGTTTCCTCAAATGTAAAATGTGGGAATTAATAGCACCTACTTCCCAGGGCTGTTGTGAAGATCAGGTGACATAATATTTATAAATTGCTTTGCAAACTGAATGGTGCTTTATAAATGCTTGCTATCATCATCATTTTTATGAAACTCCTTTCTCTAAGAAGCATGTCTTTTTTAGGGAGGTAGTAGATACCTCCAGAATGATGCCTATCTCCTTTTTAAAGAAAAAAATCATTTCAGTCCAAAGAATGGTTAAAAATACTAAAAAGAGAAAATAGAAATGTAGTAAAATATTGAACTATACGGGTTGGATGATATGTTGACCTTGTACTATGTTTGTATGTAGGGAAGCATATACTCACTGAAGTTGAGATCAATAAATGTTATTTTCAGATTTCTGGGAATAGAGTAATATCTCCATGTTAATGTCTATTAGCTTTGATTCAGCTCTGTTTGACTGAGTTAGTCATCTGTTCTATTAAGCATTTGCAATGAAAATTCAGACAAACAGAAGAAATTCTCTAGAAGATGTATTAGAGAGCTAGATACGGCTCTTTCCCCAGCTGGACATTTTATCTCTGCTTTTGATGGTAAGAAATACGTGGTCTTGATTATGAAGTTACATGAGTAATGAAGAAGTCTCAATAGACCTGATTCATACCTTGGGTCATGAGAGCCAAAGATGTGATGAAAGCCATCACCTTTTTAAACAAACAGTTCGACTATGTCAATTCAACTCAATTCGACAAACATATATAAAGAATATATGTCAAGTTTACAGCAGATGTCTGAGAGAGGAATGAACCCAGTACAAAGGGTAACTAGATCTATAGTTTATTCATTTGACAAACATTTATTCAGGACCTTGTCCAATTCTGTACTATACAATGGGGGAGGGGTGGAGTTTGGGCAGGAGAGAAAATCTAATAAGAACAAAATTTATTTGGCTCCCAGAGACCTTGGATATTTTGGGCAGCAAGCAATATATTTTTCTTGGAGCATAAAAGTTTTCCCTGGGAGCAAGTCTATGAAATTCTGAAATAAATGAAAAAGTATAATTAACTTTAAGGTTTTTTTCTATAAATAAACAATTTCTAAAGAATCCACTCCTTTTATTACATGCAGCAAATCTGTGCAAAAGCCCTGAAAGAGGCTGAATAGAGTAGAAGAAATGAAGCTGCTTCTTCAGGTCTAAATGTTCTTCAGAAACATGTTCATACTAAAAGAGTTGATTCGTCTTCACTCTTTTCTTCACAATCTGAACACTCACCATATCCCTCTCCAAAGCACTGAGCTTTAGTTTTATTTCTCATTCTTTTGACTTCAGTATTTCAGACAATGACAAAATAGGAATAATAATGGTAACAAATAGATAGTATTCATATAGCACTTTAAGGTCTTCAAAGTGCTTTATATATAACATCGAATTTGATTCTCCCAACAGCCCTATGAAGTAGGTGCTAATATTATCCCTATTTTGCAAATCAGGAAATGGAGACTAAGAGAAATTAAAAATTGGGCTCAGGGTCACATAGCTAATATGTGTCTAAGGCAGGATCTGAACTCGGATCATCTTGACTCCAACTCTGGGACTATGTTACATAGATATCTATAAAATTTAAGAGTCAGAAAATAGAGCTATATGATGAAGTATTTTTTAAACCATCAATGAGTCAGTAAGTAAACATTAATGAAACACCAACTATGTGTCAGGCACTAAGCTAAGGATTGGAGAGACAAAGAGGTCAAAGACAGTAACTACCTTCAAGGATCTCATAGTTTAACAAGGGAGACGACATGCAAACAATGATGTACAAACCAGCTAAATACAGAATTAATTGGATACAGCCAACAGGGTGAAGGTACTAGAATTAAGAAGTATCAGGAAAGGCTTCCTATAGAAGGTGGGGAGTTAGCTAGGACTTGAAGGAGTCCAGGATGTAGAGATTACAGTTACACAAAATTAGAGTTACACAAAAGTGTGATACCAAAGCTAGCCAGAAATTCATCTAGCTCTGATTTTCTTATTAACAATTAAAGACACACATACCCCTACCCAAGGGCAAGACTTTTATGTGTGCTCTTCCTGAAAAACACACTGGAATGGCATTTTTTTTACAAAATTTTCTTTACGTCCTAAATTCTGTCAATCCCAAATCAAAGTCCAAATCAAAGGACACTACAGTCATTTCCCTGTGGCCTCCACAGGCAGTCTAAATGCTCCTTCACAGGAACTCTGTGGGGCCTACACCTCTGAACCTGTCACTTTGATTTACTGTCTTCATACTGATGTGAGACCTCTGAGCCTTGGAGGGATTAAAAATGCTCATTCCCTCTTCCTCGTTTGCTGGATCTCTGCCTCCTTCTGAAGAACTCTTACAGGCATTGCTGACACATGAAAATAATGGGACAGGTTATACTACTGATTGCCCTTAGATCCACAGGCCTAAACACACAATATCAAATGATACCAATATGGTTTTAGAAAAAGTGTATCAAAAACCTGACAGGGGCTTCTAAAAGTATAGTCTTACAAATCAAAGAGACTGTATTTATGAGGGAAAACAGGAAGCTTTGATATACAGAATGGGAGTTGTTCACCAGTTTGTCTTAGGTCTCAAACAGACCAGTAGCATACCATCCATATAATCCTGAGATTGTATTTTTTTTAAGCAACAAGAATAGATAATTCTAGTAATTGCTTTTCTTTCAAGTTTTTCCTCATTTCTAACCCAATTCATCTTGAAATTTAAATTGATTTCATTTGGTCCTCTGTAGAGATTTGTACTTAACTGGTTATAATAATTCTTCATTTAGTTGAGTGTAATTATAAAATCACACTTGGGATTTCTTTTTTATTGGTGTTCAATAATTACAGAACCCTTAGCCTTCCCATATAGACTCTATTATCTATCCTTTCCATTGTTTTGTTGTGTATTTCTGAACTTTTGTCTTTCTTTTTTTGAAAGCCAGAACCCAAATAGTCATAATTATCAGAGGAAGGGGATTGAACCTTTCCTATTGAACAATTAAAATAAGATTAATCCAGGTAAAGATGTCAAGAGCAGGGTCAAGAAGACCCAGTCAAACTGTCAGAGAGAATAATAAAGACTCAGGGTTACAGTCTGGGTTCCAAACCACAGATAAGGATCTAATTCAGACCCTACTCACCTCTCCTCTGGAACAACCTTGTAATTGGTCTCCCCACTTCAAACTCTCTTATCAATCCAATCCGTTCCTCTACTTTGCTGCCAAAGTTATTTTAGCTGGTCCTAAAGCACAGATCAGACCATGTCATAAACCTACTCAATAAACTGCCGTGACATAAACTGCCGTGACTCCCTATTACCAAAAATTCACATACAATTCTTCGCTTTTGAATTTAAAGCACTTGATAAGCTTTCTACTTCTCCAGTCACCTTATGCTGGGTTTCTCTTCACGCACTCTCCCATACCTCTCTGCTGGTCTATTTGCTTTTCCACACCGGTGATACCCCATCTTCCAGGTCTATGATTTTACACTGGCCATGCCACAGTGCCTGGAATGCTCTTGCTCCTCACCTTCTCTTAATTTTTGGCTTCCTTCAAGGCTTAGCTCAAATCTTATTTTCTGCAGTAGGCCTTTCTGGGTCTCCTTAGCTACTGGATTACTTTCTGTCTCATCTGTCTAGATCTTATGCATGCGTAATGGTTTCCATATTGTCTCCCCAACTAAAATATGAGCTCCTTGAGGTTGGGGGCTAGTTCTATCCATTTTTGTATCCCCAGTGCTTGGCATGGTGCATGGCACAGAGTAAACAATAAGTGTTTGTTGACTGAATGACTGACAAGAGTAATATAGATGCCATTAACTAAATATTATGAAGAACAAAGAAACCAAGAATCAGACCATCATCTAAATTCAAGAACAGAGGAGGACACCACTAAATTCTTATTCTTAGAAGACCAGTGGCCAGGCAGGATGTTTATCTATATCTATATAATCTATGTATGCACGTATATATGGCATATATATGTATGTGTATGTAAATATATACATTGTGTATATGAGTATGTGTGGCCATTTATATACGTATGTACACGTATACATATATGCATGCATGTATCCTGGGGTCAGTCAGGATATTCTACACACACACACACACACACACACACACACACACACACACACAAACATACTTCTTAGCCCCATTTTGTTTCTGGAACAGCAGTACCATTCACATTAAGTTTGAGGTCTACCATAACACCTTGATTCTTTTCTGCCTAAGTAGTCCCTCCCCTAATCTGCAACTCAGATTTTTTTCAGCCCCCTTACCAGTGAACTCTGAAGTAGGTAAAATTAATGAATGAATGAGATAGGAACATCTCATCCAAAGCCTAAACTTCCCAGTACATTTTGGAACCTAGCCATCTTTTCAAGTGGATCTATCATTTAAATACCACAAGGGTCTTCTCTTTATCATGGGACTTCATTATACATGTGATACTTCTGGAAATGAATTAACTCTTTCAGAGCCATGGGATTCTGCTATTTAGTAAGGTACTGCTACAATGCATTCAATATATAGTCCCTGAACGAGCTTCTCTAAGGGCCCAAGTTAGTGAACAGAGCACTGGGCTTGGAGTTAGGCCTCAGTTCAAATCCTGCCACAGATACTACTGTATAGCCCAGGACTTAAGCACTTAACCTTTCTGTGCCTCAGTTTTCCTAATTTATAAAATGGAGATAATAATAACACCTTCCTCCCAGGATTGCTGTAGGTGTGGGGATAAAATGAGATAACATGTTAAGTGTTTTGTGAACCCAATGCACTATAAAATGCTAGCTGTTATTATTATTATTATTATTATTATTATTTATTTTTCATGGAGATGAAAGACTTGAGTTCTATATCATCATAGATTAAGTTCAAACTCAATAAAAATATGTATTTGTCTGTGGATTCAAATCAACTCAATATATTTTTATTAAGCCCCTATTACATTTAAGCAGTGTATTCAGTTCTAGAAATACAAAAACATAACTTAGTGTTTTCAAGAAGCTTCCAATCTACTTTACAAATATTAAATAAAATATCTACTTTCTAAGAGAATGACACAGAAACTATCTTCTCTCCTTCAGGAAGCATGAGAAATATGGAATGCCAAATTAAATATTTAAAGGACTGATTAAAATTTCCCATTGGTTCAGGGATTTCTATTAAAGGTTACTTGTAATAGAAGGCCTATATACTCTTGCTCCCAACTATTAAGTGCTTCTATAATAAACTTTTATAGCACGTCATTTCATGAAATTTAAATCTGTTTGGCTCTTGACAAGTCTCCTGGAGATGATGAGTGAACAATGGGAGAAAATTCATGCTATGTGGTCTCTTGGATAACATAAAATGAACAAATTTTTCAGATTATAAAAGAACACAGGGTTAAGGAAATTCGTAATTTCTTTGTAGATGAAAAAAGGAGCTAGTTGAGTTTCAAGGTCATAATATAATAGCTGAAATTGGGATTTCTTCATCTTAATAAGCTTTACTATCCAAACTCAGCTCTAAAGTAGGAGTAGTACAAAAAACACCACTATAGAAAGCAACATGCACTTAATTCTATGGATTTATTATACAACAATTGAACTCGAATAGATTAGCTTTGTCATAGTAAGAAACTGTCCACTTCTATTTTTAAAGTATCTTGAGATAGGTGTTTTTATAGAAGACCAAATTATGACTTCTTTTAAGACATACTTGGTAGCTACTTATGGGGTGTTCTGTCAACTGTCAGACATGAAAATGTCATCCATGTAGCAGACTGGGAATACAGTAATTTGGACCGTGGAATTTATGCTAATTTGGGTAGAGTTGCCTTGAGGTCCTAAGGAAATGACATCACTAAACAAATTAATGAGGTACAAAAAAAAATGCCAGGGGAATATTTGCCTCATTTAAAATAAATTCTTTTCAGAACTTAACAGGGTGGAAAATTAGAAGGGTATAAGGAGAAAGGGGGGCAACTAGAGGTTTGGTGGACAGAGTGCTGGGCCTGGAGTCAGGAAGAACTAAATGCAAATCCAGGTTCAGACGCTGTGTGATCTCAGGCAAGTCACTTAATCTGTGTTTGCTTTAAACCACTGGAGAAGGAAATGGCAAACCACTCCAGCATCCTTGCCAAGAAAATCCCAAGGACAATATGGTCCACAGAGTCACAAAGAGTTGGACACAACTGAATGACTGAACAACCAGGGGAAAAGAGCCCTGGAATTGAAATCAAGAGTCTAGCATTTTGGGGCGGCTAGGTGGCGCAGTGAATAGAGCACCAGCCCTGGAGTCAGAAGGACCTGAGTTCAAATCTAGCCTCAGCCACTTGACACTTACTAGTTGTGTGATATTGGGCAAGTCACTTAACCCCAATTGCCCTGCCCTCCCCCCTTCAAAAAGAAAAAAAAAAGAGTCCAGCATGTTAGTCTCAGTTCTACTGCTTCCTAACCTGGTGTGACTGAGGGACAGTTGGTCACGGAACGTCTCTCTTAAGTTACCCATCTAGAAAATGAGGATGTTACTTGTACCTTCTACCTCACAGAGGCGCATTGAATAAAATCTTTTTTAACTTTAAGATCCTACATAACTATGGATTACTATTATTACTAGCAGTAATTTTCACATAAATTAGTCTTACTCATTAAAAAAAAACTTCACGAGGAGTTAAAAATCATGGCAGTAAAAGGAAATATGGTGTAATGGATAGAGCTAGACTGGATGAACTGTGTCCAATTTTTTATTTTGACACTTACAGGCTATGTGACCCTGGGTAAGCCACTTAAGCTTTCATTTCCCCAGACCCTGAAAACTCTAAAACTATAAATTACAGGGCAGGCACCAGAGAGAACGGGTAGAGCATTGTTTCTTCATTGGGAGTTCCATATACA
Source organism: Gymnobelideus leadbeateri (assembly GCA_011680675.1). Lineage (NCBI taxonomy): Eukaryota > Metazoa > Chordata > Mammalia > Diprotodontia > Petauridae > Gymnobelideus > Gymnobelideus leadbeateri. Next base: position 331,716 of record WOXC01000276.1, read on the forward strand.
AATGAAATGACAGACGGGGAAAAAAAAGCAATGATATTTATAAAATAATAAAATTGCATTTGATTAAAAGAATGTAAAATACAGACTTTTCATTATTTTGAATCTATTTTCCTTGTTATTATTTTTAATTATGAATTCACTACTCAAAGAGCCTGGGCTCTTTGCACGTCTTTGGTCCTACCTCTGATGCCTCATTGTGGTATGGCCATGATAGAGAATAAAAGGAGGAGAGAAAAAATAAAAGAAAAAGAAAGAAAAGAAAAGAAGAAAATATTTACCATTTTAAGTGATTTTTCTACAAAATAATAGAAAGCAATGCCTTAAAAAAACAGCCTATAGGAGCAGCAGCTCCAACCAGCCCTTCCCACTGTGCCCTATGGAATGCTTGTTCCATAAGCAACAAATAACCCTTTATCTTAAATAGTTTCCTCTTCTGCTCCTTCCATCTACTATTTCTTAACTTAAATCTGGATCCCTGCTGCTGACACAGTCTCTGTGGCGAACATTTCCAGTACTGGATACATCTTCACTCATTATTTTTGGCTCACTGGTCTAGACAAGGGAGTTGGAACACTCCTGGCTTCTGATTGCCATTCCCAGTTTCTCCCCCTTCCTTCATCACTCATTAATCTCTCTTCTTTTGAAGTTCTATTGTTTAAGTTCTTCTATGAAGTGCTACTCAATCTAATATCCAATCAAAGTCCTGGTAGCAGTTGTCAAGTCTCCCCTTCCTTCCTCATTGAGTTTGATAACTGGATTACAATTTTCCTCTCCTCTCTAATTCTAAAGGTTACTAATTATGTCATCTTGGACAGTCACTTAACCTTTGCAGATGGCTTCTGAGGTCTTTTCAATTCTAGGTCTATGACTCTATCAAATCCATTAACATTTTTTATTAAACATTTACTATAATAAATAAACAATACATAATGGAAGACATTTTATAGACCATTAAGATGACTATATAAGTCATATGACTATAGGACCCCCTCAAGCACATTGAAGTCTATTAGGGGATCTAGTCTCTACTGTTGTTCTTTTGTGGATCTTTAGTGAGAAGCAGCCAAGGACTTGAACCCAAAAGTTTTTGGAATAACAATGCTTCCAGCCCAGGGTCATCAGACATCATCCTGGGAAACAACCCCTATAGAAACACAGCCTTACTTCTTACAGGTACTATAGCCACCACTATGAGAGAGAGAGAGAGAGAGAGAGAGAGAGAGAGAGAAAGTTCTTGCTTCCAAAGTTCTTGGCATTGTCATATAGTTCAACATGAGAAACTGATACAATTTTATCAGTGGAAATGACATTCAAAAGGAGGCATTGCTATCTTTTTGCCACTGTACCCTGAGGATCATGGGACCTTTTCATCTGACTTATAGCTGAAACCTTTCATATGTTTGGACTTTTCCATTAGAATGTGAGTTCATAGTCTTATTTTTCTTATTATATCTCCAGCACTTAACACAGAGCTTTGCACATAGTAAATGCTTAATAAATTATTTTTTATTCATTCATTCAATCATCATACACTCCCTGGATGTGTATGATGCCAGGATAATGATTTCTACTTTTGCTATATGTATCTTACAGTACTTAAGGTATATATTGCAGGAACTCACAACTTATTTCTGAATAGGTCAAAAAAGCTACCAGAACCCCTCCAATTTCCTAAAACTAAGATACAGACCCTACTCTTGCGATAATGTATTACAAAGAAGGTACTATTCAAAAATACTCAAATGAATCAAAGAGATAAAAAATTGAACAAAAGGTCCCAAATATACAAACATATTTGTGATCACATATTTAGAGAAGTAAAGAACTGAAAGCAACATAGGTACCCATTGGTTAGGGAATGGCTGAAGAATATGTGGTATATAAATGTGTATATATATATGCACAGTATAGTTACATGGAAAAATATTTTTTGGAGTAATAGTGGTTGCCTTCAAGTATTTTTTACTTTCAGAATTTACTCTCAGAGGGGCGGCTAGGTGGCTAGGTGGCGCAGTGAATAGAGCGCCGGCCCTGGAGTCAGAAGGACCTGAGTTCGGAGCCGGCCTCCGACCCTTAATCCGCACAAACAAAAACCTAGCCGTGTAACCTTGGGCAAGTTACTTAACCCCAATTGCCCTAAAGGGGCGGCTAGGTGGCGCAGTGAGTAAGAGCGCCGGCCTCGGAGTTTGGATGACCCGAGATCAGATCCGGCCTCAGAAAATGAGCACCCACGCAGAAATAATGACTAGCCGTGTAACCTTGAGCAAGTTACTTAACCCCAATTGCTTTAAAAAAAAAAAAAAAGAATTTACTCTCAGGAAGATAAATATTTGCAATAATATCATGACCAGTTACATCATAATATCATAATCATATATAACTAGTTATACTAGTGAGAAAATATGTAATATTTAATTTACTAAAATAGTAGGAAAAAACCACAAAAAGTATGACACTATTTTCCTATCTTAAAGTCCCTCTCTTATCCTATTTTTCTTGATTTATATAAGGTCAGGGCTCCCATAAGAGCTGGGACAACCTATATTTGAAAATTTTTATCTCTAGTTTATCACCTCCACTATAATTATTATTGTGTGTTAATGTCTGTTGTGGCTTTCATTTTAACTAGACTTTTTACAAAATAAATACCCAAGTGTCATGGAAAAAAGTATCTTCTAACATTAAAAATAAATATATATGTAGCAACTGATATTAAAACTGTTGCTAATTGTGTATGAATGCTGCGCCCAAGACAACTGCCTCCTTTGTTTATCCCCGCCCCCCCATCTTGATTTTGGCTCCCATTCAAGTTTTCCCTGCCCCACATTAGCCCTAACAACCGCCAACATCTCCCCATCCCCACAAAGTTACAATTCAGGCTATGAGATAGGGCTTCTTTCTCCCTGTGAATGTCTAGCCCACCTTATAGTCCATACTCTCAATCTTTAAAGCTTCCACCCAGTGCATACCATGACTCTATTCTTAACCCCTTTTCCCATTCCTATCATAGTCCTAGTATACACTCATTGTTAATTCCACCTCCAATCTATATGGAGTCTATCTTTGGTTCTCTTATTCATTTTTAATATGTGGAGTCTTCATTATTATTTCCAAAGTTTAAAATAACTTCCATAAATGGATAGTAGGAATTTTTATGAGTGTTTCCACTGCAATCTTATCAGCATATTGCATTTACAAGGTTTTCTCAATCAGATAGACACATGGAATAAGATTCCACCAACAAAAGTTTAAAATATTATAGATTATAAATCAGGAAACCTGTGTTAATAGGATTATAATTCATATAATTACATATTTAGAAATTGAAGAAATCATAGAGGTCATCCCCTTGATTTTACAGATGAATAAACCAAAGCTCAGAGAGTTATGATGACTTATCTAAGGTCACTGAAGCAGTAAGTTTCTCAGGACTTGAACTCAGGTACTCTTTTTTTCAATGTGCCACTAATCTTAGCTGTGCCAATCACTGACTGTCTGAGATTGGACAAGTCATTTAACTTCTCTGTACCCCAAGTGCCTCAATTATATAATGAGAAGAAACCAGACTATGTATCATATAAGGTCCATTCCAGTTCTAAAATTCTATATTTTTTATTTTGATACTTCAATGGATTTAAGATCTATTTATAAGGGTACTCCCTACATAAATAGAGATCATAACTCATCCAAGCTTTCTTTTTCCTAAGTGATTCTTGTTCCTGTATTCCCATGCACAGAAGATCTCCCCAACACACTGGAGACATTCCTCTGGGTCATATAATACACCAGTCAGTCTAATACAACATGTAAAACATAACTCTGAGCTACAGACATCTCTAGCCAGCAACAATGACAGTTTCCAAAATAACATATTAAAAAATTTTAAATGTTGCCTATTATTAGAGTTTATTTATAAATGTTACAGTAATTCTGTTAGTCTAAAAATATCACTGTTATTTTCTTATATGCCTAACACATGGGAAATTCTCCAAATCATTTTTTTTTAATTTTCAGAAAGAGAAAGTGAAATTTTTCCATGAAAAGTAGAGGACAAAAGGGTTATGCCTATTTTGTTTTACATATGTTAGATATTCAATAAATATTGGTTGAATTCATCTTAAACCTAAAAGATTACCAAACAACAACCAACTAGTAAGAAAACTGCTAACAATTAAAGTTCACAAAGCATTATATATGCGAATTTCTCACTGAAGAAGATTTTAGTTTATGATTTAATAAGGAAAAGTGGTATTTGCCTTTACAGAATTTCCTTGGGGCTAGAAATGTCTCTGAATTAGTGAGAAAATAATTAGTAAATCAAACAAGGCATGATACACCCATGTAGTGGTTTCTTACTAATGTCATTAGTAATAGAAACCAATATAGAGCCAAAATTAAAGGCAAAATCTTATGTATGTGGCTACCAGGGAAGAGAAAATATAATCACAGTGGGGTAAAGCTTCTTTTCTTCTCCAGGTATCAATAAGTTTCTGTAAGAACCCTCCTTTGAAGAAGTTCTTGCCCTCTTCACTTTATGGTAAATATAAAAGAAATAGATCAAATAAGCCAAATATACTAAATATACCCAAAGCAACAGTACAATAAAAGTGCACAGAAACCTTATATCCCCTATCAAGAACAGAAAATACTCCTTCCTTATAAATTAACAAATAACCTATCTCTAATGGGTCTAAAGATACTTGCTCCTTGGAAGGAAATCTATGGCAAATACGGACAGCACACCAAAAAGCAGCAGCATTAACCTGCTGACAAAGGTCCTTATGTCCATATAGTCAAAGCTATGGTTTTTCCAGTAGTATGACTGTTTTTCCACAGTATGACTGTGAGAGGTGGATTATAAGGAAAACTGAATGCTGCAGAATCTATGCTTTTAAATTGTGTTGAAGACTTTTGAAAGTCTGTTGGACAGTAAAAAGATCAAATCAGTCAATACATAAGGGAATTAATTGAGACTGTTTACTGGAAGATCAAATACTGAAGCTGAAGTACTTGGGCCACATAATGAGAAGACAGGACTCATTGGGAAAGACCCTGATGTAAAAGATTGAAGGCAAAAGGGGAAGGGGACAGCAGAGGATGAGATGGATAGATAGTGTCATGGAAACAATGAACATGAACTTGGACAGACATCAGAGATAGTGGAGAATAAAGGGGCCTGGTGTACTAGAGTCCATAGGGTCACGAAAAGTCATACACGACTGAACAACCAAACAACCAAGGGTCTAAGTGGTGGCACAGTGGATAGAGCACCCTGAAGTCAGGAAGACTCATCTTTCTGAGTTCAAATCTGACCTCAGACACTTACTAGCTGTGTGAACCTTAGCAAGTCACCTGTTTGCCACAGTTTCCCCATCTGTAAAATGAACCAGAGAAGAAAATGGCAAACCCCTCCAATATCTTTACCAAGAAAACCTCAAATGGGGTCACAAAAAGTCAGACATGATTGAAATGGTTAAGCAACATGAAAAGTCATAGGATCACAGGATTTAGAGCCAGAAAGATCTTTAAAACCACCTAGTTCAAAACGCTCATTATCCTGAAAAAAAACTGAGGCTATGGGATCCTCACATGAGAAGTTTACTAAATAAATAAACAAGCATATGACTATAACAACTGGCAAAGTAAAGAGGAATTTGATTCTGGACTAGCCAATGGCAAGCACTTTCTGGACAGACATTTAAAGTAAGAGGTATGTTTTATGGCTGTAGAACTTTTTCCTGTAAGAAGCTAATCAGCCATTCCAAGGAAGTAACCCTGGGATTTTAATTTGGTCAGCACTATTTGCCAATCAAGTCTCAGGTTGATCAAGTCTAAGCTTATTTATAGCCCCCAGGACCTAGCCCAATGCCTGACCTGTCATATGCACTAATTAATACTTGTTGACTGATTTGTGCCAACTAGAATTATAATCATGACAACTCCCCCCCCACATACATTTATGAATAGAATGTCCACCCTGTTATTAGATTTTGGCATATAAAGCATGCTCACTGAAGGTTTATTTTTTTCTGTGCCTTCTCTCATGGTAATGAATTACATGTCTTCTTGGCACAATAATTATTTCAAATTCTGGAAGTATTAGGCCAAATAATGTTAGAAATGCCCAAAGGTAGGCATACCTACTAGCTCTGTGTATTATATGCAAAAGCAAATATCATTTCCTTTTGAAAGCCATCAGGGTCATACCTTCCCCCTCAAATGTTCCAAACTGAAAAGGCCATAAATCTCTGTGGGCTTGACTGGCTCTTGAATATCAGACATTTTGCCCTTAGTGGCTTAGAAAAAAGGAAGATGAACAAGGGCATTATCACAAGGAAGAAAGGCTTCAGGTTCCAAATAGATAATTCTAATTAATATACAAACACACATAGGTATAGACATATATGTACATATATATGCATTATATATATATATACACATATAATACATATGTGACTAATAAAGAAAGGTCATTTTTCTATACTGAATTCTAAAATTATCTACTTAGAAAAGTCTGTGTATTCAACTTTGTTTTCATTAGCGTTTCCTTTTTCTAAGTTCTTAACATCTCCTATAACTAAGTGCAAAATTATTTGGCCATGCTTTTTTATTGTACAAGAACAATTACTCAAACCCTTAGGAAAACTGCAAAATAATATGAAAAATTGAAATATCATCAAGGTACTAAGTGCCAGGTAATCACTCCTCACCTGGAACAGAGTCTGACTCTGCAATTACTTTATCTAAAGGGCTTTTAGTTCAAATCGCATCAACTACAGGCAACTTAATTTTGATAGCATGAGGCCAGCTGAAACATGTACCCCTTGAAGCATGCACAAGATGAGGAAGGCGGCATTAATGTATAAGAATGATGTGAATTCATTAACTGAGGGGAACACACACACACACAACTGCATTCAAAGACTCTAGCACTGACAGTAATTGCTGAACTGAATATTTTTCAAAGAGCCTCTTTGTTCCTAATGGCATCAAAGCCATTGTTGAACTGTAATACACTGTCACCAACATGAGCATCAGGAATGAAGATTTGTGCATGTGAAAGATCAAAAGCTTTGATGAAGAGGTCTGTAATTATTAATAATTGCTTCCCAAGTGACCATTTTACATAAAGATTTCTCATAACAAGTGATGTGTTGAGGTCTACCAGTTGGGTTTAATATTTTCACTGTATATTTTTTGAAGGGAGTATGATTCAACAGCTTATGCAGATAAAGCTAATAAGCCACCCCTATTACTCTTTAAAATGTAAACAAGTTTTAATTAGAACACATCTTTGCATAAAGTAACACTGTACAGAAGACTAGCAGGGATCATGATTAACCTTCTCAGGGACTGAAATCTTGTGAGATGAAGTCTGATGCCCAGGACTCATAATTAGGGCATTTCTGAAAGGTATTTCTGGTGGCACAGTGGATAGAGTGCCAGTCCCAGAGTCAGGAATACCTGAGTTCAAATCTAGTCTCAAACACTTATTAGTGGTGTGACCATGATCAAGTCACTTAACCCTATTTGCCTCAATTTCCTCATCCATGAAATGAACTTGAGAAGGAAATGGTGAATCACTCCAGCATTTTTGATAAGAAAACTGCAAATGGGGCCAGTGAAGAATCAGACACCACTAAAAGTGACTGAACAACAACAACCACAAGGAGGGTATTTCTATACCCTAAAAAGGTCTTCTAACAAACTTTGCTTAGTAGCTTATGCCACTGTTTCAAAGAAAGTGTTTCCCTAGAGGGAAATGTTTTTGAAACATAAGATTTAACCATGCATCTCCTCTCTTCAATTTTATTTCACGTGGAAATGCTGAAGCAACTTTAGGCAAGCAAAAGAAAGTCAGAAAATGTCCCTAAAATGTCAAAAGGGTGTAGAAGGTTTGAAAAGATAGCTATTGTTCACATCTAGATTAGGGGGAAAAAACTCACTCATACTAGCTTTAGGAATTATAATTAAACAAATATTACTATTGCTTTCAGAAAAGGGATGTTGACTGAATATCCTATTACATTCCATGCACTGTTATTGTGACTTCCAAGACCAAAACATCCTTCCCTGGCTACCGTTTCACTGTATGTGTTGTTTCCCCAATAGTGTGCAAGATCCTTGAGATACAGACAGTCTCAGTGCCTGACACACAGTAAGTGCTTAATAAATGGAGTTTCTTAATACATCTATTCATAAAACCCATCAGCTTAAAAACTTCATGGAAAGTACATGAGTGCAGCTGTTGGGGGGGGTAGGGCTACATTTTTTTAATTCAAAGAATGATACCCCATCTTTGACAGTGCCCTGCAAGAGGTATTCAATAAATATTTGCTAATTTGTCATGATATATCCTTTTCCCAGATTATTCAAAGAAAATAAAATCTCCCAAGTACAAATGCTAAATGGATCCCATTCCAATAGACAAAATTTTATATCCCTCTCAGTTATCAAATGCAGAGATAAAATGAAAGAAAATGGTAGATGCATGACACATCATTTGCTATTTTATTCAAATGTGATACTGTGTGTAAAGCACTTTATAAACTCTAAAACACTATATAAATATATATTCATCATCATCATCATTAGTCACTCTTGTTTAGGTGAGAAGATTCTTGAAAGATGTAACACCTAAAATGGGTATTTAAGAATGAGCAGTTTTCAGGGCGGCTAGGTGGCGCAGTGAATAGAGAGCTGGCCCTGGAGTCAGAAGGACCTGAGTTCGGAGCCAGCCTCAGACACTTAATCCACACAAACAAAAACCTAGCCGTGTAACCTTGGGCAAGTTACTTAACCCCAACTGCCCTAAAGGGGCGGCTAGGTGGCGCAGTAAGAGCACCGGCCTCGGAGTTGGGATGACCCGAGATCAAATCCGGCCTCAGAAAATGAGTACCCACACATAAATAATGACTAGCCATGTAACCTTGAGCAAGTTACTTAACCCCAACTGCTTAAAAAAAAAAAAAGAATGAGCAGTTTTACAATAGATAAAGATGGGGGAAAAGGCATACTAGATAGTTCAAATGATGTGAGCAGTAGGAAATCACTGGAGTGTGATCATGAAATAGGAAAAAGTAAACTGGGAGAGAGATAATGGGAGATATTACTGAAAAATAGAATAAGGACATATCATAATGCCCAATTAATGTGTTGAGACTTTATACTGTAGCCAATGGAGAGTCATTTTAGTTTTTAGATTTTTTTAATAGGAGAATAATTAAAGCTGTATTTTAGGAAGATTATTATAATAATGGTATTTAGAGGGAGAGAATAGAGGTGGAAAGATCAAGGAGGAGGGTTGTGTAATTAACCAGTCAAAAAAAAACAAAGGTTTATCCTGCACAGGGACAGTGAACATGAAAGAAGAGATGTAGCTTAGTCTCTCACTGGGTGGATCATCTCCATTTCTTCCCCACAGAACCTTAGACTCCAGCCTTGGAACCACCCTGGGCTTCAATTGTTTCAATTGGGCTTTGATGTTATCTTGTCGGGTTCCAGGCCCCCTCCCTGCTCCCAGGTAATTTTTAAGTCATATTGCTTGCTGCCTTCCCACCTAGTTTCCAACTTTTATTTTTGTGTTTTCCCCCATTAGAGTGTAACCAACCTTCTAGAGACCAGGAACAATATAATACAAGACAGTAAAACACAACACAACAGAAGTGAGGGGATTGGATTCTTGAAAGATGTGGCACCTAAAATGGGCATTTTTTTTTTTACAGTATTATAGTATATATAGATGGGGAAAAGGGAATACCAGATAATTCAAATGGTGTGAGCATGAAGCACAAAATCACTGGGATGTGATATGGCACAATACAAGACACATTTATTAAAAGCCTACTAATTGCAAGGCACTGGAGACACAAATAAGAAAAAGAAAGACCATCCCTGCCCTAATGAAGCTTACAGTCTAATGGAGAAAGACAAGACAAGGAACTTGAAGCTTGCTTCTATTTCTATCACCAACACATAGCACAATGCCTGATACACAGCACATGGTAGTACACAGTACACAGTAGTACACACTACACATTTAATGTGTTCTCTCTCTCTCTCTCTCTCTCTCTCTCAGGAAACTGAAGATCTCTAATCACTACAAAGTACCTAATTGAATGAATAAATAAATAAATCTTCATATTAGATGCAGGACTTATTAAGGCAGTGAAATGAACTGACATCTTTTTTGAAGGGTTTTCAACAAAAAAGGACCATGTGAAACTCAATTACCTCTGCCCTTCCCCTAAAAAATACATCAATTAAATCAAATAATGTATCTTCCAAATATTTGTAACAAACTTTGTTTTTATATGAATTTGTTTTTACACATTATATGTAAGTATATTAAAAACATACTTTAAACAAAAGACCATATTTTGTTTCTAGGTCTACCATATTTATTTTTCTCAACAGACCATTTTTTCATAGCACTGAAATATTTAGTTTACACAGATGATGCTTTGCTTCCAGAGTCACTCACCATGTTGCTTACAAGACAGTATGATAATATAATAAAAAGCCAGTAATAAAAATATTCATTAAAAGGCTAACACTTATGATGAGTTATGTGCTATCATAAGTCACAAGAAGCACGGGAAAAAATGTGAGACCACTTCCAACAATTTCCACTGGTAACATTGGCCCATCACAGAAGAGACCTCACCTAGCAGACTTACTGCTACCAGGGCTTGCAATCCTGTTTTACATGGCAACATTTTAAGATAGACCTGTTTCTCCAAGAATGCCTCAGCTGCAGGAGTTTTAAATTTTTTTTCTTATTTGGTATTATGGACCCCTTTGACAATCTGAAGGTCTATTCTCTGCAATGCCCAAATGTAGAACAGGCTTTAGACAAGTTGCTACTTACTAACAATGGCTGACCATGTTTATATCAGCTTGTGGTTTACAAACATGATCTTTTTGTTCTTCCTGGCAGCCTTGTGAAGTAGAAATACACGTACTGCCTCATTACTATAATTTCCACTTTGTAGAGGAGGCACAAAGAGGTTATGTGGCTTACCTAAGGTCACAAAGCTATAAAATGGCAACGCAAGGACTGAAATTCAAACCTCACTCCAAATTAAATACTTAGGCAATACTATGTCAGCTTACCATTTTTTCCACCCTTGGAAAAATATTAATTCCTTTGGTATCCCAAAGACTCCTTCTAGCTCTTGCATTCTTTAACTATAATATCTATGGCTTAAATCAAGTAGAAGCTTATATGACCTCTGCACCAAAGGTAAGACTGAGTTTATGACCATAGGCAAAGAATATTGGTGATCAGGCTGAAAGTCACTCCCGTGATTGAGCATATACCCCAAGGAGCTCAGCAACAGAAAGTGGCGCATTGAACCAGCTATTCAGAACACCCCACTTTATGGTAGTAAAACCAAAGAAGAATAACAATCAAACAGAAATGGAACAGATGCCCTTTGGGAATAGCTGAGCAATCCATAGTGTGTGCATGTAATGGAGTATGATAGCGCCTTGAGAAACAACTAGAGAAGTTCAGAGAAACAGAAAAATCCAAGAAATGATAAAGAGACAAAAAAGCAGAACCAAAAGAACAATATACACAATCATTACAATAATGTCAATGAAAGTGACAATGAGATGCTGGAATTAATAACTAACACTTATTTAGCACCTTAAAGTTTGCAAAGAACTTCACAAACATTTTCTTATCTTATTCTCACAGCAACCCTGGGAAGGAGGTACTATTATATTCATTCTATAGATGAGCAAATTGAGGCAAATAGAAGTTAAGTGACTTGCTTGAGGTCATGCTGCTAGTTAATGTCTGAGGTAGGATTTGAATTTGGGTCTTACTGGCTCCAGGTCCAGCACAGTGACCAATCTTAGTCCATTGAGCCGATGACAATATACTTCACTCCTCTAGAGAGGTGAAGTACCATGGACACAGAATGTTATATATACTATGTAGCTGCAGTGGTGACAGGCGTCAGTGTAGTGAGTGAAAAATATTGGGAAACAACTGTGATGTAAAGAAAAAAAATCACCAACTTTTTTGAAAAAGGAAGAAGTGCTGTTTTTGAGAATTTGACTCTCATGATCCTGGCCTAGCCAATTATATTGAGATATACAATTTGTATAGAAGTAGGTAGGAATCAAAATTTATCCAATAATATGTATCAAAGCTAGCATTTTTTAAACTTTCTCAATTCTACATAGAACTCATATTTAAAATTTGTAATTTTTCATCAGTTCAAGATTTGAGGGGGGAAGGGAGAAAGAATTTTTTAAAAAGCTCATACAACATATGGAGGGTACTGTCAAATAAAATCCAGTGAGGTAAGAGAGAGGAAAAGACACACCAGGGCTCTATTCTCTTTTCAATGCATCAAAGATTTACACACTCTTCCCATGATCATTAATGGCTTTTATACACGTAATTTGTCCCCACACACCAAGGGGAGAATAAGCTCCTCACAGAGGAGAAATAGAGGGTATTCAAAGAAAAAAATATTTTATGCAGGAAATTGATGGATGCCAGGTGGTAATGAATACAATAGGATTTGTGTGTATATATACATAAATACATGCATGTGTTTAACATATATAAAACACATGTACATGCATGTATAGCATATATACACATGTATTGTGGGCATACATATTTATAAACTTTAAAAATTCTTCATTCCATGAGTCATAAAGGTCAAAGGACATAGCTAAAGAAGACCCTATAGAACAACTCAACATACAGTGAACAGGTTGTAGTAAAAAGACAATTTTTAGAAAATGGAACAAAAAGGCACAGAATAAAAGACAATTAAGAATACACATATTTTTTAAAAATTGGAATTTCAAGAAATTGTGTGTGTGTGTGTGTGTGTGTGTGTGTGTGTGTGTGTGTGTGTGAAAGCTTACTAAGAACAGAAAGGGTGTGAGAAGTTACAAAGAGACATCTTCTGGGATAGCCCATTCTGCTGAAGCCAGTAAATTTGCTGATGACAGAAACAAAAGACAGCAAGATATCCTTTTGTAGAGGAACAAAGCTAACATATTCCTAAGTGACTCGAATAAATTAGTCCTATGGGCTGCTAAGTGACTCAGACAGTTCAATATATATGTTAGGTAATGAGACAAGAGACCGAGAATAATCTTGGAGGGTAAGTGCTTACAAGTCAGCATTCTGGGAGACTCTCAAGAGCAGTTGTGTATATTTTAATACCTTCTTTGCTAATAGGAAGCAAACAGACAGGCACAGTGGAAGGATGAGACCTGAAATATAATTTCTACTTTCCTAGGGACAGCAGATCTTCAAGCAATTTGGATTTTTCTTCTTCATCAAGTCTTTTATTAGCCCACTGCCAAACCTCTGTACCTCACTGAACTTCCAAGGCTAACAAATTCTGTCAGTGATTTTATCACATAAGGTGTCAGATTTCATTCAGGAGCCTAGAAAGAGTAACTAAATATGAGGCATGGGTAACAGGTTACTTTTTATATTAAAAAAAATAGCTATCCTTTAACTCTCTGCTTAAATCTAGTATAAAGGGTCACAATACCAAATTTAGAGATTCATAAATACACATGATGATGATGATGATGATGATGATGATGATGATGATGATGATGATGATGATGGTGGTGGTGGTGGTGGTGGTGGTGGTGGTGGTGATGGTAGACTAGTATTTCTATAGCACTTTAAGGTTGCAAAGTTCACACATGTTATCTCATTTGATCCTCAACCCTATGAAATGGGTGTTATTATTATTCCCATTTTATAGATGATAAAACTGAGGGAGAGAGTTTAAGTGATTTGCCCGGGATGACAGACACTGTCCTAGGCAGAATTTAAATTCAGGTCTTCCTGATTACAAGTTAGGCATTCTCTCCTCTAAATCACACAAGGGCAGCCAAGTTTGCATGCTACCTTCTCAAAAATTAGAAGAAGACCAAAAGAAACTCTTCCCTTTGTTTTCTGGGTAATTGTGTTGTTATAGCTTTCCATGCCAGAAAGGGAAAGTGGAGTCACAGCACCTCTAGAAGGATTGTCTAGTGCAAAATCTGTCCCCAAAGGTCAGATTTTTAGGTAAGGGAGAGAATCATTATTCCAAGGATGCCACTTATCTTCACAGAATATAAAACAGGAAATGTGCCTTACAATGTACCATGAGGCATGTTAATCATTCAGGAAGCAAAGCTTGTGGACATTAAACAATGGAACTGAGGACAATAAAAGGCAGATTGTGAGATGTCCTTCTTCCGAAAACTTTCATTCATTCAATGTGGCAATCTAAATACGCATCTGCTGGAGCTAAGTTATCTACTTCTTCAGGGTATGTTGCCAGATGACAGGAATAAGGGATGAGGGAATGAGTATTTATTGAGCACCTACTTAAATGTTCTAAGCCCTTTGCTAAGCACTTTACAAATACTATCTTCTTTGAGCCCCACACCTACCTAGGAGGTAGGTGCTATTATTACCTTCATTTTGTAGTTGAAGAAACTGAGGCAGAGAGAAGTTGTAACTCACTCAAGGTTATACAGCTAGTGAACCTAAGGCTGGATTTGAACTCAGGTCTTCCTGATTCCGGGCCCAGCACTATCCACTATGCCTCTGGCTGCCTATATCATGGGGTCATAGATATAAAGTTGAAAGAAAATAAGAAGTCAACTAGTTCAATTGTTTTGCAGATGAGGAAACTGAGACTTAGGAATATTAAGTGACTTGTCCAGGATAACACAAGAAGCAAACATCAGAGATGAGATTTAGAGCCAGCTCTTCTGACTCCAGAACCAGTGCTTTCTCCACTGCACATGTAGCCTAATGTTTAGTTTAATCTCAGAAAGTCCAAAGTACTTAAATATTATGTGATAAAAATCATATGATCATAGACTAAGCATTAAAAGGTCCATTAGAGGTCATCTAGCAGACCCATTTTACAGATAAGGAAACTAAGGACCAGAAAAGTTGTGATTTGTCCAAGGCCATATATAACTGATAGAGTTGATAGTCAAACACAGATTCTCTCAGTCTAAACCCAACTCACATTGTTGACTTATACTGAGATTGCCATAAAATTCCCAGAAAGACTAACTACAATTCAATCTCATTTCATCGTACCCCAATGTCATCTGTGCTTGTGATGAAGAATTGCCAGGAGTCAGAAGGTTAAACTAAATGATCTTGTGAATCCCTTCTGGCCCTGGGGAGTTTCTTAATAGCAATCATCAAATGACAAGTAGCTCCTGAAAAAGATAATATAAAGAGAAATAAAAGGCCCATAATTATTCCAACTCTAAAGCTCATGGCTTCAAAGTATCTCCATCAGGTTGTATTATGCAGGCTGGAGTAGAGAGTTCCATATACATGGAATACATTATATATATCTACCCTAGCAAACAGCGAAGTAAGAAAACAACAGGAATGACTGTGGCACCAAATGAGATTCTCATAAAACCTCACTGGAATTCTAAGCAATTTTGGTTTCCACGAGGGGGGAGTACATTGCCAAGCATGGACAGATCTAACTGCAGGCAAGGGAACTCTATTTGAAATTTAGGAAATACACAGTCTGACAAGAGGTAGAGGCAGAATGGACTTTGCTTCTATGTGCTACCTTAAAATTCCAAAAAGAAGAAAAAGAATGAATGTGGGGTTGATGAAACCATAGAATTTCAAGCAACATAAAATGACTCATGGACAAAAGTTCGGAAGGTGTCACAATAAAATGAGAGCATGATGTTAGCTCCAAAATGGATAAATGGTGTAATATCCTGCAATATTTTAGCATTAGATATTTATTGGGATAATTCAAATTTCAAAAAATTAAAGTATTTCACTAAGAAATCATGCATTCCAAAATTTTTGTTTCAGAAAATATGGTTCCTATACAGTAATATTGGCTTATGCCAGGAGTGAGGAACGTGCAGCCTCAAGGCCAAGGTGTCCTTCTAGGTCCTCAAGTGTGCCCCTTTGTCTGAATCCAAAGTCAAAGGGCCATACTTGAGGATCTAGAGGGACACATGTAACCTTGAGGCCACAGGTTGCCTACCCCTGGTCTATGGGATACATCACTGTCTGACCAGTACAAGGGGAAATATTATAGTTCCAGTCTCACAGAGTACCTACATTGGGTCAAGTGAAAACTTTACAGTCTATTCAGCTTTTCTACTCTCTCCTCACACCACAAAGAGCTGACTGTGGTGGATGGAACTCCTCTTTCCTTTGGGTAAGAGTTGGGAGAAAGGCAGGATTTGGATATAACTCAGAAACCCTTTTCATTTCAAGTCTGCATAAATAAATAGCTGAACTCATCTTGACAAAGCCTCAAATACCCTGGATGCATTCCCCCAACAGGAAAAATGTGGCTGTCCAGCTAGCCCTAATCCCAAGAGGGTATTCTCCTAAAAAAGAAACTACGGAAAATAGCTTGCATATTGTTACAAACTTTATTTAACATCTCATTCTGTATCTGGCAGCAAGAGTAACAGAAAGACAGAGAGGAAGATAGAGAGGCCAAAGAAAATTTAATAACAGGATGTCAATTTCTCTTCTTAAAATTCCAGTTAATCACAGTCAAGAAAGACCAATCTATATGTAATCTGAGAAAAGAAGCAAAAGAGGATGTGAGGGGAAGAGAAGCCGAGCGATGAAGGGAGAGGAGAAGGAGGATGAGAGAAAAGAAAAGGGTAAGAAGGAGAGAAGGAAAGTGGGAAGGAGAGAGAGGAAAGGGAAAGAGAGAGGTGGGGGAATGAGACTAGGGGAAGAAGAGAAAGGAGAGGAAGAGACAGAAAGAAAGACATAGCAACACAGAGACAGAGAGAGAACTAGAGAAAGAGAAAAAGACAGAAAGAAATGAAGAGACATTTTGGTCCCAAGGTCACTGCAAATTATTGTCGAAAATTGTGCAAAATCATGGGGCGGCTAGGTGGCTCAGTGAATAGAGCGCTGGCCCTGGAGTCAGAAGGACCTGAGTTCAGATCGGGCCTCAGACACTTAACACACACAAACAAAAACCTAGCCGTGTGACCTTGGGCAAGTTACTTAACCCCAATTGCCCTCCAAAAAAAAAGAAAATTGTGCAAAATAAAAGGCATCTGTAATTTTGCTGCTCTGGTTTAGCTATTTCCATACTAGTTAAAATAACAGGCTATTGGAATAACCATCACAAATCAAAAGCAAAATGAAGTAACCAGGTACTCTGAGAAAAATGGTTTTTAAATGGGGGATGACTGGCTCAAAGTTTCCCAAGTGCCTTTTAGTAGCTTTTGCCTATATGTTCCTGGTAAAGTCTGTAGTGAGTCTAATTGTTACTTCTGGATGAAGAGCTGATTACTGCAAAATAAACTTCAGCCTCTTGTTTGACCTACCAGGCCCTCTACAACTCCTGTCACTTAGATCAGACAAATGGTTCAGACTACCCCTTTCTGAAAATATGAAGGCAGCTGACATTGGGAGTACCACTACTATGTGCAGGAGAGACAGAGTATAAATGCAAAGTCCATTCATGTTTACATCATCCACATGGGAGCTCTCTAGGAAAAACTTGTCCAGCCTTCTATACAGAGCAGAGTCCAGGCCCTGCTTATTTCATGGTACTCATCAATTAATCAGCAAGCATCTACAAAGTACCTATTATATGCTAGACATGGCTCTAGGTTCTAGATATACAAATGGAAAGAAAGGAATTGAGGAAGGAAGGAAGGAAGGAAAAGAAAAGAAAAGAAGAGGGAAAGGAAAGGAGAGGAGAGGAGAGGAGAGGAGAGGAGAGGAGAGGAGAGGAGAGGAGAGGAGAGGAAAGGAAAAAAATATTTCCTATTCTCAAGGTACTTATTGGAGAATTAAAAAATATGATGGGAAAGTTCTCTTTAAAAATTAAAAGAATTAAATCAATAAAAGGCAATAAAACTATTTATATAGGAAATCAATCTTCAACTACTATACACACATATCTTTACATATTCAGGGTGTCCCAAAAAGATTTAGTACAATTTTACACTTACAGAATAAAATTTGTTTAATAGCTTAAAATATATAACCTTTAATATGTAACTTTAATATATAGTTTTAAAATATATATATACCTTAAAATAAATAACTTTTAAACATTAATAGCTTAAAACTGCACTAAGAGTGTTGTGATATATTGTCTATAAATATTTGTCAATTATTATACATATACAGTCAAACAAATACACATGCATAAACAAATGCAAGTCAGAGTTCTTCTAACTCAAGAGCCTTGATTATATGTCAAGTTCAAATTATATGCATGTTTTCATCTGGAATAGGGAGTTAGAAAGGAAAAATAAAGTGGAAACTTTTGAATGCATTTTTTCGGTGTCATGGGGAAAGTGAGAATTACTTCCTCTATACAGAAATAAAATAAGTACCAACATTTAAAAAAATATTTTGAGTTAAACTTTTATACTAAGGGCCTAGTTTTCCTTCTCCCTTCTATTTTCATCTTAAATTACAAGGTGAGGGAGAGAGTAAGGAAGAAGGGGAATCTGTCTTGATGGCTTAATTCAGGAGGCAAGAACATGTCAGTGATGAACACAGGATCATGAATGTAGTGCTAGAAGGGACTTCAGAGGCCATTAGGTCCAATCCCTTCATTTGACTGATAAGGAAATTGAGGCATAGAAAAGTGAAGTGACTTGCCCAAGGTCACAAAGCTAATTAATGCCTGAGGTGGGATGTTAAAGGAAAACTGAAAATAACTTCTATCTTTACAGCATGGTGAACTGGGAAGAGTCAGAGGAGGCAAGGTTCAGCTCTCCTACTCACTAGCTGTGCCATGCTAAGGAAAACCACTTCTTTACCTCTCTGGGGCTGGGTTTCCTCACCTATAAAATGAGGATTTTGGATTAGATTATCTTTAAGGTCCATGCCAACTCTAAATCACATAACCCTATGTTTAAATATAGTCAGAATAACAAAAAGAGCCTAGTGTTGTGACAGAATGTTCTGGGTCTTGCAAAGTCAAATTTCAAACATAAGAAGGAATATCTTATTACTGTTTCTCATTCTTACTTAAAAAAAAAAAGTTTTCAAAAGAAAAAAAAAAACTGAAGTGTTTTTTTTCATTTCTTGTAAAAAAAAAAATGAGGGCCTTGAAAAAATAAAATAGATGTGGAATTGTATCACTGCTATCTCCTGAGATATACAATCTACTGTGTTTCCCTATTAGCTTCAACACCTTAGCTGGCTAGTAAATCCTCCTTCCCTACGTAGGGCACAAGGATAAAAAAATGAATAATGAGCAACCAATCATATCTAGCACATGAATAATCAACAAAGAACAAAATGTCCTGCAATATGAAATATTTTATATATGGAATTTTGTTCCATTGCTATCTATTATGAGAACAGAAGGAAATTGATTTACATTACAGAAATAGAGTCAATAGACTTGGAATAAAAAAAAAAACTTCCTTGAGAAGCACAAAGTAACCTCCCTTGTGGATCTTAAAGAACAACAGTAATATTTGCCTCCTTTTATATGATTCAGTTCTTTTAGCCCAAAGTTTAAGTTCCTTCAGGGCAGGTACTATAACAATTTGATTATTTTTGTATGGTATCACTTTCATTGTTCATTCAGTCATGTCTGACTCTTCATGACTTCATCAACCAAAACTCCAGACTCCATCAACCAAAACTCTGGGATTTTCTTGGCAAAGATACTCAAGTATTTTGCCATTTATTTCCTTTTCCAGGGGATTAATGGAAACAGAGGTTAAATGCCCTGTCCAGGGTCACACAGCTAGTAAGTGTGTGAGGCTAGATTTGAACTCAAGTCTTTCTGATTCCAGGTCCAGCACTCTATCCACTGAGCCATCTAACTGCCTCTAGACTCACCATGCTATTATTCATAAAGAAACTCAAAAAACACTGGTTGCCTAAAGTCAGAAATTCTGATAGCCAGTCACGGAATACAATACATATCCTAAAAAAAAAAAAGGTCAAAGAATTTTTAAAAGAAAGGACAAGTATATTGAAGGACATAATATATACTTAAAACTAAACTAGTTAGGAGGCCATAAAAGCAATAAAATCTGTCAACTTCTTGCCTGTTACAGATTCTCAGGAACAGAGAGATCATGCCATATGGGAAAGAATACTGAATACAGAATGGGAGAAATCGCATTCAGACCCTAGCTCTACCATCTTCTTAATTGGGAATATAAAATATTACCTAATATTCTTATGTGACTTTGAGCAAATCACTTTATGAGTCTTCATTTGCTCATTTGTAAATTAAGTGGCTTGGACTAAATGATCTTTAAATTCCCTTCCAGATGTAAAGTATATTTGACAAAGAGCCCATTAAAATACTCTTTATTCATCACTACACTCTTATGGTTCAAGTGTTACCCTATGAAAAGACACCATGAGAAGACTCAGAGGAAAATATCAGAGGGCAAGTTCTCTATGGAAAATTTATGAAAGGACATAGAAGGGCAGCTAGGTGGAGTCAGGGGGACCCGAATTCAAATTTGACCTCAGACACTTAACCCTTACTAGCTGTGTGACCGTGGGCAAGTCACTTAACCCCAATTGCCCTGCCTTCCCCCCTCTAAAAAAGGGGGGGACATAGAAAAGAATCACCCAGAATAGAAGGTCTGGATAAGCTGTGGTGTACACCATTGCTGGCAGGGCTCACATAGTACTGGGAAGGCAGACATCCTTACAAAGCAGAGCCGCTAAGAGTCAGGGTTTTTAGTATTGCCATTTTAGGGATCAGGAGACTCAACTACAGCTTCCCACAGATGTGTCAGTCATGTAAATCTAACACAGACATCTCCCTCCCAGATTGATTCATGTGCCAACAATCCCAAACAAATCCTCTCATGATCCTAAGGCACTGAGCCTGCATAGTTGAGAAACAAGATGGACAAACCCCTGGGATCAGAATAGCACAAATGATACCCCACTTAACACTCTTTCTAGAAATGTGTCTTGCAACTCCAATGTCTGTTTCTCCCGACACAGAAGAATAGAATCCACACAGGTGTGTTAGTCCTTCTTTCCTAGGTGTGAATGGACCTATTCAGGGCTCAATGCTTCTTTTGAAATCTCTGACTAATGCAATTAGTCCCTGCAGGGAGGGGAAATAAACTTGATACTTTGATATTTATCAAGACTTATTTGTAGCTAAAGAAAAAAGTAAAGGACTAAGTCTCTACAGGAATGGGGAATAAACTGCAAATTCAATACCTAGTGGAGTGACTTCTATAGCCACCCCACTGGGAGATGAGGCAAACAGTAATGAAGAGAAGGGCCATCAAACCTTGGAAATGTTTCTCCCCAAAATTAAACAGCCCACGAATTAGTGCAAAGAAAATACATGGAGAACACTACCAAAAACGTACACATATTCCTTTAAGAGGGTGATATGTTTTGCCCAGTTCTCTGTAACAACAGAGTAAGGAAAGGACTGTTATTTAAGCTGAAAAAGATGTAAAGCTAAAATAGTCTGCCCACAGTCCCAGAATAGGACATGGAATATAATAAACACAGGGGGGAAAAAACAACACACCCTGTGTTGTGGCATAGGAATTCTGGGTAAGTTCACACAAGAAGGAACATAAGATTTGGAGCTAAAAGGGGCCAGAGACATTGTTTAGTTCAGACGTTCTTAACCTAGGGGCCATGGAGCAATGGCTCTCTGGATAGATTGCAGGGCGTCTCTGAACTTATATGGAGGGAAAATAATCTTTATTTTTACTAATCTCTAAGGATATTTAGCATTTCCTTCAATTATGTAAAAAAATTATACTGAGAAGGGGTCCACACATTTCGTAAACTTGCCAGGTCTATGACATACAAAAAAGTTAAGAACCCCTGATGTAGCCCAAAATTCTTTGTTTTATGTATGAGGAAACAGAATATACTTATTTCTTTCTCACAGGATATTTACCTTTGCTGAATACTGGTTATACAATTTGTAATAACTAATTTGAAATCAGCTCAGGAAAGAAAGTCATTTCAATAAGAAAATACAAGACAATGGTGTAAACAATTCTGGGTATATAAAATCTCACATCTATCTATCTCATTATTTCAGGTACCTCCATTCTGAAACTTTCTATCCTAGAAACATTGTAGAAATTCTTCCTATCCTAGAATTAAATAAAACAACAACAACAAAAAACCAGGTATGGTTTTTCTCTGAGTATGAATATGTACACAACAATAGGCACTGAACCCAGAACCAGATACCCCAGTCTTCCAGTTTCTGAGTAGCTCACAACTGCTGTCCCCAGGTCACACTACCATACTAGGTCTCCCATCCTCACCTGGCAATTCAGTCACCTCCTTCCTGACAGTTGCACACTGTGGAGTCAGTGTCTACTGGGCATCTTCCATGAAGTTAAAATTGTTCTAGTACTAACCTACTTCCCTGAACCACCTTTGCCTAGTCTGTCCAGGTAACAGAAAAGCATTGCTAATTACAGATTTAAATAACACACAGACTTAAAAGGCCAGGGACTGTCATTGGTCGCTAACTTGTATAGGGCCTAGCACAGAAGAATACACACACACACACACACACACACACATATATATATATATATACACACACACACACATATGGATGTTCAGTAAACATCATTTTGATGAATATGGCAACTTCAGAATGTGTCGATATGAATAAATGATACTCAGAATCTATTAATGAGGATAATTTCATCAACTTGACAAACTGGATTTCATCCTTTCTTTTTCTCACTTGTATCTGCACCCCTTATCACAGTGCCCAGTATGTAGTAGGTGCTTAATAATTATTAATTTGTATTGGATTCTGAATAAACATTCCTAACCTTTGGTTTACTCTGAACATATTGATGTTCCAAAAAAAAACTGGGGTGGGGAGGGAACAGTGTGAATATCGATAGCCTGCCTGGTTTGATAGACACAGCTAACAAAATTCTAGAGTGAATTTTATAGACAGATGATAACAAATGGAAGCAACTTCATTCCAGTCCCAGCTTAATGCACTATCCTGGGATGGAAGTGAACCTGAATCCTCAGAGCTCATTCCAACAGAACATAAGCTCTGGCAGGTCCTACCAACTTGGAAAGTTTTCAATCCCACAGAATTGTCCCTTTTCTCAACCCATGATAAATATAGAAGCCTCTCTTTAAGTGACACTTCTATTCCTGTAGCTACTGGATTTTCTTTGTCTTTATTTTGTCTGTACTTCCTTGGACATATTTTATTCCCCCCAGTAGAATTTAAGCACCTTGAGAGAGAAAGGTTTTTTTTTTTCCTTCCTGCCTTCCACCCTTCTTCTTCCCCTGTCTCTCTGTCTCTGTCTCTGTGTCTCTGTCTGCCTGTCTCTCTTTGTGTCTGTCTCTGTCTCTCTGTCTCTCTCCATCTCTATCAATCTGTCTCTCTCTGTCTCTGTTTCTCTGTCTCTGTCTGTCTCTCTCTCCTTCCTCTTTCATTTTTATATTCCTAACACCTTTCACAGTGCCTGGTGGAGGACCATCTCCTATCATCCTGATCTCTATCCTGCCACTGAACTCAGATGACCGTGGAGGAGAAAGTGAAGGAGGTGGCCTAGTGCAGCCCTCCCTCACTTAAATCCAATTCACTTGCAAGTCATGGCATCATCTTCCTGATGTCACGGTCCTCTTTGAGAATGAAGGACAAACAACAACAACACGGTGCCACAAAGTAATAAGCACATAATGAATGACTATTGTGTTATATTCTGTTCATCTGAAATCCTTGAACTACATATACTAGAGGGGCAATGGTGATAAGGAGGAAAGAGGGCTGGACCTTTCCTGGAGTTAGGAGACCCAGTTCAAATCCCAGCTCTGACCCTTACTGGCTGTGCCATCATGTGCAAGTCACTTGACCTTTCTTATTCTGTTTCTTCCTCTATAAAATGGGGAATTCTTACAGGGTTATAAAAAAAAGTGCTTTGTAAATCTTAAAATAATGGATAAATGTGAATTATCACCACCATAACCACTGTCATTGTCATGTGCTGGGAGATTTGAACAATAATACGTTCTCTATTTCTTGTTCAAATGAGGAAATCAGCATAAATGCAAAGCTCAAAGAAAAATTTAGGAAATGTCAAACTCTGAGGTACAAGAATGTCATAAATGTTTCCCTCAGAGCTTCAAAATGTTAAAAATTCTACAAATTTTGGTTACCCCCAAACCTAAGTCAGAGGAAGAAATGAGTTAATTATAGACTTCATCTTCTTTTTCCAAAATACCACAACTACGATGTAAACTGTCTTCAAGAAATTGGGCCCAAGAAAAGTTGCTACATCAGGCACTATCAACACTGAGTCTAAAGAAAACATTTCTATTATTACCTTCTTTTTCAAAACATGCCCTTGGAAAGCCTCTGGTGGCTTTAAGTAATATAAATCATAGTCTTTTTTTAAAAATCCTAAACACTATTACTCTCAATAAGCAAACCAGCAAAATCAAAATAATAAAGTCTAACTTCATTCTAAGTGTTTATACCTTTAAAATAAACTTTCATGAGATTCATTAAAAATATTAATCAATGTCAAGACAACGCTAGAATTCAGACAAGCATAAATGAAAGAAAATGCAAATCCTTTGACAATTGGATGGCATATTTACAAGAGATAAGATGAGTACTAGTTTCTCCATCAATATTTATGACAATAAGGTCTTAAATATGATTACAACCAAGACATTGAGAAATCTGCCTTATTTGACACAGTTCTGAGTTGTTCACCCACAGCTAAATTAATCTGAATCAGTTTCTCTGTGCTTCAGTTTCCCCATCTGCAAAAGGAAGACAATAATACCAGCATCACCTACTTTATAATATTGCTGCAAGTAGAGTATTTTGTACATTTAAATGAATGGAACTTATCAGAAAATACTGTATCTATATACATTGTGTAGGCATAGATATAGATATTGATCTCTGTGCTTATATACATACATACATATATGTATATATCATTTGGCACCAATTTAAAGAGATGGATAAATTTCCAATAAAATATACATATGTATGGCTATATATTACATATAAACATTAAAGAAATGAGTGAGGGGTGGCTAGGTGGCGCAGTGAGTAGAGCGTTGGCCCTGGAGTCAGAAGGACCTGAGTTCAGATCGGGCCTCAGACACTTAACACACACAAACAAAAACCTAGCCGTGTGACCTTGGGCAAGTTACTTAACCCCAATTGCCCTCCAAAAAAAAAAGAAATGAGTGAATTTTAAGTAACATCTCCAACATGCATGTATACACATACACACACCTCTCAAATAGCCTAAAATTACTGAGGATATCATTACTGGAAGAGTGAATCTAAAAATACCTAGCACTGCCAGAATTTCTTAAACTTGAGTTTGGACACACTATAAAAGATAGAATAAACTTTTATCTGTTTCCCATCAAAACCCTATTTCATATAATTCCCAAATGGGAGATAGGAAGGGAAAACAGGTAGAAAGGGGGTGCTTTCATGCTATAGATCAGCTTGAGAAAAACTATTTTTGAGACTGGTAGACATATGCTAAAGTTATAAAGTAATAATTATAAGAGGAAAAAGAAGCCATGAGCCACCAAGCAGAAGCTGAGCAAAGATAATGAAATGTTGGACAAGTAACTTCAAAGGTATAATTTAACTGTCCTCCTATAATAAGACAAATTAAGTCAGAAGCCAAAGGAGTAAGTTTTCATATAAATACTCAAAAAGAGATCTTGAAATTAAATACAATCAAGTATGAAATAGGATGTTTCATTTTTATGAAAAATACATGGCCCATCTGACAGGAAGCACCCACCCAAGTTACAGGTTTGGAAGGTTCAAGTTTTATGAGACTGCTGAGACACATTCCATTATGCTCTAGTGGGGGGCCATGATGCTTTCCTTTCCAATGGGCCACACCACTAAAATGAGCCCACTGTCCAAGTGGGAAATGAAAATCTTAACTTCTACTTTTCCTAGTATTGAAAAGTATGTGTAAAGCACTCCACTTGGTTTTGGAAACATCTCCCTACAACACCTTTCTTCAAGGACTGTTTCTTCATTATGATCTGATATCTGATGAAGGCAAGTTTTTCAACTTTTGTCTATATCAGAAGTTCTAAAGGTGTGATCCAGGAACCAGTAGGGAATCCCCAAGACCCTTTCAAGGTCTATGAGGTCAAAACTATTTTCAAAATAATACTAACACTTTTAATTGGAATATGGTCACTCTCAATAAATACAACTAATATAAACAAAAGTTCTCCGGGGTCCTCAATAATTTTCAAGAGTGTAAAGAGATCATGAGGACCAAAATATTTTATAACCGCTAGTCTATACAATAATGAATATGGTTTGGGGCAGCTAGGTGGCTCAGTGAGTAGAGCGCTGGCCCTGGAGTCAGAAGGACCTGAGTTCGGATGGGCCTCAGACACTTAACACACAGAAACAAAAACTTAGCCGTGTGACCTTGGGCAAGTTACTTAACCCCAATTGCCCTCCAAAAAGCAAAAAATAAAATAAAATAATGAATATGATTTGAATCACAAATCCAGTGAAAAATAGCCTTCCTGGAACCTTCCTTACCTTTTCATCCTACCCACCCAAGTCAATAATGATCATCTGTAGATGTATCACGTCTTCCTAATTAGAGTCAGCTCTATGAGGGCAGGATCATGTCTGACACAAAAATATCCTTGACACTAAGGACAATGCTCAATAAACAGCAAGTACATCAATAAAGAGTAAATGTATGTCAAATCGAACTTAACCTAACAGGGACACTTGATTTCTATTATTCTATTCTCCAGCGTTTACCAAAGTGTCTGGCACATAGTAGGTTCTCAATAAATGTTTACTGATTGATTGTTATTTTGCACAATGAACACAATAAATCTTCTAGGAGATAGAAAATAAATTGCACAAAGCAATGGGGATGAGGGAAGAAAATAGAACTATAATTTGGTTTTAGGTATTCTTCACTGAACTAATTCTCACCAAATTCCCTAAAGAAAGAGACATTATTATATGCAACTTCTAAACTGCATTAAAAAAATGTTTCTTCAGTCATGACAGAATGCTTTATTTGCCTGATTTTCAGAAAGAGCTCGCCTGACATCATTGTCAGCCTAGGTTGGGATTAGGAAAGACTTACTAAAATGTCAACAGAAAAAAAAATAATAAAAACATGGTGCAAAGATATCATATTTTAAAAATAGCTTCAATTCAGGCTCCTTTATATGTATCTGCTCAATTTACAATGGGTTGTAAATTGTAAAAATCCCTGGCCTTGAAAGGTGCTACAAAAAGACACAATCAACCATCTAAGTACTTTGTTTCTTCTTCCTAGCACCTAAGGATGCCAAGCTGGAAGAAATTTTAGGGATAATCTATCTCACCTCCCTTCATTTTAAAAATTAGGACTCTTTATAAACTTTAAGCAGCAAAAAGTGTGAGTTACACTTTTTGAAACTGATATTCCTATGATTTAGGTTTCCAAATTACTCTAAAAATTACATGTATTCTGTTATTAAATGCTGCTCCTCAGAAAAACATGGGAAACAGCTTTTCACTAAGAAGGAAACAACCTAGAAATCCTAAAAAAGTCTTCTCTAATCCTAATATTTATGAACAAGTTTCCTTTGGAACTTATATAGGAAATTCCGATTAAAATATACAAAGCAAAGGAAGTTACTCTTAAAAATGACCCATCAACTCCTAAAGCATTCTTTAAGGGCCAGGCAACTGTGTAACACTGGGATATAAAGAGGGCAAAAAACAGGGTTTTTGCAATCAAGGAGTTCACATTCTAATGGGGGAGAGGACATGCCAAAAACAATTATGTATATAAGAAATACTCTCTGCTTTTTAAAGCCCTCATAACATGGTCCCTTCCTACTTTTCCAGTTTTATTCCCTTCCCATGTACTCTATGATCCAGGGTTGGGAAGACCTGAGTTCAAATTTGACCTCAGAAATTTAATAGCTGTGTCACCCTGAGCAAGTCACTTAACTTCTGTGTGCTTTAATTTCCTCATCTACAAAATGGGAAAGATAATAACAGCACCTAAATCCCAGGGTTGTTGTGAGGATCAAATGAGGTAATAATTGTAAAGGGCTTAGCACAATGCCCTATATAGTGTTATATAAATTTTAGCTATAGGAATAATTATTCTTATTAATTATGTTTTATTCCTCACACAAGACACTCCATCTTCTGATTGGATACCTTTGGAATGACCCTAGTCCTAGAATTCCCCTCCCCTGCTGTCTTCCCTGACTTCTATAAAGTCTCAGCTAAAATTCTCCCTTCTGCAAAAGGCCCCTCCATGTCCTCCACAGTCTTAATGACTTCCTTCTTAAATTATCTCCAAATTATCCCATCTGTATCTTGTTTGTACAGAGTTGTTTGCATATAATCTCCCCCCACCATTAGATTGAATGTCCTTGAAAGGGAGGGGAAACGTTTACCTTTCTTTGCATGCTTCCCAACTCCAGGTATTAGTTTTCCCTCTCTCAAATCTTGTTTTGGACATTTTGTCAAAGGACGCTGATTATTTGGGAAGGTAAGGAAGTTCAACTATGAATCAATTTATTTGTTGGAATAAAGGGAAAGAATGGAAGTTTTCCTGACTAAAGTTTGAGGCATCATCTTTGGGCTTTATTTATCTGAACTGTTTGCGTTTGTTATTTTTAAGATAATTTTTAAGATAATTAAGGATTGACAATGTAGGGAAACAGTCTTGTAACCCCTTTCTGGATGTTTAGTACTAAAATTATTTTTCCTTTCTCTCAGTGCCAAAGAGGTATGTGTTTGTGTGTGTGTGTGTGTATGTGTGTGTGTGTGTAAGGACTTTAAAAGTCAAACAATATTTCTTCTGCACACAGCTTTTGTTTTTTAAGTTTTCTTTTTTTTTTTTTTGCAAGTCATCTCCCCCCTTAGAATGTGAACTCCTTCATTGCAAGGACCCTGCTTTTGCCCTATTTATGTCCCCAGTGTTACACAGTGCCTGGCATACAGTAAGTGTTTAATAAATGCTCATTGACTGGCTGACTGAAATAGGATCTCTAAGAGGGGAAGATTGGAATGATCAGAAGCTGCTTCATAAAGGATGAGATGGGACACTAAGAATATACATAATTTACAAATGGAGTCGTCACCTCTCAGATTATTCCAGGTTCCCTAGACTAGTTGCCCAACCTGTGGTAGAGCCTTCCAAGTCTGTATTGGTCTGATCAGCCTCTGTATGCACTGTACCTTCACTCCAACCTCCAACGTATCGATGTCACTTTGGTCCTCTTTGTTGGTTGGTTGTTGTCCTTCATTCTCACAGAGGACCAAAATGACATCATTATGCTAGAGTCAAGTTTCAATGTGTCTGACTGTGGCTGAACAAAGGACAAAAAACAGGGCAGCTAGGTGATGCACTGAAAGAGAGCACCTGCCCTGGAGTCAGGAGGACCTGAGCTCAAATCTGGCCTCAGACACTTAACACTTACTAGCTGTGTTACCTTGGGCAAGTCACTTAACCCCAATTGCCCTACCTTCCCCCCAAAAAAGACCAAACAAACAAACAAACAGAAAAAAAAAACACAAAGGACAACAACCACACTGGGTGAGGACAAAATCCTCACCAGTCCTTGACTTTCTTGTACCAGAAGTTTCCTTTCATGCCTATTAAAGGACTAGAGTTCCACATTAGAGTCTGTGCCATTTGACAGTCAGGATTCAGGCTACAAGCTGACCTTGCTCCTCTTAATTTTACTTTCAGGTGCTGAGGGATAGTCTGTCCTGACAAATCTGATTAGAAATCATGGACTGACTTTCAAGCCTATGGATACCAGCATGGTTCCAAATTCACTTTCCTTTCCCGTTTATATGCCATTTAGGCAAGCACTCATTACACCATTTCTTTCTCTCCCCTTGGGTTGTTACAATCCAATTTTCATTTGTAAACTAACCTCATATAATGGGGCTTAAAAGCAAAGATTTTCTCCCAATGTTCTTAGTCCCAGTGAATCCTTAGAAATTTCATTTAGTTTAGGGCCTCTCTCTACTATCACAAAATTGAGGGAGAAAGTGCTCATTTTCCATTGCATTCATTTATAATCTTTTTTTTTTTTTAATGGAGTTCATCCTGACTGGATTTAGGTCAAAACGATTTACTAGGACAGCATAGTTAAAGTAGGTAAAATACTGGCACCACAGTTGAGGATGGATGGCCTGAGGTGGTGGAGTTCACTACTCTAAATTTTCTGCTAAGAAAACGGGCAGAGGCCTACTTGGAAAGGCAGTAAATCAGGCATTAATCCAAATGAGAGGTGCAAGAGGTATGATAGCTTTAAGGCCTCAGCTGCTCTTTACAGTCAGGAATCAGAGGTAAGGATGTGGGGGAGCTCCAGCTCTGGACATCTCCACATTAGAGACATGAAAATGTGAGGGAAATAAAAGGAACGTGGATATTTCAGTAAAGCTGATTATTCTGCTGTCTTTAGCCGTCAGACAATATAGAAAATTTTTCATTTGAAAGTTAGAAAAAGACAGCAGTAGAAAAATCTGAACTTTGAAAGGAAGATTTTTAATTGGATACTTAATGATTTTTGCAAAAATTCAATACATCACATTTTTTTTTCATAAGTTGAACCTATAGAGGGAGCATAGTGTAATATATAGAGGACCAATTGTAGAATCAGGAAGATCTAGGTTCAAGGTCAGTTTCTAATAATTTACCACTCTTTAAGTATTTATTAAGCACCTACTATGTGATGGATGCTGTGCTAAATTGCGACACATAATGAATATATGACCCTGGGAAGTCACGACTTCTCAGTGCCTCCCAGGCAACTAACTATCTAGCATTAGTAGTGAGGGAGTCCTCTCTTGAAGTACCCCCATACAAATGAAATCACTGCACTGCTCTTTAAGAAAAAAAAAGTTGAACATAAAACATGCTCCCTTAAGAGCCTGGATTGCTCTGTCATCCTCCCACCCCCTTCCTTGCTACAAGACTAGCTACAAAGTAGTGAGCCCTACTGCTGTTTGTCCTTTGTACTTCAGGAGGACTGTGGCATCAAGAAGGAGATGCCATAACTTGCAAGTGAATTGGACTTAAGTGAGGGAACACTGTGCAAAGTCACCAGCCTCATTATCTCCCCCAGAGTCATCTGGGTTCAGTAGCAAGATATAAATCAGGATGACTGGAGATGGCCCTGGATGCAGTGGGAGACCTCGGCCTTTCTAAACTAAGGTCTTTCCCAGGTCTCAGTTTGACTGAGGCAACTCCCATTCAGGGATTAAGGCTACCTCAGAAAAAAGACCAAGAAGGGCCTCTTTTATCTAGTTTAAAAAAAAAAAAAAGAGTAAATCTGGAAGGGGAAGACCCTGAGGGCCTCTGCCCAAAACAGAAATAATTGCTATTTACATTTACTCTGAGCCAATCAGGGCCCAAACAATGACCAGGAAGTAGGGCTTGTTGGCCAACCAGTGAGAACCAGAGTGAATTGGGAAAGAAATTAGCTCACATGCCCTAGGAAGTAAGCAAGTGAAAGCTGGTTCTGGTTGGTAAGCTGAAGGAGTCATTTCACATGTTCAAAAAGGTTAATATTTTGGAAATGAGCAGACGTACTTCTAAGAAATGAGCTAAAAGGAGGTGGCGCTGTGAGTAGAGCGTCGGCCCTGGAACTGAGTTCCGATCAGCCTCAGACACTTAACACACACATAAAAACAAAAAAACCTAGCCGTGTGACCTTGGGCAAGTTACTTAACCCCAATTGCCCTCCAAAAAGCAAAAAAAAAAAAAAAACAGGGGCGGCTAGGTGGCGCAGTGAGTAAGAGCGCCGGCCTCCCGGCCTCGGAGTTGGGATGACCCGAGATCAGATCCGGCCTCAGAAAATGAGCACCCACGCATAAATAATGACTAGCCGTGTAACCTTGAGCAAGTTACTTAACCCCAATTGCTTTAAAAAAAAAAAAAAAGAAATGAGCTAAAGGGAACAAAAGACACACACCCTACCCTTTTCCAAACTTCCATATTACTCTCAAGGGTACCACTAACCTAGTCACTCAGTCTCAACCGCTTATCACCCCACCTTCTTCAACCTGTTGCCAAGTCTTGCTGATTTTTCCTCCATAATATCTCTAATATATGCCCTCTTCTCTCTTCTGATATTGCCACCAGCCTAATACAAGCCCTCATTGTCCCACACCTAAACTACTCCAGTAACCTTATGATTGGTCTTTGCCTCAAGTCCCTCCCCACTCTAGACCATCCTCAACTGTCAATAATCTTCCTAAAGCCTGTATTCAGGAGGCTCTGGTGGAGCTGTACCTTTCTAGTCTTCTATCACCTTGCTCCCCATACCTCATATTCTTTCATCCAGTGACCCTGGCTTTCTAGCTCTTCCTCCCATGAGGACACTCCATCTCCTGACTCCAGGCATTTTCAATGGCTGTTCCCTAAAACTACAACATCCGGCTTCCTTATCTCTGCCCCCTGGCTTCCTGGGAATCCTTCAAATCCCATCTAAAATCCCATCCTCTGCAGGAAACCTATCCTGATGTCCCTTTTACTGCCTTCTCTTGTTGATTATCTACATTTTATCCGTCCTATCTTGTCTTGTGTATAGTTGTTTGCTTGTTGTCTCTCCCACTAGAATTTGAGCTCTTTGAGAACAGAGACTGTTTTGTGTCCCCATGTACAGTACCTGGCACATAGGAGTAGCTTAGTAAAATTTTATTGATTTACTAACTAAAATTCAGGATGCCTACTTCCCTCAAAAGCACCAAATTCTATGTCCTTGGGTTGCTTCCAAAACAGGTACATTTTTTACCTCTCATCAGTGGGACATTTTTGGCCTTCTATTCCTCATTAATGTCAGCATTAATTAATGTCTAAAAAGCAGGCTTCTGTAATGTTAATGGAATATGAAGATCTTCCCCATCTATTAATAGGCCTGTGTGATCACATGTGTTCAATCACATATGTCTTACTGCTTTGAGCTCTGACCTGGCTGTGATACATCCTGAGTCACATAGGGACCATTGGGAGAGGAAGTTGCCTAAAGGGAAGATTGCTTAGGGGAGGCTTGCTTGCAGGAAGGCTTTCACACGTGTTGCTACTGACCTAATTAGGCACTGAGTCACAAGGGTTGTGATGCCTTCTGGCTCCCAGCCTACTAGTTGAAAACTATATATAGGGAAGCTGGTATTTCACTTTGGGGATTTGCTTATGAGAAGGACCTTCTGATTTCTGGGATAGGACTCTGAGTAGCTGTTTCTTAAGAGCTCCCTCACTACTCAGAGGCTGGTGCTCTCCCAGTCCAATGGAGTATGTAGGTGGTTATATTACTTTCTTCAAACAGTAGGACCCCTGTCCATTGAATATCTGTGCTAATTGCTCTGTATTTGCTTCACATTCAGGGTGCTGACCTTTCCCCTGAACTAATGAATGTAAATAAAGATTGTTGACCCCTTTAAAACTTGTCTTTCCTTTAGCAAAGCAGATCAAAGAACCTGTGCTAACAGGCTATCCTGGGTGTGCTAGGGTACTTGCTATTACATTAATTAATGGTTTAAAAGCTGACTTCTGAGATACTAATCTGCTTGGGAAATCCCCACATTGTCACCTGAGTTGTGTGACACTTCAAAATAAAATTAACTGATATCACAGAAAGGGAGGATTTTGTGGCAGCTTGCCAAATAGAACTTCCTACCTTTATAATAATTGCTGGGAATGGAATGGAAAAAAGGAAGATGCCTTAGCATGTGACTGCTCTCCTTCAATCATTAATATGGCAAGTATCATTAACATATACACAAACTGCTGTATCACTGAAAATACTTTTTCTTCTTTAGTTAAAGAGCAACCAAGTTTTATCTGAAGTAAATGACTCAATTTCACATTGGAATGATGGGACAGAAATACTCTGATAAACTTACACAAAAATGATTAAATCCATGTACAATATTAATTATTCAATATTTCATTATATCTCCTTGACTTCTTGAATCTTTCAAGGGATGTCAGTTGCTATAAATGCAAGTAAAAAGTGGGTAGGCATAATATATAGATATGCTGCCTTGTTGATATTTTTGAGTGATGAGTATGTTCACTTTAAAAGATTTGTTAATTGAAGGAGTCATTTTACATGTTCAAAAAGATTAATATTTTGAAATGAACAGACACACTTTCCCCCCCACTGTTCTTCATTTTACTTGTCTTGCATTGTCCTGTATTTATCACAGTTTCTGTTAAAGATTGTTTTTTAAGTGTTTGGAGGGGTTCTCTGACAAATGAGCTAGAGATTTTTATTTTAAACATAGAGATATTACCATGTGCAAAGATGCTTAAGGATCTGTGATTTCATCAATTTAAGGAGCTCTTGGTGTAGGAACTGCCTCCATTACCAACAGAGATGGAAACTCATCCATGGTTTAATGGATAAGAACCAGGGAACTGACTGAGAGGCTAAGTCATTCACCTTGTGCTATCCAGGTAGTAAATATCTGAGGCAGGATTTGAACCCAGGTCTTTCTGATTCCAGAACTAGCACTCAACCATTACAATAGGCTACTGGCAGGGATATCATCATTTTGTTGTTGAGTCATTCAGTTGTGTCCCAGTTTAAAAAAAAAATACTAATGAGCATTTTGCTTATACTGAAACTGAGCCCTGGAGAAATGAAAAAAATTCTAATATAAGAGGGCAGCAGCATCTATTATTTGTGAGATGACTATATAATGAACAGAACCATGAAACTATAATACTTGACTTCAGATTTTATTGTGATATTCTAAAACTTCCCAAGCAGAGAGCAGAGAAAGATCACCTAAGAAGTATGAATAGAAAATTCTACATTTGGTTTAGAAAAGGAACCACATAAGTAAAGGATGGGAGGAAAATGGCCAGACAACTGAATGTCAAAAAACAAAACACAAAATCTGAGAGTTTTCATGAATTGCAAATTCAAGGAAACCAGAGTGTAACATGAAAGGCAAAGAAACCCTAATGCTGGCTGCTTTAGACAAATCATAGCATCCTGAATGAGAAGAGTGATAACTCCCAGTACTCTGCCCTGGTCCAATCACATCTACAATATTATGTTCAGTTCTGGACACCATATTTAAGGAAAGAAATTGACAAGTTAGAGTAAGCACTCAGATAACAATGAGAATCATGAGTGGGAATGGAAATCATGGAAATGACTTACTGAAAGAAACAGGAATTTGAAGACATGTAAAGGAAATGAAAGCTATCTTCAAGTATTTTTAAGACCATATGGAAGAATAATTAAACTTTGCTGACATTAAAGGGTACAACTAGGAGCAATATTTGGAGGTTGCAGAGGGGTCAATTTAGGCTTCATAAAAGGAGAAACATCCTAAAAACCAGAACTGTTTAAAATATAGAATAACCTATCTTAGGAGGTATTCAAATAGAGATTGAATACCTACCTCTCAAGAATTCTGAGAAGAAAGATTCCAGTTCATTTATGAGTCGAACAAGATGACTTCTGGGGTCCCTTCCAAATCCATAACTCTGTAAGCATTATGGTGGTATGACCCAATTTCACACCAGCCCAAAAAAGTACCTGCTTGCCATTCCACTGTAATTAACAGAAAATTTCTTATTTTTCCCCTGAATTTTATCTTTGGACTTTTTAGGAATTAAAATGTTTGCTACACAGTGACTTCAGAGAGAATGATGCTCTAAATCCATCCTCCACTCAGCTCATGTTAGCCCCTCCTATTCAATAAACTCCAATGTCTCCCTATTACCTCCAGAGTCAAATATAAAATCATAGGTTTGGCATTTAAAGTCCTTCATTAACTCAACCCTTTCCTATATTTCCAGTCTTCTTATACCTTATTCACCATCTACCT
The DNA here is from genome assembly GCA_011680675.1 of Gymnobelideus leadbeateri. Taxonomy (NCBI): domain Eukaryota; kingdom Metazoa; phylum Chordata; class Mammalia; order Diprotodontia; family Petauridae; genus Gymnobelideus; species Gymnobelideus leadbeateri. Next base: position 367,565 of record WOXC01000276.1, read on the forward strand.
GTTCTGATCTGGTGGTACTGCCCTCCTTGCTTTTCCTCACACAAGGCATTCCATCTCTAGATTCCAAGCATTTTCATTGCTTATTGCCCATGCCTACAACACTTTCCATCCTCATCTCTGCCTTCTGGCTTGGCTTCCTTCAAGTCTCAGCTGAAGTCCCATCTCCTACATGACACCCTTTCCATGTCCTCCTTAATCTTAGTGCCTTCCCTTATGAGATTACCTCCAGTTTATCTTGGTTGTACATAGTTACGTTCATGTCTCTTCCATTAGACTGTGATCTCCTTGAGAGCAAGGATTGGTCTGGATATTTTTTGCCTTTCTTTGTGCCCCCAGGACTTAGCATAGTAGCATTATATTGTAGGTACTTAATTGACGCTTATTGACTCTAAGTGTCTTGACTACCATATAAAATTTTCAGTTTAAAGAACCTTATTAACATTTAGAGACCATTCAAAGAAAATGCTGGTCAAATTAGCTGTAGGTATGCTGATCTATATTCTACTTTTTAAGTAGAAGTAGCATGTGAAGGGGCAGCTAGGTGGTGCAGTGAGTAGAGTGTCGGCCCTGGAGTCAGAAGGACCTGAGTTCGGATCTGACCTCAGACACTTAACACACACACACAAACAAACAAACAAAAAAAAAACCTAGCTGTGTGACCTTGGGCAAGTTACTTAACACCAACTGTCCTCCAAAAAGAAAAAAAAGAAAAAAGAAAGTAGCATGTGGATAGAGAGCAGTCGATTGGGCCAAGAAGAGCTGAGTTCACATCCTGTCTCTCACACAAATTGACTATGTAAACCAGAATAATTCAGTCAATCCCTTGATGCTCCACACCATCTCTTGGCTGATAAATTGAAGAGAATGTTTTGACCTCCATTGGGAGAAGAAGTTCCTTACTAGAAGCTTCCTATATGAATGAAATTACAGACATACTCCCTTTCCTTAAGGCCTTGTAGCCAGAAAGCTTTTATATTATTTAGACTATACAGTTATAATTAGTGATGCTCACAATTTATTCAAATTCCCAGGGCTTTCTTACATGAACTGTTGTCTAGCTCTTGTCTCCCTCAACCTGTCTTTTTCCAGCTGACTTTATGAAACCAAATGTAGAACCTTGGACACTCAAACAACCTCCCTTCCCAAAGAAAGGTTCCCTCTCTTTTAATGATCTATGTATTTTGCAATGGGCAGGGGGGATATTAAGAGGTTATGAGCTTATTGCTAATTATCATTATTATTATTGGTTGCAACTTTCTGAAGAACTTCAATGTGTCAATGACTGGTTATTTCAGTAATTACTGCGTGATAAAATAAAGTGAAATATTTAATTATTCTAGAATCATACTCTACTATTGAATGAACCTGCTGTATAACTGGTTGCTGTTCTTGCCCCTCTTTAATTCCATTGTCAATTTTTTTAAAAAATCCTTTTCTTACACATAGACTTGTGATAGTTTGAAAGAATTATATGTAGTCTTAAAAGGCATTCCTCTGCTTTTATTCTGCTAAAGTCCCATGAGGATCACACACATAAGTTGCAAAGCTCCTTCAAAAGAAGCCTTAATCTTCAAGATAATTGCTTCAATATAGACCTGCAAATCTCCCTAGAATGGTTCAGTCACTGAAAACGGGAGTATAATCAAATACAACATCTGGACCATTTAACTTAGTTGGTTATCCAATGGTGCTGATGAAATTAAAATTACAGGTCTACTTCCTTAGAAGAGACAGCTATTTCTCTCAGCAAAAAGTTGTTCAGTCACAGACTATAATACTTTTATGCTAACTAATACCAGTAAGAATGTAATACAGGGGAAAGAACAATAAATGTGGAGTCAGAAGACCTGAATTCAAATCCTGGCTCTACTGCTTTTTACCTGTGTGAACTTAGACATGTTCCTTATAACCTCTCCTACCTTTCCATCCTTACTCTGTGATCCAGTGATACTGGCCTCCTTGCTGTTCTTCACATAGGACACTGTGGATCTTCACTTATTATTTTCTATGCCTGGAATTCTTTCCCTTTTCCACCTCCACCTCCTTAGGATTGCGGGTTCCTTGAGGACAGGGAGCACTTACCACTGTGTCTGACCCATAGGAACTTAAAAATTGCACCTAAGGCTACCACTGCCCCTCTGGATCCATCAAGCACCCCCACCATGGCATTGATGGGGTGCTTGGGTACCTGTGCTTGAACCACAGTTTGTAAAATCACATCCAGTTCCAAAATCACATTTCTCCCTAGTCTCAAACACTGTCTCAGACAGTTTCTCTCTAGCTCAAGGGAAGCATGCCCTAACAAAATACTTATCTCTTTTCTAATACAGTAGCCAGCTGCACCTATAGAATTTAATACTTTGACCCAACTGTGTACTGGCTGAAGCGGCTGTGTATTGGGTCATACCTATCACATATATCCTATATTCAGTCATATGTGTACTCCCTAGCTCATTATATACATCCTGAATCCCTCGTTAGCTTGGGATATACATATACTCCCAACATCCATCTTGTCAAACACAACATTGATGGGTGGAAGCTTGGTCGGCCCTGACCGCTATCTGACTTAATGATGTTTCAAGCCTAAAACCACAACTTCATGCAAGTCCCGCCTTGGGCTATTTCCCAGTGAATTCTAGGCAATATGCCTATGCAGTAGATATTAAAAGTGCATGTTCCTTTAAGCACTGACCACCCCTTAATTCCTCCCTAATCCTACCCTGACTCACCTACTTAGCATATTTGTCACAGGTTTTACTATAGAATATCCTATATAAACTTTAAATGTACCTCTCAAAGGTTGCAGGTTCCCTAAGAACTCTTGCCCACTGTATACCATAACAATAAGTCTTTGCCACCTTGACTTAGAGAATGTTTGAGTCTGTGAATTCATTCCAGACTGCTTTCCAGGGATTCTGGTTATTGAGGTTCCTGGACTCCCTGAACTCCTTGACCCCCTTGTCAGGGCAGTACTGCCCACATGGGAACCTATGAGCCAAACAATTGTATACAAACAAACTTTTATCTATCTAGGTCAGACCCAGACTTGTGGTAAATTGTATTTGTTAAGCATTCTGTGGTCACAGATGAAAGGTGCTACCAACCTGAATATAAGGACATTATTAGCTCTTAAAATTAAGCATAGGATTTCAGAGGGAAGCAAAAAAAAAAAAAAAAGAGGATAAAAGGAGGGAAAAAAGGTTCTTTCCTTTATGAAACTTATAGTTTTTTTTAAACTAAATAATAATGATAACTATGGAACCATGCTCCTAAGTTTTCCAAGGGAAAATAGACCATAGCCCTGTACCTACAAAATTGCAAAACAAATTATAAAAGTTTCTATTTCAAATATGTTTGCCCTATAGTAACCTGAAACACTATTTTCTAGGATAGAATCAAAATTCAGAACCATCTAAAGAAAGTGGGGGCTAGCAGGGAGGGAATCACTTAATTTTGCTACAGAATAGGCTAGCAACATAAGTACATTGCCAGCCATTTAAATGGACTAAAGTTCAGAGAAATAAAAATATTCCTTCTAACAATGTTTTACACCATTCTACAATCTCCCTGGATTCATATTTCCAAACCTGCTCTAACTGGACCAAAAGATTATTATTGAATAAGCACTCCAGACAAAGCCCAATTGTCTAAAATTACGTTGGAGTCAAATGTAGATAAAAAGGTGCCACACAGAGAATGAAAGCTAACTGCTGTGAAATTTAATGAAACCTACTGAGTGCCAAGGGCATCAGCAAGCCAAATTGAATTTTAAAAGTTGCCAACCAGGGGGGCTGTAATCAGAATAGCCACTGTGTTGTAGATAAGCAAACTGACTTTCCTCAACCTAAAGATCAAAATAGAATGCCATTTTTATGCATGAGGGGAAAAAGCTAAAATATTCATGCGCATCTCCACTTCCCATTGCCTCTTGGGCTCTGGAATTTGCTTTCCTTAACTCATGCCTTGTCAACATTCTTTCGTGTCAGTGAATGTCATAAAGGAACATTCTTCCCTGCCTGGATTTTTATTTCATTTTCAGAGAAGGGAGAAACTCCCATCAAGTGCAATTTACTGTATTCCTGGTACACCAACACACTGGCTTTTCAGAAACTGGCATCATACACAGTTGTCATGTGGGTGAGACAAACAGCATTGCAAGTGGAAGGTAGGTACAGCAGATGAAAATTTGGTCATTGAAAAAGTATTCCAGTGTGGGGAAGTGGAAACAATGTTCAATGAGGCATCAGCGGGGCCAGAGTTCAAATGTGGCTCTGTGCTTTACAACCTCTGGGTGACTTTGGGCAAATCACTTAACCTCTTTGGGTCTCAGTTTCCTTATCTATAAAGTGATAAGGTTGGTCTCAATAACCTCTAGATCTTTTCTAGTTATAATAATTGAAAGAGTAAATCAGGGAGGGGTTTGCATATAAAAAAATACCTGTCTGAGAATCTCTTGAATGAAAGTTTTCAGAAGCATTTATGATTAAAAAGTAGTATATACTAGATCTTCAAAAATGCTTTAATGATCTGTGATTTTTCATTAATGTTAGCATTCCCTCCATTTAGGCAGAACTCTGCCCTTTCTCAGTATTATGCAATGTTCTCTCTTAAAAACTCACAAACCATATCTTTTCCATAGGCAATCATATTGAATACTGAAAATAATCTTATATTATATTGACAAAGATATTTTCTACTTTCAAAGTTAATAGTAGTTTCCACATTTACTCCATAGACAATGGGATTTAAAAACAGCAAAAAACAATTTAGTGCTGCACCTCTTCTTCATTTCTCCCTATCTCCTCAATATATCCTCTTTTGTACATATATCCCCATTCTCCTCAATATCTATCTTCTCCATATATCCTACCAGGGATGGAGAACCACAGCCTCGAGGCTACATGTGGCCCTCTAGGCCCTCTAGGTCCTCAAGTCCTCTAGGTCCTCATCCTTTGGCTGAATACAAATTTCACATAACAAATTCCCTTAATAAAAAAAAATGTGTTGTGTATAACCTGGACTCAGTCAAAAGGCTGCACCCAAGGACCTAGAAAGGCCTGGAGGCCACAGGTTCCCCACCCCTATAAACCCACCACTATTTACTCTGACTGAAAAAAATACTCCTAAGAAAAGGAAGAGTAAATAGCGGAATTAATACCATATGACGTGTTCCTTTTCTTCTTGCCTAAACCTCATGACATATCTAGTCCTTTATCATTTCAAACTCTCTAGAGGATATTGTTTGGTACAGTGGAGAGAATACTGTTCTCAGAGTCAGATGACCAAAATTTAAGTTCTGAATATGACTCTTGGAACATCATCCAATCATCTTTTTAGAGCCTGCAGGGACCTCGGAAGCCATTTAGTCTAACCCCCTTCATATCACAGATGAAAGAACTGAGGCCATGGGAGGTAGGTGGCAGAGCCAGGATCCCAGTTCAAGTTCTTTGACTTCAGCTCCAATACGCTTTTCAGTGAGATGTCACTTAGACTTATCTCTAAGTTTTGACATCTATAAAATGCATATAACACATGCATTGCCTACCTCACAGAATTGTGGAGAGGGAAGCACTCAGATGATATTTATAAAGTACTTAACCTAATTCCTGGCACATAGCAGGCATTTAAAAAATACTTTATTTTTATTGTGAATGTGAGTTACTAATATCAGTTTCCTGCTATGCAGACCAAAGAATTCTATGCTGACTGAATAGAATGTTGTTATGATTAAGGAAAAATATATTGACAAACAGCTACATTCAGTTCAGGAAACTTCATAAATAAGCAAGATTCTAAAGGAAGGGAGAAAATTATTTCTACATTTTATTAAACTGTATTAAATGATGGTTCAGGAATTTCCCTCCCCTCCTCCTGAAGCACCAAGAAAGCACTTTGGTTCCTTTTGAAAGAGAAGAAAGGGGAGACCCTACGTACTATTTTGTTATTGCTGGTGCTCTGCCACCGTCCACCCAAGACTAAGATTATAGCTTTGGAGCTTGGAGGGACCTTAGAGCTTGGAGGGACCTTCACCTAATAAGACCCCTTCATTTTACAACTGAAGAAAATGAAGCCTGCAGAGGTTAGATTATGTTCATTCCCAAAGTCAAACTGGTAGCAAGTGTGAGATACCAGGATGTGACTCCCAAGTCCTCTGACTTCAAATGCATGATTCCTCTTCCACCAGACTACACCATGTGGAAGTGGTACACCTAGAGGAAGTAATGATATGGGCAGACAAAAGGTATGTTCTCGATTCTGAGTGGTCAAGGATAAGAAAAAGCTATGTCCACTACTGCCAAAATACATTTTTCCTCCTTTTCTGACACAATCAGAAGACAGTTGTATGAATGGTCATCATGCTTACAACAGGCTCACTGAGTCACTCTCTCAGTAAAAAGAGGAGGGGTATGAATAAACATAAAAATTACATTAGAGCAACCTTTCGAATAAGGATTTTGTGAAGCTTTGGGAAAAGAATACCTAATTACACAAAAGAAAGCAATTAATTATACTTGGTAGACCCCACCAAGAATGCTTAAGGTAAAATTCATTCACTAAATATCCAAATTCTAATTTAAGCACAAATTCAGAGAAACTTAGAGTTTGAAAGGTCTTCCTTTTTGAATTATTTGACAAGTCAAATAGATAGAAGCTATCAATTACCCAAGATGACAACAGCAAATCTAATTTTTATAGCCCTTTATACAGCTGGCTCATTGAACATAACATTAACTCATAGATAACAATCAAGGGAGAACCTGTTTCCATATTTGTTTTACTTTCTATATACAGATGTACCACAGCTTTCATAAAATGTGATAGCAATCTATCGGTTCCCTGAGCTCAGGAACTAATTTACTGTAGGTTTCTGACACTGATTTTAACTGATAAGCAAGCTGAAATATGAAACTCATTTGTTTCTGTATAAGTGAAATGAAGATATGATTGAAAATGTCATACTTTGTTTATGAAATGAAGATTCACAAAATCAGTCTTCCATGTCTGGAGCTTTGTTTTGTTGTTGTTGTTTTAACAGCTAATTTTGAATTTCCTTCTTTGAAACCAGAGAAGAGGAAATTATTTGTTTTTATATGACAAAAGCATTTCGTTGTTTCCAAATGTCTATTTTAACTATTTATATGAAATTCCCTCATGTGCAAGGCAGTCAGAGACCCAAAGCACTAAGACAAAATTATTTAAAATTCTGAAAGCTGAATTATTCACATAAGAAAACAGCCTCGTCAGTAATATTCATATGCCAGAGTAACAACAATATTTATTGCTTTTTCAAGCTGCTCGAAGTAGTACTGTGCAAGCAGAAATAGAGATAGTTTGATTTAAATGGATTTCTATGAGTTGCTTAAAAGTTTCCTGAAAAATTAGAACGAAAGAAAATACTTGGTTTTTCATAGAACCACAACTACAAATTTGCCTCGGACAGATATATGATCTTCTGGCATTACTTCAGAATTCTTATATCATTTGTAAACAACCACATTTTTTATGGCAATTCAGAGCCACATGTTAGATGGCTTTACAGTCAATCTATTGAAATATTGTTATTACATGTGTTAATCACCATTATCCTGGATTTATGCCATACCCTGGCTGCTTTCACATAGATAGGACTACTTTATTTTATCTTATAAACATTCCTTTCAAGTTGGGAGTGAAAAATATTCTTCTTATTATGATTATCTCCATTTTATAAATAAAGAAAATAAGGCCCAGAAAGTGGAGATGACCTGCCTAATGTTACTTAGTGAGTGGCTACTGCTGAAATCCCAGCCTTAGTCCTACTATTAAGAGTAAAAACCTCCCATTGAATATGTCTTCATTCTTCAGTCAGTAAATAGCAAGTACTTGATAAATGTAAAGCTCTGTACTAGGCACCAAGCCAAGGTACAGAATAAAGAGAAGAATAAATCAAGAATGAGTCAGACCCCATTCCTGCCTTTAAGGAGTTTACAATCTAGAAGGGGAAGTGAGAAATAGACATGAAACAATCAAAGAAATAAAACAGAATTTGGCTTTCTTTTTATCTAAGAATATATGTATAACTACTTTAAAATAGATAGCCCATTCACAACCACAAGTATTTATTGAGAAAAAAATACTATGATGAGTAAGGGGAGGGTGGGGGTAAAGGTGGGGGGTGAGGGTGGGGAAACAAACCCCATACTGAAGACTTGTAATCTAGCTAGAGATAGAAGAATGAATGGAAATCACCTAGCATAAGGAAGAACAAAAATAGCAAAAAGTTTGAGGTAATATTGTAAGTAATCTGTTGGCAGTATTTCCCCAGCTGAGGACTAGGATGCAGGGCCACTAAAAAGTTAACTGAAACAGGGTTATAAAGGTCATTCAGACTGGTCTAGCACCTTATCTCAGATCCTTTCAGATAAGGCTACAAAGCCTCTTATCTGTTGCTTCAGCTAAGTGGCCCAGTGGATTCAGCTCTGGTCCTAGAATAAGGAAGCTCTAAATTCAAATCAGACTTCAGATACTTACTAGCTGTGTGACCTTGAACAAGTCACTTAATTTCTGCCTGCCTTAGTTTCCTCAGCTGTAAAATCAGGGTAATAAAAGCATCTACGGACCAGTGTTGTTCTGAAGATCAAAGACATTTGTAAAGTACTCTGCAAATTTTAATGCTTCGTGTAAATGTTAGTTATTATTAGCCCAACCCAGGCCAACCTGGCCCCTATGCAAATGAAATAAAAAGAGACAGTCCTATGATCCTGCAGCTCAGGATCAAGTCTTCTTTCCTGCCCTTATGCCCTAGTTCTAGTGAGTGGACTCTCAGCTTATACATTATGGTTCAGCCTGCATTGTGGAGCCCAGTCCCAGTTCTAGGTTCATATCTGCCTGTACTGTGCCACTGTCCTTATCTTGGTACCTACCTCTTCTTCCATTTCCCCTAAGACTAGGACCTTGGCAAACTTTTATCAGTTTCCCCAGCATTTGATATCTTACCATAAACCACATACTCTTTGACTAGGTCTCTGCTTCCTGTGGTCAGATCTTCCTAATACCAAATCCCTGTTCCTGAACCTCTGCCTTTTACCTACTGCTATTCTTCCACCAACCTGGTGGGTTCCTTCCTCTGCTGTCCAATGTATTCCCTGCTGACCCACCCTCCTGTACAGATGCCCTTCTAGTAGCCATTGTTGGAACCTCCCTTTGTGTGCCCTGTCACAGAAGCAGGTATCTTGGACCCACACATGCCTCAGTCAGATCAATCTGCCACCCATCAAGGTCTAGTGTCAAGTGATGGAAGACTTGGATGGCCAGCTCAGTAACAATGGGAAGCCTACAGTGCTTCATGAGCAAGGGAACAAAGTGATCAGACCCTTCTAATTGAGAAAACCAATCTGAATACAATGTGTTCTTTGCTTTGACAAAGTGGGAAAATAAAAAATAAAGCATAAATATTTGTCTTTATATCCATGATAGAATCAAGATATCAAATCTTAGTTCAAGAAAGCTAAGTTCAAACCACTAACTCATTTAACCCATAAAATCAGATAGCAATTGGACCCGTGATTTCATCAAAGAGTGAACCACTGGAAGATGGGAAAATCCCTCCACCAACACAGATCAGCACCATCTCTGAAATTTCTAGCTTTGGAGAATGACCTAGCACACTGACAAGTTGAGTGCTTTGTAACCATTATATGTCAGTGGAGGGACTAGAACCCAGGAACCAGTGTAGTGAAATTCAAAGGGCAATGGATTCAGAGAAAGAGAACTGATGTTCAAATTGCAGCTTTCCCTCTTGCTACCTTAGGTGACAGACAAATCACTCCCTCTCTCTGGGCCTCATTATCCTCACCTACAAAATTAGGTTAGACCAGATGACTTTTTATAGTCTCTTCCATCTCTAAATCTATTATCTTTTTGTGATTTATGTATTTATCAATTTTTTTATTCTATTATTTTGCTAACCCAAGGTATAACAATATATCATTCCTAAAAAGAAAACTAACTCCTTAGCTTGATTTCAGAAACCATTCCCTCAAAATCAGCTTTTACCTTAACAAAGGATTATTATAAGGTATCATAACAAAAGAATATTTGCATTGGGACAATTCAACCTTCTCACAATAAAGAAAAGGTCAAATTGTTCTACTGAAACAAAAATGACAGCGTGTTTGTTCTTTCCCAGATGCTTTGGCATTCTCCCCAGGTGCTCTGCAACATGCTACAAATGGCTATTCATGTTCCCCCATCATGTGTATATCTGACCAATAGACTAAATTCTATTACCACATATAAGGGGGAAAGAAATAACAGGACCTAAATGCCACTGTAATCATTAAACATAGTATCAATAATGAATAAATATTTGCTTGAAATATTTGCATTTATGAAGCCAAAAAAAAATCCAGAGTTGTGAGATTACAACCCTATTCATAACACAAAAGTGAGACTCTAATAAATTCTCTTTTTTTTTTCAAGTGAGGATATTTCCAGCTTCCCTATTAATTAATGGACTTGACATGGTGTAATGGAAATGCAGATTTGAAGATCTTCCCTGCCCATAGGCCCTTTGATTGGCTTAAGAGACTTTGATTGACTTAAGTGACTCTGAGAACCTTCCTTGATTTGAAAATATACTCTGCCCCCTAATAGGCTGAATGTGGTCACATGGAGCCTGTGGTAGGAGGCTTGGTTTTCAGGAATGACCACACCTTGATGCTGTGTGATTGGGCAGTGGGTCAAGAGGGTGGTTACATTCTCTGAGCCAGGAGGAGACTATATAATCTCTGATTTGAGGCTTTGCTTTGGGGCTCACTTTGAGAAGTGTTGCCTGATTTGACCAGATGAGATTCTGGGAAGCCGTTGTTGAGAGCCCCCCGGCTTTGAAAACCCAGATGTTGATGCTTCCCTCTCTGGTAACTGTGATTTGGTATTGATGTAATGTTGGGACAATTTGGAAGCCTGTCTGTTTGATCTGTAAATTCTGTAACTCTGAAGTTTGGGGTGCTGACCTTTTTCCCCTGAACTAGGTAATATATGTTTGTTTGATTAAAGTGAGCTTGTTAACCCATTTTGAGTTGCTTTCCTTTTGAAAAGCAGATCTAAGAACCTGTATTGGCAGCCACCCTGGGGATGTTGGGGTGCTTGCTGCTACACATGGTTCCATTACTACTTTTTGCTCAGATTCAATATTGCTTTTGAGTGACAGGTAACAGAGTCTGGTAGTATGACAGACTTAGAAGAAGATCTGAATTAAAATCCTACCTCAGACACTTATTAGGAGCAGAAACCAGGGCAAGTCATTTCACCTCTCTAACCTTAGTATCTTCATCTGTAAAAAGGGGATAACAATTATACCTACTTCAAAGAGTTGTTTTGGGCTAAAATGAGGTAATATATACACGTAAAACACTTTGCAAATATTAAGACACTGTATATAGATGAATGAATGGATGAATGGATAAATAAATGCTATCGTTATTCAGTCAATAGTATATCAACAAGCATTTATTAAACAATGTATGAATCAATAAAATATTTTTTAAGCCCCTACTGTGTTCCAGGCACTGTGCTAAGCTCTGAGGATACAGAAAGAAGTAAAAGTCTCTGCCTTCAAGGAGCTTACAGTCTAACAGGGGAGAAAACATTCAAGTAAATATATATAAAACAAACTATATGGGATAAATAGGAGTTAATAGAGGGAGGGCACTGGAATTAAGAGGGGTCAAGAAAGCCTTCCTGTTGACAGTGGGATTTTAGTTGGGACTTAAAGGAAACCAGAGAGGTCAGAAGGAAGGAGAGCATTCCAGACACAGGGGATGGCCAAAGAAAATGCCCAGAGCCATGAGACAGCCAGAAAGCTATGTACTGAAGCAGCACCTACCATGTTTTAAGCTTTCCAGAGCTAGGGAACCTGCAAGTCTATGCTAAATGTTGGGGATTCAAAGAAAAGCAAAAAAAATGGGCCCTGCTCTAACATGATGTAATGGAGGAGACAACATGTGAACAACTACATACAAACAAGAAAAAAGCAGGCTAAATTGGGAATACTCAACAAAGGAAAAGCACTAGTATTAAGGGGGATCAGGAAAGGCTACTTAGAGAAGATGGGATTTTTTAGGGGACTTGAAGGAAAACAAGAAAGACAGGAGACGGAGATGAGGAAATAAACAATTCCAGGAAAGGAGGACAGCCAATGAAAATACTTAGAGCCTAGATATGGCGTGTACTACACAAGGAATCGCAATGAAGGAGGGGGTATTTTACAGATATCTGAATGGCAAACATCTGTAAAAATAAGAACATCTGCCATTTGCCCAAATGAAGTGAGCTGAGGATGAGTAAATTAATGAGTAAAGCACTTTGTTCTCCTTAGAGATAAGGCAACATCAAGTTAATAAAAATACTGGACCATAGGGTATTCTTCTGCCACTCAGCCAAATTACAAACAACATGTACAATAAGACAGCCAGGCAGAGGTGGAAAGAGCTAGAGGGATCAAGTATCCCCAGTACAACAATGACAGTTTTGTTCTGTCTGCAATTTTTCAAATGTATCTCAAGATGTTACAGAGTGACCCTTTAGAGGAGCCATCAATAGGGCACATGCTCTGAGATGTTTTTTCTCTAGAATCAGCTATGAATTTTCACTCATCATTTTACATTTTCTTGGGGTTCCTTTGTGATGCACAACCTTTTGAAATGGTTGATCAACACTGTGTCACAGAACAGCATGTGTTTTTTTTTAATGGCCTAGAAAGAGAGATGAAAAGAATAACTGACTCTAAAATCACTATGATTTAATCAAGAAATCAACAAACATTTATCAAGGCCCTACTATGTGTAGGGTCCTGCAGATACAAATACAAAGAATGAAATGATCCATACTCTCAAATACAAGCTGATGGAAACCCAAGGAAAGACATCAAAAATTAAGAAATTTCTCTACCTGTTTTTGTTCAGAAAAATCAAAGTGAAATGGTCATGGGAAATTGGAGTCATACCAAATTCAGTCTAGAGAACTGAAAGGGGAAAATCTCACAAATGTGACATTTAAATTTGCTGCTAGGCAAGTCTGAAATTCAATAAATAAGCCCCCATTATGTTTATTTTTTTCTAAAAACAACACAAGTAGTAATATTTATTACATAATAGGGCTTTTTAGGTTTGCAAAGCAGCTTACATATATTAGCTTATTGGAGTCTCAAAACAACTCAAGAGAGGACAAATAGCAGGGCTTATTATCCCCATTTTACACATGAAGAAACTGAGGCACATAATGGGTTAAGTGTCTTGGTCATGATCACATAGCTAATAAATGTCAGATCCTTGAGTCCAACCTAGGTCTTTCTGATTCTAAGTTCTGTACTCTGTCTACTAGGCCATAGACTAAATGTCAAAGTCCAATGCCTCCTTGACTTGAATTTTTTTTTCTTTTGTTTGGTTTATTTTTTACTTCTCTGAAAGTACAAACCAATGATGTGCAAAAGAGAATGACTGCCTAATTACAGATATGAACTGTGATTTCACAAGTATAAGGAATTCCCAAGCAAAGAAATTCCCTCTTCTAGTGAAGCTGATCACCTTATGGACAACTAATAGACACAGACAAGGTATGTGACTTGCCCAAGGTCTGTCTTCCAGTTTGTGTGAGAGACAGACCTTGAATGCCTATCTTTCTAGCATTAAAGCCAATTCTCCATTTACTATGCCAGGGCACACTCTAAATAAATATGACTGAAGAGAATAAAGGGGTCAGGGCAGATTCCAAGTTGAACAATATTATTTTGTTGCTACAGCGTGAAGGAATCTAAGGCAAGTGTTGTGTTATCAGTTACATGCAAGGGACAAGTAGACCTTCAATGTGATTAAATGTTATTACTGTAGAAAGCATTGTTTGGAAGATCTGACAATCGCTGTAGCAGCTGTGGGAATAAGAAAAGACCATGTAGAAGGGCAAGCTTTGAAGGAAGAGGCAGAGATAAAAAGGAAATGCATTCCAAGCATAGAGGACAGACAGGGTAGAGATCTGGAAACAGGAAATGGACTGTTGTGTCTAAAGAACAGAAAGAAGGTCAGCACAGCTGGACCATGTGGTATGGGGCGGGGGACCTAGAAAGGCAGGGTGGGGGCCACATCATGAAGAGTATATTGGGTTCTAGAAGTAACTAGGAATCACTAGAGTTTATTGAGTAGGCTAGTAGCATTTTAATGCATTCTAAGGAAAATAACTTTGGTCATGAATACGGATACATGTAAAGATTTTTCTCACAACAATTTTAGATGGCAGAGCAGGCACATGTTGGTGATAGATAGCATTTATATAGCACTTTAAGGTTTACAAAACACTCCACAAACATCTTATTTTATCCTCACAACAACTCTGAGGGGGAAAATACTACTATTATTCTCATTTTACAAAGAAGGAAGCCTAATTAGGCAGAATAGGCTAAATGACTTACCCAGAATCACATAGCTAATAAATATCTGGAACTGGATCTGAACTAAAGGCTTCCTAAGTCTAGGTCCTAGAGTCAAGGGTGTTGTGATCAAGAGATCACCTATTTTCAGTATTAATAAAATCCATAATTTTAGTGTCTTCCCCTCCTTGTGAATCAATCCCTTAGTGGTCTCACAATTGTGTTGCTTCTAGCATAGATCCTCACTGTGTATAGTTGGTCTCAGTCAACTGTTTCTCATGTCTTTGCTCTATTCAGTGCCATCTCTCCCTCTTGTGTAAGGACACCCAGGACTGAGATATTAAAGTCCAAGTATGGTTTCTCTACTCTCTTTGAAGGAGAAAAAAAGATTATTATAAAATTATTCGTAGATCTTTTTCATTTTTCTTCCATTTGGTACCCTCTCATTTTCATCATAGCTCTTCATTATAAACAACGAAAGAGCCTGATACATAATAACTCACCTAATGTATTATGTGGAGGTTAGGGGTAGGCAGGGAAGAGCTCTCCCATATATAATACAAATATATTTCAATTTGAGGGTCTATACTTCAAAATAATGGGATTGGTTGTAAAGATCCATAGGAGAACACCACAAAAAATTAACTTCCAAGGCTAAGGTTTAGAAAACACATTTTGGAAATACTAGTCTATATAAAGAATACTGTGGGGGTGGCAATGGTTGTTTTCAAACATTATCAAAATATGTTATCATGAATTAACACATATATGAAAAATCTGATGCTCTGTTGGATTAATTCAAGTTCACCAAACACCACTCCCATCCTCAAGGAATTTCCAAGTTTCAAAGAGATGACAAAAATACATAAAGGAAGGAAAAAAATATGAATCAAGTGACTACTATGTAACTAAGCACTTTAGAAATATTATCTCCTTTGAGGCTTACAACCATCTCTGGGAGGTTGCTTTTATTATCCCCATTTTATGTGACAGGAAACCGAGGAAAAGAGAAGTTGGGTGGCTTGCCCACTTAACCGCATTGATAGAAGTGTCAGAGACGAGATTTGAACACATCTTCCTGACTCCAGAATTTAAAGTACAAATGTCCTTAGGTTTTTACATAGTCTAAATTTGTTAACTTTTAAACCAAGTCCTTCCTCTACAAAGACAATGCCTCCAATCCAATATTAGTGAGACTCAGGTTTGAGCCATTTTTGCCAGTCCCAGTGCTGGGTAACGTGAATCCACCCACAATTTCACACACAATCCCCATGCATTTATGATACAGCTGCCTAGTGTTACAAGTGTAATCTGTGCCTGTGGAACAGAGGTTTTCTCTTTGTGAAGTAAACTAGCCAAGGAATTAAGGGTTTATGAAACCTGAGAGCAAATTACTAAGGGAAAACATGTAGTCTCCTTCCCTAGAAATCTTTAAGACCGGTAGAGATTCTCATCAGTCTGAAGTGGTTTAAGTCTAATTCTTCCTAGAGGCAAGAGCATGGGCTCAGGGTCCCTTCTTGCCTTAATTATTCTGTTATTACAAGACAGAAGTGGCTAAAGTGGGCTGGCATCATTCTGACCGCCAGGATTCAAGGATGAAAGTGTCAGCATCTCCCTCAGGCTTCATTCTTGCAATGTGGCTCATTCTTTCCAAATGCAAGCTAGATTAAAATCTTATTTCTGGGCTCTCCATTTACAAATTCTTATGACTCGTACAGAAATTCTTTTCATCTTAAAACTAACACTTCAGACCTTGTGCCAGGAGGTAGACAGTAAATAAGAGTGCAAGAACTAGAACAAAAAGTCAAGTCAAGAGAAATCAGTTAGAATCTATTGGTTTTGCCATGTGTCAGGCATTGTGCTAAGTACTGGGAATATACAAAGCAAGGCAAAAACAGTGCCTACCTTCAAGGAGCTCACGATCTGATGGGAAGAGACATAATGTAAATAGCTATTACACACACATTAGTCTGATTCCCCAGAAAAGTTAACTGGTCCAACAACAGTGGCAGAGGTGGGCTTATGGCTGGTTCAGTCAGTATCCTATAGTGGGGTTAGGATGCCAGTTCTAAAGCAGGTGAAGTACCCAAATGTGGAGGGAGTTTGTGTGCTCAATGCACAAAGAATGCCTTTATTCTGACTGCATCTTGGTCATTTCTTTAAGTGCTGAAATCAAGCAATCAGCCATCAAGTCTTCTGAATGCAAATTATCTCAATAAATAGTTCTGCTACTGCTAACTCAGCCTGCAGATTATCCACTGAATGCCTATACTACAGCCATGTACTGGTAGAGTGGGCAATTTTCTACACAGTGTGATTTGAAAGGCACTGGAAAATCTCTGCCTACTGCCGAGTTACTAGCGTACTCAATGCCTCTAACTCCCACAATTTACAATAATTCAACCGAACACATATTTATGAAGTGTCTGTCATCTCAGATCGCAGATTTTCTAGCCAGAAGATCCCATAAATGTAATCTAGTCCAAACCCACTTATTTTACAGAGTCAAAATTGAGACAGGAAATTTTAGTAATTTGACCAATGTCACACAAGTAATAGAGTCAAAATCTGACCCCAGGTCTTCTAACTGATGTGCTATAAAACACTATTCTCATTTCTAAATTAAGGCATTATTTCCAAATGGCTACTGATACAATTCACCTGGATTACACAGAGGGGACTACATGTGATAGTTCTGTTTTTTTCTTAATGCTTATTAGTCATCTGGACCGGTGATTTCATTGGTGTGGTGAATTCTCAATGTACCATGGAGAATCAGAACTCCTTTGTAATTTAATTTTAGAGAGGTGCCTATGGTATGGAGAATTAAATAACTTGCTTGGAAGGATTCAGTGACCAGCTTATGTTAATAATAATGATAAGAGCATTAAATTAATTTAATTTATATAGAGCTTTAAGGTTTATAAAGCATTTTATACATGTTGTCTTTCTGATCCCCACAACAACTCTTTGAGGTAAGCTGAAAGGGGTTAAGTGACTTGGCCAAGGTCACACAGCTAATAAGAGGCTGAGGTAGGATGTGAATACAAGCATTTCTGGAGGTAGGACTTGAACTCAGGACTTTCAAAATCAAGGTCAGCTTTTTAGTCACTATACAACATTAACTCAATTAACATCCTGATATTGATCAATCATGTTAATCAGTGTTCATTTAATAAAGAACAGATTTTAATGAAGTAATACCTTAGACCACAAAGTTTTGATCATGGGACAGAAAGTAGCCTTAAAATGGTAGGGAGTTTTGAATGTGAAGGCAATGCCAACATGGGCACCTACAATGCATCTTGAAGGTACTGGTCATTTGGAACAAAAGGGTATAAAAGATACACAGATTTTATGATGTTGCTTTGGATCACCCTTGACTAAGGTTTGAACAGATGTTCTCACTGAATTCTGGGTAATCCCAAAAACCAAACAATGTATTATCTAGCCCAGAAATCATTTTCTGCTTAACTGGTTGTCTCTTAACCAATCCAGATATAATGTGATTCACGTATAAGTGGCTATATCATAATAGTGTATTAAGAAGAAACACAACTAAGTGATACATATGATAAACTCACCATGTTTCCCACCACTGTACCATGATTCCCTTCAGGTGAGACCTCAAATTTAGATGTGAACCTTTCCACTCACCAAATGACAAAATTTCAACAAGACACACCAGTTGCTTTAACCTTTTTACAGAGTACTTTAATCAGTTTCACTGTCCTCAGTTTCTCAAAACAGCATTTTTCATTTGGCATCTTTTCCAAATAAAATTAAGAGGAAACTAAGTGGAAGAATGAGGCTTTATTCCATGCAAATGAAGCAATCCAATGTGTATCAAGAAATTTCTCCTTAATGAAAACTTAAGTGAAGCACTTTCTGCATGTAGCAATATTTGAAACTGTACAGTTGTATGCCCCATATCAAACCAAAGGAGAAAAATAGGAATTAAATCCAACTTTCTTACAGCATCACTACTAAATTGTATACATGTCAGCTTTTCCACCAAAAAACAACTCTTCTAAACACTGATCTTTTTGCCTTTTAAAATCTCTCATTCTAGGACTCATGATACTTAGTGCAATGGATAGAACACTGGGCCTGGAATGAGGAAGACCTGATTTCAAATTCAGCTGAAGAAATTTATTAGCTCTGTAACCTTGAGCTAGTTCCTTACCTCATTTGCCTTAATCTCCTCATCTGTAAAATGGGGAGAATTACAGCACCTACCTCCCAGGGTTGTCTGGAGGGTCAAATGAAATAATAATTGTAAAGCATTTAGCACAGTGCCTGGCACATAGCAAGCACTTTATAAATGATGACTATTGTACTCAGCTTCCATAGCAATATTAAAAAAAAATAGTTTTCCGTGTCAGGAAAAGTACTCAAGGCTCACATGCCAGTGACCGCAGGAAAAGTTTCTGATTTAACAGGTAGCAAATTTCAATGCATTTTACTCTGGTTTTGAAAATTCTATTTTAATCTTTAACCTTCCAAAGCAAGACAATTCTGATTTGAGGCTGAAGTTTCTCCCTTTATCTTATTCTCACTTCTGTAGAGGTTTGACTCCCTGACATTACACCATCTGGGCCAACACAGCAGGCAGAGTTGTTAAGCAGAAATGGTTCTGTCTTGTGAAATTCACTTGCTTCCTGCTGTCTAAGTAAATCTTGGGTTTACCTAACTCTAGGTAAACACGACCCTTCTGGGCAAGCCAGTTTAATAAGAAAATCTGCTTTTAGCATTGCACTCCCTGAATAGACTACATCCCCAAAGCTTTACATCCACAGGTTTTAATAATGTTAGTTTAGCATGGGACACAGTCTTCATAAACCTCTCATTCAGGTCCTTCTCTCCCCCATCCCTTTAACTCTCCCATCTGTTTTCCATATTCATGAAATGAAATCACTCACATTAATCCTGAATAGAAAGACTCAGTAATTAGGAAATAATAGGCTGAAGACTTTCTAGATAGTCTTTTTGCTTGGTCTCCCATTTTAGGAGAATATTGTGATGATCACTCTATAAAGAACAGCTTTATCATTTTTATTATATTTCAGAATTTTTTTTTTAAGTAGAAAGGCTAAAGTTACTGTTATCAATGACAACCCTAGGTCTACTTACTTGTGCCCTCAAGAGGACAGAATTAGAATAACATTCTTAAGGACTGGATTTTGAACCATCATAAGAATCATAAAATAGATTGCATTTTCAGTGGTAGATCTATTACAGGTAAATCAACTCTTTAGAGCAAATTACTCCTTCAGCTAAATGTCATTCATGCTAAGTAGAATCTGAGTCAAATGAAAAGTAACCACTAAAAGAAAAATGTAGCATTTAAAAAAAAGGTTTACAATAGATTACTATCTTTTGTTTTCTGTAAATGGTAACGTCTGTCTTGTCATGTTTTAGAACTATGTGAATTAAAAAAGGAGTCAGTATGTGAGCATTTCATGGGTTAGATTCACCAACTACTGTCTTTCATAGTTGTATACATTTAAAGGTAATCAATGAAAACTGATTTCTCTTTGTAAGCAATTTCCTGTACTGCCTGGAAGAGTAACAGTCTCTGCACTAATGAAGGAGAAACAGAAAGCAACACACTGTAGGAAAGAAAAGTAAAAACAACCTGCTCATGATTCTCTACCCAGGTAAACTGCCAAAATCAATTCAAGTTTATGAGTGGAGAAAAATAATGTGTTCCCAATTATTCCTGTTCTCTAAAAATGTGGCATTCACAAACAAACTTTAAGAATAAATACTTTTATCTCTTCTCTCTGAAACAACTTTGTTAGCCATGTTCCAACTACAAAGGAGCTCACTCTTTGTTCAAATGTCAAGTAGAATATTGAAAGGATGGAAAAATAGAAGTTTACCATTTGTCCATGTTCCCCTCATCACCTAGCAGAGGAAAATAAGAAACTAGCATAAAAACCAGGAGAGTGGAAAATATCATATTAAAAACTTTCATTTGTTTCACAATACATTTGTTTTTCTGTGGTACTGTTCCTTCCAGACCAAGAAGAACTCCACCCTTTCTCTCCACAGTACTGGGCAGTCCCACACCAGATAACCTGATTGGCTGTTCTGAGAATGAAAAGAAGACTCAAGGGATAAACATTCTTGGCTTCCCTTTTCTGGATCCTCTCAGTAACTCACAACAGAACTAAGGAATTCACTTTTTCTTAAGGACAAAGTTACAAATAGGCTTTGAAGGATTTTCCATTCTCCCCAGTTTTCAGCTGTATCTATGAATGCCATATTTCCAGAGTGGACTCCAAATCTGAAAGACTCAGGCAGTCAGCTTGAAGAATAGAGGTGAAAAACTCAGTGGAAAAACATATAAGGTACAATTAAGACCATATGATCAGAAGAAGCAAACCAAAACTTGCTGAAGGAAGCTTTTTCTGGTCTTTATCAATAGAAATATGCAGTCTAGGAGAAATCAAACATCATTTCCATGAATATTTTCCTTTGTCTATGGAAAGGTCTCTAAGAACAGGTAAAATCTTAAAGCTATAATCAATCCTCTAACTAACATCAATTCTTCCTTCCAGTGGTCATACTTGGAGCTATGACAGTGTCATTAAGGCTGTGTGATTAAACTGCTTCCATTAGCATAGTGAGTAGAAAGCTGACCTTGGAGTCTGGAAAAGCTGAGTTCCATTCTCATTCTAACACATAATACTGGCTGTGTGACTCCAGGAAAGAGATTTAACCTCTCAGTGCTTCCAGTCTATCCACTGAGTGTAAGTTACAAAATAAGAAAAAGAAAAGAAGAAAGTGCCAATCTACATTGTAGAAGTACTTCACCAAGAACTTCCTATAAGTAATAAAGTCACAAGTCCCCTTCCCAAACTACACCATTTATTTAGACATACAATGTAAGACGAAGTTGTTTTTCTTTTTTTCAGTTATTCCCAAATTCCATCGCCAACAAAAAATATCATAAGGTAATGCAAACAGCACAGACCTCAAAAACCCTTTTCATTTCTATACGAAATCTTCATCACCAAAAATTCCATTATGAAATCTCATTGTAAAATCATGGCAAGATGATGCCTGGGAATGTAAACTCTTATCTTCCCTGCTCGGTTTCCAATCTAATCCAGTACCATCACCCCATACAGGTGAATTTGACAGGCCAATGATGCATCATGCTTCAGTGGATATGTGAAACATAATTGCTCCTGTAATGTAGAATTATTCCAATGAGTTCCTTTAATTCTGTCCTACCAGTAGAGGTACAACATTATGTAGTCTATCTAACTGTTAAGTGGTTTCCAAATAAGAATGATAGGGACCCAACTAGAAAAGCAGCAACACAAATTAAAATAGAGATTACAGGAATCAACCTGAAAATTACACAAAAAGAAAGCGGTCACTTACCCCCTAGGAACTGAATTCCTCCTGCCACCCTGCCCACTGTTCTTGAGATGAGCTCAGACACACAGCAACCCATGAGAGCAGTCAGTGCCACCAGAAGAAGAAGACCACAGCCCAGCCCGGTCACTACCGTACAGATCCTCCATTCTGCACTGGGGATACCTTGAAATGAGGCATAGCGCCCACATTCCTCCACCATCACCATTGTCTGGCGATTCTCATCATGCACGGGGTATGAACACCTCCGGAAAGTGCCAAAGGACACCGGTTTTCCCATTTGTGATCCCAAAAGCCAGTAAGGCATGAAGAATCCTACACAGGAAGCGGCAGCACAGAGAAAGGAGAGCAGTGCCCATATCACACCTGTGCACGTTAGGCTAGATGCCATGATTTCATCCAAAAACACTAGATGTGCCAATGAAGACCCACAAAGGACCAGAACTAAGTTGTTCCTGAGAATGAAGGAGAGTATTGATACGTCAAAGGAAGACTCACAGGAAGCCTTAATCCTTTAGCTTTGGAAAACTTCTTGAATGAGGCAATCTTGAATCTTACTGGCCATCAACTTCTTTTCTTCTGTAGTAAGGATAATAGTCCCTATTGAAACAAAAGTGGAGAAAATAAAGTTAAATGTATTGAGAAATATGATCACACCTACTCAG
Organism: Gymnobelideus leadbeateri; assembly: GCA_011680675.1. Lineage (NCBI taxonomy): Eukaryota > Metazoa > Chordata > Mammalia > Diprotodontia > Petauridae > Gymnobelideus > Gymnobelideus leadbeateri. The sequence goes on from WOXC01000276.1 coordinate 390,026, forward strand.
TTGACCCAGTTTGAAATTCTAGAAAGTCCCAACATTTCATAAGTGATTTTCATTATAACCCCAGTTGAGTGTACCTGGCCCTATCCTCTCACAGTCTTGGCCAAATAATCACTGACAACTATTTACTTAAAGAGATACGTGCAATCTATTTGCCAAGTTGGTGAATTCACTTCATGTACTGACAAAATTAATACAGAAAATTCACGAGCAGTAAACTTATCATGGTGTTTTAAAATAAAATGAGTCACACTACTGATTGTTTACTTTCTTAGTTCATAGCCCCCAAGCATTTTTGTTTGTTTCCAACATGTTTCCCAAGCTTTTACTCTGCAAATTTATTCTGAGAGTAGGTATAGACTTTATCCCAGTACCCTTAGAGGTGTATTAGTTACTGTCTTACCCCCTAGGGTTCCTAGGGTTCACTGTATTAGACACCTAGGCTGGGCTCCCTCCCCTTCACACACCCACACAGACACACAAAGTGCAGCATCTGGTCATTCCTTTAGCCTTAGCAATGACTTTCCTCTAGTGGAAATGAAAGCATGTGTATGTCTGTGGATAATCTCAATGAAACCTACTTGCCCAACCCAATTCAGTATGTCAACTTTCATCCAGAAAAATAAAGCAACCTCTCCATTCCCTTCACCGAGAACCACAGACAGAATCTGAATGTCGTTCTCCGTCCCTCATCTTCCGCCTCTCTCGGTTCCCGACTCCCCAAAACTTTCCACAAAGGAGTGAGATTAAGAAGGAAATCCGATCTAGCTCAGCCTCTCTCGCTCCATTACTTAAGTAACCAGTCAAGCTTTTGGCTGCCCCGGAGGGTGCCTTAGTCTGAGCTTTCTCTTCCCAACACAGCCCTGGATGTCACTGGAAAGGGGATCTCTGGTTCCTTTCCTGACTCCTGTCAGCGGAAGATCACTCAGTAGTTAGCCCGCCTGAGCTCTGCTGGTCACAGTCGAGCTAAAGGAGGAGGATACCAGCAGAATCAAAGGACCCTTCATCTACAGCTGGAGATTAGGAACCATCCTCACCCACCCACCACTGGGGACACCCCAGCTTAAAGATGCACAAAGCCTCCTTTGCTAGGAGTTGGAGAGTCTTAGCAGGCTTTCCCCAACTCCCCGCCCCGCCCTGCCCGGGAGAGGGAGGCAGGGAGTGGGGAAGGAAGGATGGGAAGCAGCAACTCCTGGGGGCAGACACCAAAATTAGACCATGCCAGGAGGGAGGACAACTGGAGAGCAAAGCTGCCTGGGTCCCTGAATCCCGGAGCAGAAGAGCTCCCAGTGGCCAAGAGAGAGAGAGAGGTTTCCTCTCCACCCCGCATCCCCATCCCGATCCGGTCCCGGTCCCCCAGCCGGAGCTCGGTGCGCGGTACTTACATGGTTTGTACGGCGGCTGGCTTCTTTCCTTCCCGGTCCCGGACGCACATGCAACTTGCTGCCTTTCCCGAGCAGTAACATCCACGAAAAAGACACCCCAGCCTTCTCTTCTGCCTCCCGGCCAAATACTGGGAGGTTGACTTTAGAAAGCTAGAATCCTGTGGGAGGCAAGGGCGCGCCGGGTGGACAGGTTTTCCAGAGGGGAAGGAGCAGAGATATTGCAAACTCTTATGTTTCTGCTGTTGCTGCTGCTGTTGCTGCCGCTGCTGCTTCTACTGCCGCCGCCGCTACGCTGAGCTCCAGCTAAGGAGGGAAGTGGACGCGCCGGGGCGGCCGGGATCACACGCAGATGAACAGATCTCCCTTTGGCAGGCAAGGCACGCACAGCCAGCCTCCTCCCCTCACTCTTCTCCCCTCCCCCTTGCACCCCGTGGGACCCCGCCGCAGACAGAGCGCGAACTGAGGCGGGCGGATGAGGACATTCCTGGAGAGCTGGGAGGACTGTTTGGGGGGAGGGGGTGCAGGAGGCAGGGAGTGGGCTTTCAAACCCCCTCCCGAATGGGAACGCCTCTCAGTTGGGGAATAAGGAGTCTAGTAGTCTTCCCGTACTCCCCCCACCCCCCCCCACCCCCACTTTACTAAGCGTCTTTGCTAAGTGGTGGTGGGACGTGGGGGAAGGCAGAAGACGAGGCCGGACCAGAAGACGAAAAAACGGGAAAGTTGGTTGCTTTCTTGTGGCCACCCTAGGGTGTTAAATGAAGACCCGCCCTCATCACCTCTCCCTCTTTACCTGTATGTCTGGTATCCTTGGCCCCCCTTAAGGGATGCTACCAAAAGGCAGCTCCTCCAAGTTCCAGGCAAAGGTTGAATCTCTTGTCTTTACAAGAATTGCCTACTGACAGGGCACTTAGAACCCTGGTACTTTGGAGGGGCTCTAAGACCTGGGTGTGTATTTCAGAAAGGAAGAGGAGAGTGGGAGCTTTGTTTGCGGGTGGTCAGCGACATCAGCAGCCGCCTCTGGCAGACAGCTATGGAAAAGGTCAAGGGAAGGAGCTACTGGCACATAGTTTCCCGGGGCAGAGTCCGTCCACTTGGGAACATTTCCACAGGCGTGGCTTACCTGCGTAATGGCACGAAATTAGAGCAAATCTACGCTTTTCAGGGCTGTAGCTCTTGAAATCTTCCAGAAGTTAGCTCTAACCCTTCTGGAAATTGAGTTAAATTTTAAAGGAATAATTAACTATAGTTTGTGAATTCTCAACTGAAGGCTTTAAAAATCATCTGTGAACAGAAAAACCTTTTCTGACCTGGAATAAACTCTATCAGGTTGTCAAAAGCCATGAAGGAGCAAGTATATATTAAAAATACAAATGCAGATGTATCTCAAATATATAATTGCATGTCTTTTAAAAATTGGAATATTTGATTGCAAGTTACCCTGAAATAGTGGCCACTGAGTTTCTCATCAACAGAAGTTTGAAATATGGGTTCTTTTGGTTTGTTTTTTGTTTTGCTTTGTTTGGTTTTCTCAAAAGGTTTTGAAATGGTTATTTCAACAGTTTACAAGAAATTTTTAAAAAATTAAAAACCTATTAAATTCCATGGTAGTACAAGTAGACTTTTCCCTGAGGTTCATTTTTTTCTCCCCTTAAGATATTAATAATAAATAATAAGATTAGAAGTGTACACATAATATATTTGAAATATAAGGAAATGTGAGTCTACATTGCAACTATTGACAGTAAACAGCAGGACCTCCCATTTAGTTTACCTAGTGCACAACCCCATAGAGTGACCAGCCTGTGTCTTGGTCACTCTGAGGAAATGTGACTCAGTACTGAAGAGCATGAATCTTTGGAATGACACAGGAAACCCTGGGTAATCCTTTAGTTCCTCCTGTCCCCTCAGGCTGCAAGAGGAGAGGAAGGCTTTATCTGAAAGGACTAGCCACAGAACCTTTGGCCAATTTAGTAGAATTTAAAGATGAGTAATTTGCAATCTGGCTCCCTCTTTCTTCCTGTTACACCAACCTTCAAGGACTCTCTTTTGAGCCTTTTCTTGCCCTCTTCCCATCTAGCAAAATGGAAAATTGATCTGCTTACACTTAAAAGCCAATAATTTGTTGTCCTAGATGAACCTGAGAATATATCTCAAAGCCCTAATTGTCTCTTCTGATTTGTGTTTCTTTCCTGAGCATGTGACTGAGCAGAGATGGACATTTCTAGCTTTGGAGGCCACCTTGTGAGTTGGAGAGGTTGGAAGCTCCTGTGTCCTTTACTGGAACTAGCTGTACTTCAGAGACTGGTCTGCCTCTGCAACAACTGTAGTCTCTGTTGGAGTAGATGACCACTGTCCGGAAGGATGAGCCCAACCCCTAGTCTGGCTTGTGAGAAAGCATGATCTTTAGAGGGAAGTATTTGAGCAGTGAAAGTGAAATCTCAATTCACCAGCCTCGAAAAATACTTTGGTTTAATGTTCTAAAGGTTCAACATTGGAGAAATATACAATGGTAGTTTTGTTGCTGCTGATGTTATGAGTGTTGTGTTAAATATTCTTTTTGAGTAAAGGAAAGAAAGGGCTTCCCACATCTGATTTACATTGAATACCTTTCTTTTCTTCCATTTTAGAGAGACTCTAGACATGAGTCAATCCTAAACTTCAAGTGATTCTCCTTGAGTCTCTAGGGGAGGGCATAAAGAGCCAGAAAGTGCATGAAAAGAGAGTATGATTCTTGTCTCTAATGTTACAGGTCCAGTTCAGTCTATTTCTCAGAAGACAGAATCTGATCTCTTTGGAGAGAAAGAAGGTGAGTACCCCAGTAGTGGTTTCCCTGGAGGTGCTATTGTTCATTCTTCTTTTCTGAAGAGAACCAGTGACATCACTGGGTAATGTCTTGATTTATGCTTGAATGGTAGGAAATCATTAGCCTCATAACCTCTTCCAGAGTCATTGAAGTCCAGTGGTAAGACAAAGAAACAAGATGACTTGTGATGGCCCAGAATACAACGGATGACCTAGGTGTCTTAGAAGTCTGACCAAGCTCTAAGCACTCCACTGTGCCTACTTCAGCCGTTTTCATGACAGTTAGAACAAATTTGTCCTCATCTACCCTATTTGGTAGGGGGATGTCTTCATATGGTTGGGGAAGATATCCTCCTAATTCACCAACAGGTTTGAGGTCCGCTGGTTACTTTCAACCTGGTTTAACCCATATGCCAGGGTGTAGTCACTGCACATGCTACAGCTTTTTGGAGCCACAGGTGAGACTTGGGTGACAGGTGGATACCAAGAGTGGATGAGCAGCCCTGAAAAGGGCTCACCAAGCCCTCACAGCAGAAGAGCCAGTCCTCACTGAGCACCCCATACACCCCTCCCTGGAGATAGCCATAGTCCAGGTCCAAAACTCCATGGCCATTACTCTGTCTATTGAGTGACCTAGCTGCAATGTAATGTTGTTAAATAGTAGCATTTCAAAGAAGAAAAGCAATATCATCCCTATACTCAAGAAATTCATAATCTACTAGAAGATAGGGCATATATACAAGTAAATATAATACAAGATAGATTATGGTGGAGGCAGTTAAGTGGTACAATGGTTAGGGTGCTGAATCAGGAGTCAGGAAGAATGAAGTTCAAATTCAGCCTCAGACTTTTACTAGTTTATGTGATCTTGATTATGTCACTTAACCTCTGTTTTCTGCAGTTCACTTATCTGTAAAGTGAGGATTGGTTAGTTGGTTGTTGTCCTTCATTCTTGAAGAGGATCAAAACAACATCACTGTGCTAAAGTTAAATTTCAATGTGTCCAACTGTGGTTGATCAGACCAATATGAGTTCAGAATACTCTATCACAAGTTGGGTACAAATAGTCTGTGTGAATATTTGGGGTGGATTCTCCAAATCTGCACATTCTGCCTTTCCTTTGAGCTGCTTCAATTCTGCTTTGCTCATAGAGCATAGCACCTTCTCTGATGAGGGCATGCCATGCTGAGAGTCCTGTGCCAGTGTCTCCCATGTCACTCAATCAATTCCAAAGTTCTTAGGAGACACCTTGAGAGTGTCCTTATATTGCTTCTTCTAACCACACTGGATTTTGTGTTGTCTATAAGTGTGCACATTCCATGTACTGAAGGTGAGCGGATTCATCTTTGCAGAAGTTTTTGTACATTTTTGTGTGTTTATGTGTTTCAACTACTACATGGGATTCCTGTCTGCCTTGGTAATCAGGCCCAGTTTGGGTAAGCAAACAATTTTTAGGTCACTCTTTCTAGCCCCTTCTCCACACCAGGAAGTGAGCAGTTCGATCCTTAAAAGGCTGCTCAAACACCCAGGGGACTGCTGAATTCCACTGCTGCTTCCAGTAAGAAGACCCTTATAGCCTGGGCTGCCTGTGGTCAGGGTTGTGACTACAGCCACCAGTATATCTGGACCTGCTGCTTCATCACTTGCCTGTTGCCATAGGACTTTGAGATATGTAAAAATGGTATGAGTGATGTTTTTTGATTAATGTGTAAATTGGATTTAAATGAGGCAGAATTGCACAAAGTTGTTGACCATTCTCTCTCCTCCAGAGTCATCACAGTCCAGCAGTAGTACAGAATCAGGACAACTGCTGATGGCTCGAGATGCAATGGATGATTTTGGCGTCTTTGATGTCTAACCAAGCGCTAAGTGCTCCACAGCTCTTGCTTCAGCTGCCTTCATGGCAGTTGGAGCAAATTGTTCTTATCTGCCCACCACACTAGAATTCTTCACATGCTTGGGGTAGACACTCCCCTAACTCACCAACGGGTTTGAGACCCCTCAGTTACCCTCAACCTGCTTTAAACCTGTTTGCTGGAACAGTTTGCTGGGGTGTGACCTCTGTGCATGCTACAGCTTCTTGGAGTCACAGATGAGAGTTAGATGGATCAGGTAGACACCAAAGGTGGAAAGCAGTCCCCGAACCAGAGGTACTGATCTTCCCTAAATGGGAATAATCACTGCACCAACTTCCTAGCATTCTTGGATCAAAAGAAATAATATGTGCAAGGTGTTTTGTAAACCTTAAAATACTATATAAATGCTAGCTATTATGACAACTTATAAAGGACAGATTGAAACGAAGTATTCCAGGAACATTTTAATGTAATTATTGTTAAAAGTCCTGTGGAATTGGAAGGAGCCACGGGTGTAAAGTTCACTTTGTATTTCTCTTTGTTTCAAGGGTTGCCATTAGCATCATCACCATAACCAACCTGGTGTTGGGAAGCCTTTCTGTACTTTGTAAGGTTGACTGGCCCTTGTAAAGTAGATACAGCCTGTAATTGGGACCATATTCAAAAGCTTTCCAGATTGGCAGAATTTAGCAGGAAATGTGCTTCCCTGACATAGCCTTAGAGCCATACCATGAAACATCAGAACAGGACTTTTGTGAAGGTATGACATTGACAGTGTCTGAAAAAGGGAACAGAGCATGCTGGGAATCACAGTTTATAGGTTATGAATAAACATTCTTTTCATTGTTAGAAATCCAAATGTGAAATCCTTGTCCAAAGACCAATGATGAAATGAATGATATTTATATAAATTTTATCAATGTCAATTGATTATATTTGCCTTATATGTAACATATACTATACATATATAAAACTATATAAATATAGTTTCCCTCTGGATAGAACCCCAAGTTATAACAAGAACATTGTAGCTGAATGGAAGGAAGGCTCACAAATTTTCCTCAAAGAAGCAAACCCAGGAGTAGGCAGCACTGGTGTATCGAAAGGCAACAAAAACATAATTACATAAAACAAAGCAAACAAACAAAAAACTTGGTTATCTCACCTTGTGTTTCTCCTGAGGAATCTAAGTAAAGATTCTCTATGAGGATAATTGCAGTTTATGTGCCAAAATCTGTGGCAGAGGATGAAGATGAAGAAATTAGGAAGAATGTGGCAAGATCCTACAAACCAAATCTAAAAGTACCTTGAAACTCAGTGATTTCACTGTGAAGATGGGTAGGCCCAGGGGAGGATAAAGAAAAGCATTTTAAGCTAGGATTCAGGATTGAAAATGAAGGAGGTCAAATCATTCATGTTATGAATATTTTCTTAAAGGAGAGAGTTGGAAAGTACTAGATGAGGCAAATACAAATCTAAATTGCTGAATGTGAAATTGACTATATTTTCATAGACAAAAAATAACTGGTTATTGACATCGGACAATTTCCAAATCAGCTGTTTATTTACAGGCAGATAGATGACTTGCTGGAGGGAGCAAAGTTCAAAATGAGCACCAAATTGATTGATTGAATTTTTAAAAAGGCATGAATTGAATTCACTTACAAAGTCTTTAACCTGACTTATTTAAATAAGCTGCTGATGCTGAACAATAGGAAATGGATAAAAGTAAGCTGGTTTTGATAATTTCTTACAGAAGTTTCAGTAACATAAAGCAGTCATCACAAGGTGACAAAAAAACCTCAGTAACCATTTCATTCAAGAAACACTTTAACTTCTTAGGGAGAAAGACAGGGTAGCTAAGGGCAAAACTGATCAAGAGGAGCACTTCTTAAACTGTGGGCTGCAATCCCATGTAGAGTCACAAAAAATCTGGCAATAGTAAAAAGTTTCTGAATAAGCAACAACCAAAAATTAATTCAAAATCAAATGAATAATGAATCTGAAGTGTTTCTGGCAGCTGCTTGCCCACATTGCATTGGGCAACTTTCCTGCAGCCTTGTTTCCAAAAAAAATGCATGCACACTTTACACTGCTCATGACCTCAGGCCACAGGCAACTAATGTTGCCAAAACACAAAAAAAGGGGTCCTGAGTAGAAAAAGTTTAAGAAGCTCTAAAGCCATGCAGGAACAGCTTTCCAGAGGACTACTGCTATGAACAGCTTTCAAAGTTCTGATTACATAGTATAGTGAACTCTCTATTCAATAACAAATCAGAGTAAAACATTCACAGAAAATTAAGGTATAGCATTCACAACATTACAACTTATCACAGGAAATCAAAATATAGCATTCACAATGACATAATAACTCAACAACTTATCACTAAAATGGCCACATAGTTTTCACCAAAGTGGTCACGTAGTTTTAAACAAAGTACATTCATTTAGTCAATCACAAAATCCTTAATTCAATCACAAAGCACAAAAGTCAAAGTTCTTCACCCCTATCTCACAGTAAATCATAATCTTCTCAGTCAGTACACAATATCCAAGTAAAGTCTTCTTTCAGCTTGTCTTGAGGCTGGCTCTCAGCTTCCATGGTTCCTCTTCCATGGTCCCAACTCCAACAGTCACCTGGGTTCAAAGGTAGGCAGCTCCCAGCTCCTTTTCCGGTTCTTCATCCAGTTCCTGTTCCACATTGAAGCTCACAGTGTCCAGTCCACCTCGAGTCCTTCACAGTTCCTGTTTCTGAGAAGACAAAGCTTGACAGAGCCACAATAATATTCATACATATTGCCAGCACCATCATCAATTCACTATATGCCTGAAATCAACTCAGACCCACAAACAAGGTCTAAGAGGTCAGCACAAATCATCAGTAAAATCCCAGGACTTCCAAAACCCTCCTCCAGGACTTCTGTAAACATACAACCAGAAAATCCTCATTCAGGGCTTCTAGTAAGGTTCCAGGACTTCTGTACAAAGTATCACAAACAAACATCAATGCAGACAGAGCAGACAAACAGAGTGCCGGGATACCACAAGTTTTCTCCTTCTTGATTCTGCCACCACAAGAGTCCTCCTCTCAGTTTTTCTTAATTCTTAGTTCAGTCTTCAGTCCAGCAGCAGTTGCCCTGCCTCCACAATGCTTATCCCAAGAAGTTCTGTCTGTCCAGCTTGTGTTCTTCCTTATATATGGTCATTAGCTCCTCCCCTTCCTGTTGCAGGAGTTCATGAGTTCTAGGCTTCACAAGTTGTGGGGTTCACATGTTCTATTTCTTAATAGATTTGATAGGAGGCTCAAAAGAAACCTGAACTGAAATAAGGTGTTAATTCAATAGCTGAAAGAAGGTGTTAACTACTTCTGTGTTTGCCCTGATCTGGAGTACGTATTCACTTGTAAAACACTATGGAAAAACACAATGTGAGATTATGAGTTTGCTTCACAGAACATAAAAAAGGGAATAGAAATAAAAAAGGGAATAAAATGAGTCCACAAAAAGTTTTGTAAAGCAATAAACCAATAAGAACCATCCTAAGGAACAATAAAAAGATGGAAATGGGACTAATCTGTCCATTTTTCTCATCAGAGGAAATATTTGGGTTTCAAAAACTCAGTGCCTGATGTATATATGTATATGAGAAAATAGAAATGCCATACTTAGTAAACACAGAACAAATCTGTGCTGGAGGCAACACAGTCTTGAAAGCATTTTGGGATTGATTTTCAAGAGATCCAAAGAGAGGAAGCTATTAAATAACTTAGAAAAACAGAGTAGAATTGTCACTTCCCCCTTAACAAAAAGATGATCTAAAGGCCATCAACAACTAAAAGACCCTCCAGATAGCACCTATTTGAGAATGACATTGTCATCAGTTCCAGATTGTCTTTAATTCCAGTATACTACAAAGTCTCTTAAGTCACATCCATGAAAACTCAAAACTGATTGCAACCCATCCATTCCTGCCATTACAGACTCAGGTAATTTAGGTCTCTAATTGGAATGGAATGAGACATTCATTATTTGTTGGTTAACAGAAAGAGGTTTATTTAGCCATAGGATGGGGAAGCAGATTCATCCAGAGCAGAGAAGGGATATTCATCCAGGATAAAAGATTGATTCAGTTTATTACAATTTTCATTGCTGCTCATGCTGCTGGTCTATAGTTCCAAACTGGCAGGAGGAACTCCAGTACCTTATGCCCTGAATATTTTGTATGTAGTTAGCCAAAACTTTGCATCAATGGCCTGATCCTTAGTCCTTGGAGCCAATTAAATCTCAGTGACATTTTCAATGCCTTTTAAGGAAAAATTGCCTTTACTTGCAAGAGGAGTGGGAAGGGGGATTCTGGGATTTTGTCCATCCTATATTACTCTTGTCTATATATCCCCTTAAATTCATCACAAAAGAACCATACAAAATTTGGGGAGCCTTTCTATTTCTGTTGACATTGTGAGCATGCCATTGGTGCATTCAGGCTATCCATCAGTTATCCTTTGCTCTTATCAACACATTAGTGCATTTTCTTTTTCAATTATACTTTTGATGGATAACATACTTTACACTGAGTCTTCTTAATTTCTTTTGTCTACTGTGTAGCACACCGCTCATGTCCATGATATACCTATCACCCCTTATCAGACTTCAATTCTTAGAATACTATAGTGTTTCATGGCTCACAGCCATATAACATCACAAGAAGAATATTGGTATAAAAAATGGTTCTTTATTTCAGGGAGAAGCATGAAGTTTTTCAAATGATTTTCCATTTTTCTAAAGGCAATCTAGCTCACTTTCCTCCTGTTTAATTCTAGGGCCAACTCATTGTCAATTTGTAGTTTCTGTCTAAGATATATATAATGATACATGAACTCTATTGATTGCCCATCCAATTTTGTGTCATTGTCTGGACAAGAGGTATTCTTTATTCACTTGATTTTTCCCATATGAATAGCAAGGCCAAATTATTTTCATTAGTTACAGATCTCATTTAGAAGAACCTGAAACATTTCAGGGAGTTACAGAATCAACAAAATCTCACGTGCAAATCTAGATACCTCATCATCTCTAGGTAATCAAAGTGGAATAAATAAGTAATAGGAAAAATCAGCTGAACCTTATAGAATCACAAATATTCATGGAAAGATAGAACAGATAGAATCCTTGGACTATCTAGTTTAATTACCCAATTTTACAGATGAGAAACTGGATCCTACAAAGATGAAGTGAATTCTTCAAAGTCACATATGCAGTTGGTGACAGAAACTAGAACTGGGTCTGATTTTTAATCTAGTTCTCTTTAAACTATATCATGCTGCCAGATGGTGTCATACTTTGCAAAGTTATATATTAATCTTAGTTTCCTTCTAGAGTTCCTGTACCTACACTTTAATTGGCAGTATGAACAAGAATTTTAAACTTCCATTAGGATATCTTCAAAAAATGTACATTGAGTAATTTACATATCCTAGTGAGTTCTGCTGCTGCACATTTCTACTCTGGCTCTCTAGCAAAAAGCAATGCCTTTTTCAATTTACCAAAGGTGTGTCTTTGCTCTAGCATAGAGAAGAATGACTTCAGCTGTCACAGTTTGGCATTTCTCTCTTGGGAATTTGAGCAATAGCTTCAATGACAGCAGATTTTGATGTGGGAGGTCCTACTTCAAAAAAAAAAAACCTTCAAAATACTGTCACTCTTTTCGGTGTAGAGGTAAAATGATGATGATATAGTCCTTCTGGTCCATTCTGATCTGTTTCATGCTGGGCAGGCCTTGTCTCAGTCATCATTAGCCAGTAGAGCAAGGGAGCCCCAAAAACCATCATCAACAGGCACAAGAGAATATGTGGGGATGATATTTCTTGAAGCAGATTCCAAATACCAGCATTGTGTATTCTGTTGAAAACTGTGGGATAGATGAACTCAAATTCCTCTATGACTCAATTTCTGTCAAAATTCCAGTTCAGTCTCTTCATTATTCTTCATCATCCAGTCTCACTGCCTTAGATCCAAGTGGCACATCCATACTACTTCATGCTGAATCTTCATTTCTACATTGTTTAGACTTATTCCTTCTCAGACCCATTCCAGACAGTTCAGACAACTCAAAGTACACTTCTCTGAGTCCTTCCTCCCATCTGCAACAAACTTTTATATTCCTGAACTTTTCAACCATTATTTCTTTTATCTCATCATTTTGCCTTAAACTTGGCATTCACCTGAGGAGACTATAGCCTTCTTGGTTCTCTCCTCCTCCTCCTCCTCCTCCTTCTCTTATTTGTCTCTTGAGGATCCTGTATGAGGGTCAAAAAGCAATGTTTAAAACTGAACATGGAACAACTAATTGTTTGGTTTAAGATTGGAAAAGAACAAGGCTGTATATTATCACCTTATTTATTTAACTTATATGTAGAATACATAATGTGAAATGCCAGACTGGAAAAATCAAAAGCTGGAATTAAGGTTGCTGGGAGAAGCATCAACAATCTCAGATATGCAGATGATACCACTCTGAATGCAGAAAGTGAGGAATTAAGAAACCTCTTGATGAGGGAGAAAGAGCAGAGTTTAAAAACTGCCTTGAAGCTTAGCATCAAAATAGCTAAGCTCTTGGCAACTGGTTCCATAACTCCCTGGCAAGGAATGGAAGAAATGGAAGCAGTGTCAGATTTTTATATTCTTGGACTCAAAGATCACTGCAGATGGCAACGGTAGCCCTAAAATTAAAAGACCTTTGATCCTTGGAAGGAAAGCTATGGCACATATGGATAGCATATTAAAAAGCAGAGAAATCACCTTGCTAGCTAAGGTCTGTATAGTCAAACCTATGGTTTTTCCAAAAGCAATGTATGACTGCCAGAGTTGGCCTATCAGGATTGTGTGTATATATAATTTTTAGACTATATATACATATAGGTAAGTATATATGCATATATATGTGCATATATATGTATATGTGTATATGTATGGGGAGAGGGAGAGGAGAAAGAGACAGAATGAACATCTTAGGGCCAGAGTTAAAGCCATTTAAGTAAGAGAGGGAGCGTAGACAAAGAACCAGCATATGTATTGAGAGACGGTTGTGATTTGATCATTTGGTTGTTAAACCCTTAATATAGGCCTTATTGTATAGACAATGCTTTCTATGTGTGTTTTTTTTAATTCTAGCTTTTTAATTTTGATTTTACAGTCTCTGCAATTTCATTGGTGGAAAGAAGTCTAAGTGAATAATCTCCTTTGACCACCTTAGATTGCAAGTCAGGATCTGTTTTACAATGTATAGTCTTAGAGAGTTGTTCAGGGCACTCAGAACTTAGGTGCCTTGACTGGGGGCTATTCAGACAACATGGATCAGATGTAACAGGTCTTCCTAACTCCTAGATCATTTCTCTATTCTCTACACAACACTGTTTCTCTAGAGGCATTCAATAAATGTTTGTTAAGTTGAATTAAAAGAAGGGAACTTGGAAAGAGTGAGAAAGTCTATTGATTGCTTGGAATACTGGATAGTAGTACAGAAAAAAATGATTCAAGGAACATGTTCCTTTACTCCATGTTCCTTCATGGAGTAAATTAGACTATGTTGAAAGGTTGATGCAGTGATGGAATGGGAGAGAGTCTTGAGTGAATCACTGAATTCATTAGCAAGTACAGAGCTAGAACCTTAGTTGTACATTGAGATCTTTGAAGGAAAGGCATATTATGGATTAGTTAGTGACCTGGATCATAGTACTCTCCCCTAATCATTGAAAATACCAACAGAGAAGTGTGTAATGAAGGGCAACAAACCATATTTTGTTTTCCATAACCTAAATAATATGTCTTTTGAATTTCTTCTAGTTCTCCTTTGGAAAGAGAGCATTTGGGGAAAGAGAGTAACCCAAGGCATGGAGCATATCTGTCAATAAACATTTAAGTGTAGTCTATGTGCTAGGCACGGTGCTGAGCACTGAGGATACAATGACAGACAAAGGACATTTCAGTTCTCAAGGAACTCACAGTTTAAGGGAAGGAAAGGGAATAAAGCATTTATTAAGCACTTGCTATAAGCTATACAAGTATTATTTCATTTGGTCCTCACAACAACCCTAGGAGTTAGTTGCTCTTTTTATCCCCATTTTATAGATGAGGAAACTGAGACAAATGAGATTATGTAACTTGCCTGGGCTCACACAGCCAGTAAGTGTCTGAGGCCATATTTGAACTCAGGGTTTCTTAATTCCAGCCAGGCATTCTATCTACTGAGCCACCTAGCAGTCTGATGAGATAGACAACATGAAAATAACTAAGTACAGACCTGATGTATCAAGGACAAATTGGATTTAGGCTCAGAAGAATGTTGTTCAGATTAAAGAGAACTAAAAGGCCTCTTGTGGAAGGTGGGACTTTAGCTGAATTAAAAAGGAATACAGTCTAAGATAAGGGGAAGAGCATTTCAGGCATGGGAGGAAGCCATTTGTTGAAAATACTGGGAGTTAGGAGATGGAGTGTTGTGTGCAAGGAACAGCCAGGAGACTGATATCATTGGATCACAGCATTCATGGAGGGGAACAAGATGTAAGAAAACTGGAAAGGTAGGATAGAGCCAGGTTATGAAGGATTCTGAAAATCTGAAGATGTCATATTTAATTCTGGAGAAAATAAGGAGGCACTGGCATTTATTGAATGGGAATGGGGATGACATTGTCAGACTGGCACTTATGAAGATCACTTTGACAGCTGAATGGAGGATGGACTGGAGTGGGGAAAGACTAAGGAGGGAGCCTACCTGTCTGGGTATTACAATACTACAGACCACTCCAGCTCTGCCATAAGTGCCTGGGCTTCTGGTTGGTGAACATTCATCATAACTAATCTGATGAACATCCATCTTGCTGAATCTTTATAGCCATCTTTCTGTGACACCTCACCTTCCACCTCTGCCTCTGAGAATAGTAATCAAACCAACATTACCATTCCTAGAAAGGGCATGACTCCACTCACCAACTCATTGTGATTTCACTTACCAGAACATCACTCCCCAATCACTTCCCAATGTTTGTTGTCTTTCCTTATTAGAATTTAAGTTCCCAGAGGACAAAGGTGGTCTTGCTTTTTATATTTGTATCCTAGAGCTTTTCCTTTCACAGATTTTCTCTAACGTAAGTGGAAAAAAATTAGTATTATATTATCAATTTTACATAGAGAAAAACCAATCATAACTAGTGACTTCTGTTCTGAGATCTTATCTTTGATCCCGTAATCATTTTGTATGACACCTGTTCATCTTCTGTGTATACTTATGTTTTTAGAACCACAATTCAATGGTTTTATAACTGCATTTGCAATCTCAAAATCATATTAAAGTAAGCTTATTTATTAAGATTTATATCTCATCTTTTGTGTGTTTGATAGATTCAAAGCCCCCTTTTACATGTACATGCTTGTGTAGTGATTTACAATTTCTAAATGTATTAATTTTAAGAGTATAAACATTGGAGACTCTCATGCATATTATAGGTTACCAGCTGCTAGGAATTTTGTATGGGTTATTCATCTAAAGTTTGCAAATGACTCCAGCAATGTAAAATGTGGTATAATTTCTACCCATTATTATTTCATGAATGAAACTAGCACATAGAGAATTTTAAACCAATAATTTTATTCATAAAAAGAAGAAAAAGGTATTAACAGAACTAAATGACCTCTGAATTGAAAGCAGATCTCAGCAGCATGGTAACAGAATATAAAATATCCCTAGCATTACTGCTTATAAATTACTGGTCTGAAGCCCAGTGTATATTTACCTAGTTTGAAAGTAATATATGATTGTTTGATAATAAATTGCTGTCATATTTCTGTTTCTTTTAACTTGTTTTTGTTTTCTATGAAGACCAAACACTATCTTGGCTTTTTGATGACGCCATTACATTTTCCCTTCCAAATTGTGTAATAAACTGCTGAATTTAGAAAGCATGGGTGAGCATAATGAGAATATACATTTATACTGTGACATGTAAACATACTTTACAGTTTACAAAGTGCTTTTCTCACAACAGTACTGTGAGCACATAATTCTGTCTGTAAGATGATGGGCAGGTCACTGCTTCTCCATGGTCCTATAAAAAAGGGGTTGGACTAGATGGCCACAGGGATTCCTTCCACTTTAAGATTTTGTGAACCTATGCTCTCATCTGATAGATGAAAAAACTGAACCACACCTAATAATCTAATGAGTCTTGCTCTCTGGAGAGCTACTAAAATATTTTTAAACCCTTGGTAGTGAAAAGGGGATGAGGAGCTTTTAACAAGATTAAATATATTAGCAATAGAAAAGCGATTTGTTAGGAAAACTGTAAAGATAACTATACTAGAGGTTCAAGCTGGATGATAGGATACTATGAAGTATATGAAGATAATTATGTTTTACAAGTTTTACCCATAATGCTTATTGTATTATTCATTTTGTACAGTGTTTATTAGCTAAATGCTTGCTAAAGTACTTGACACATAGTAATAAATACTTTTATTATTGCATTTATTAAAGAATTTATTAATACTTGTTGACTTAACTTGACCTGTATAATTCAAAATTAAATGTGTTTGAGTTCCATATATAGTGAAAAAAAACAACAACTCTCCATCAGAAATTGCTAACGACACCGCATTCTCCAGCATGGAGGGACTCTAATCTCACAAGTAAAGAAAAAGAAAGCATGTCTGGCAGAGAATAAAGAAACTTTAAACAGCAAGCTAAAAGCAGCTGAAAACGACACCTGATAGATTGTGATTGATTGATTTAATAGCCAGAAGGAAAATAATGCTTTTATTGGTGACTAATGAAATGATGGGAAACAGAAGGTGACAGAAGAAATACAAATGTTACCTGGAGATCTATAACTGAAACTCTGAGATTACACAAACCGCATTCAATTTTAAGGACATCTCAGTAATAATTCTTTGTTTTGCTCTGCTTCCCCCACATCCTTGCATTTGTCTTGGGAATATCAGAATTTGACTTGGACGTAGTATACTCCAACAGAGATATCAAACATGAGGCTTACAGGCAGCATGCAGCCCACATATCTGAGTACTGCCCAAACTAGGTTAAATGCAATTTGGAAACATTTAGCAAAAGAAATAAAAATACAATAAAACAGAGATAATATTAGTACTTGGGATTGTTTTAGTCATTATGCATCCTTAGGGATCCTTATGTTTGGTTTAGTGGCCTCCATTTCTATTTGTGTGATACCACAAAAGGAAAAGGGCACTCACTTCCCATATAAGCCCAGCTAGGAAAGTTTTGGAATTAGAGGGTCTGGCTCCAAATTTCGGGGTTAGCCTTTTGTGACTTTGGGCAAGTTATTTAACTTTTCTTGGCCTTTTTTTCCTCATTTGTAAAATGAAGGACTTGGGCTATAGTAACTCTAAGACCCCTTCCAGCTCCAGAGCTGTGATCATAAGTCTTGATTGTCACTCATTCTAATAAGGCATCAAACACAGAATGGGCCTTATTTGATCCAACCAGAAATGCAAAAGCCCATAAAAAACAATATAACTTTTCTTCCCTCTTTGGTGAATCCCACTTCCTCTGGAACTTATAGATTTATAAATTATCTAAGTTTATGAAAAAAGGAAACTATCAATTTTATATTAGAATTTTAGGTATGTGAATTATTAGCAAATGGCTCGTCAAGAGAACAGCACTGTCCCAACATAATGTCTGGGTATAAGCACTACACAGAAAAGAATTTTTAAAAAACACCCAAGAGATGGCGATGAAAACCAGAGGTCCTAGGACTCAGAAGTAACTGTAGAAATGTGAATCAGTGTATCAGGCTGAATGCATGACTTCATTAGTACAGTTCAATAGTCTGGGGAGACATTTCCTGTATCCAGTTGTCCAACACATATGTGCTTCTACCTATTTACACAATGATTAATGCTCATTATGATAACATGAGGCCCTGCCCAAACTAATTCATTTCATGAAGGGTAATTGACTTACATTCTATGAATTCCTGTTTCTTCATGCATAAAATAAACATGTAGTGTTAGATAATATCTAAGGAACTTCCTAAATCTGAAATTCTGTGATTCAATGAACACCTACTATGGGAATAATGTAAATGTTTTGTTTTCTTTTTTATTAAAGTTTATGTTTATTTTTAGTTTACATCATTCATTTCCACAAATTTTCTCCCCATCTTTCCCCTACCCACCACCCCAAAACAGCGATCCCACTGTATACCCCCTCCCCCAATCTGCTCTCTCCTATATCTTCCTCCATCCCCCCCTCCGACTTTCCAGTAGGGCAAGATGGATCTCTAGACTCCAGTGCCTGTAAATCTTATTTCCCAGTTACATGTAAAAAATAATAATAATGAAACATTTTTAAAACATTTGATTTTAAAACTTTGAATTCCAGATTCTTTCCCTTTCTCTCTCATCACCCACCCTTACTGGGAAGATAAGCAATTCAATATAGGTTGTACATGTGTAGCTATGCAAAACTTTCCCACAGTGGATGTATTATGAAAGACTGACTATATTTCCTTCCATCCTATCCCACTCCCCACTTGTTCTATTCTCTACTTTGACCCTGTCCCTTTTCAAAAGTGGATGCTTCCAACTTCCATCCCTGCAACCTGCCCTCCCCTCCTTCACCCCCCCCCTCATCCCCTTCCCCCTTACTCTCCTGTAGGGTGAAATACACTATTTAGTGTGTAGGTCATTCCCTCCCTAAGCCAAATTCAATGAGAGTAAGGTTGGCCCATTCTCATTTGCATTCCTGTTCTTCCCCTCCATTGTAACAGTTTTTCCTTGCCTCTTCTATATGAGATAATTTACCCCATTTTTTCTCTCCCCGTCTCCTCTCATATATTTCTCTCTCACCTCTCAATTTCACCTTTTAAGTATCATCCCTTCCTATCCAACTGGTTCCGTGCCCTCTATCTATGTATACCTGTACACACATATACACACACTCACATATGTATTCATATGCCCCTATACCCTCCTATATAGACATATATAATGTATGTATACATACATTTCTATTCCCTTCAACTATTCTCATACTGAGAAAAGTTTCATAAATTACAATTATCATTTTTCCATGTAGGAATGTAAACAGTTCAACTTTGATAAGTTCCTTATGATTTCTTTTCCCTGTTTACCTTCTCATGCTTCTCTTGCTTCTTGTATCTGAATGTCAAATTTTCTATTCAACTCTGGTTTTTTTCATCAAGAATACTTGAAAGTCCTCTATTCCACTGAATGACCACATTTTCCCCTGAAACATGATACTCAGTTTTGCTGGGTAGGTGATTCTTGGTTTTAATCCCAGCTCCTTTGACCTCTGGAATATCATATTCCATGCCCTTAGATCCTCATTGTAGAAGCTGCCAGATCCTGAGCTATCCTGATTGTGTTTCCACAATATTCAAATTGTTTCTTCTTGGATGATTTTAATATTTTCTCCTTGATCTGGGCACTCCAGAACCTGGATATAATATTTCTAAGAGTTTTCTTTTGGGGATGTTTTTCAAGAGGTGATCAGTGGATTCTTTCAACCTCTATTTTGCCCTCTGATTCTAAAACATCAGGGCAATTTTCCTTGAGAATTTCTTGGAGGATGATTTCTAGGTTCTTTCTTTGATCATGGCTTTCAGGTAGTCCAGTAATTTTTAAATTATCTCTCCTGGATCTATTTTCCAGGTCAGTGGTTTTTCCAATGAGATATTTCACATTGCCTTCTATTTTTTCATTTGTTTGGATCTGTTTAATAGTATCTTGATTTCCCATAAAGTCACTAGCTTCCATTTGCTCCAGTCTAACGCTGAAGGAGTGAATCTCCTCAGTGAGCTTTTGAAATTCTTTTTCCATCTGGCAAATTCGGCTTTTTAAGGCATTCTTCTCCTCATTGGCTTTTTGAACCTCTTCTGCCATTTGAGTTAATCTATTTTTTAAGGTGTTATTTTCTTCAATCAGGTTGTTGACTCTTTTTTCCTGATTTTCTTGCAACATTCTCATTTCTCTTCCCAATTTTTCCTCCACTCTCTTATTTGATCTTCAAAATCCTTCTTAAGCTCCTCTATGGTCTGTAACCAATTCATATTTTTCTTGGAACCTTTTGGTGCAGGAGTTCTGACTTAGTTGTCTTCCTCCTGTTCCATGCTTTGATCCTTTTTGTCCCAAAAATAGTAATCGAAAGTCGGATTGCTGTGCTTGCTTTGCTTCCTTTGCTTGCTCGTGTTGCCATTCAGTTACTTGACTTTTGAGCTTTTTGCCACAGTAGAACTCTGCTTCCAGAGAGGAGAGCTTTGTCCCAAATTGCTGGGCTTTTCTCAGCTGCCAGAGCTATTAGTCGGCTGCCCTCTCTGAAGCATCCACCGGCTCTGGCACCTGGTCACAAATCCCAGGACCTCCACCCTAGACAGAGATCTAGATCCAAGCAGATTAAAGCAAGAGTGATTACCCCTCAGACTGGTTACTTGGTCCCCCTACAATCTGCAGGCCAGGAGCTCTGAAGCAGCCATGTCGCTGTGGCCCCTGCACCTCAGCCTCTTCTCCCTCCAGGGACAGAGGCCGGACCACACTCCCAGACCCCCTGTTCCCAAAGTTCACACTGACCTCTCACTTTGTCTTTGGTATTTATGGGTTGATAATTCTGAAAACTGCCACAGCTGCTGGTGATCCACTCTCCCAAAGTCTTTCTGCTCCAGCTTAGGCTGGTCAGGCCTCCCTGAGGCTAAAACCATGGGCTCACTTGGGGCTGGGCTCTGCTCCCAGCAAGCTGCAATGGACCCTTCCTGTCTGCCTGCTGGGCTGTCTTCTTTGGGACATTTGTTTCTCTCTGTCACTTTATGGGTTCTGTAGCTCTACAGTTTGTTTAGAGTCATTTTTTATAGGTATTTGAGGTGGTTATGGGGAGAGCACACAGAGCTCTTGTGCTTCTACACCACCATCTTGGCTCTGTGAAACAATGTAAATGTTAAATATAAAGTCCCAAATTGAAAAGTAATTCTTTTTTGAATAAAATTTTTGATACAAAGAAAAGATAGGAGAGTTGGTTTAGAAGCAGGATTAGTGGATGAAAGTTAAAGGGAGATAGATTCCAACTTGATATAAATAAATTTCTAAAAAAATGAGTGTGATCTAACAATGGAAGAGAGGTTTCTTTGAAAATTAATGAGCTCTCTATCATTTGAAATATTCAAACTAGGGGCAGCTAGGTGGCGCAGTGAGTAAGAGCGCCGGCCTCGGAGTTGGGATGACCTGAGATCGGATCCGGCCTCAGAAAATGAGCACCCACACATAAATAATGACTGGCTGTGTAATCTTGAGCAAGTTACTTAACCCCAATTGCTTTAAAAAAATTGAAATATTCAAACTAAAACTAGATTTAGCCATTTAGGGGTGCCACTGAAAGAATTCCTGCAATTGGTGGGAAGGTAGATTTGATGACCCTAGGGTTAGATACCCTTCCAACTCTCAACTTCTATAGAAATCAATGTTGATAGTGTCTAGCAGATGCTCTGGGATGTTCTATATCAGTAGATCTATTTTGATTCTTGCATATTTGTTTTCCTTCAGGCGATATTGAAATACAATAATATAAATTATTATGTGTTTTATATGGTTCCATCTATATAAGCCACTCTGTAGTAGATGTGATGTAGTAGATGTATTTATTTATTTTTAGCCTAGAAGCATGCAAATAATTCCCCCATTAAAGATGTTTGAGCAAGAGAATGACAGACTATACCCATGCCTTAGTTTGTATGTATGTGTGTGTGGAGCTTTTACTTTACTTCTTATGAGCCATGAAAAGATCTGAAACCTATTTTTCACCCTGCCTTTATTATCCAATTTTAGAAAATTAGACAGAAAATTATCTGAATTTGAACCACCACACAAAATAAAACATTTTAAATTCACCACTAAACTGAATTATTAAAGAGGTTTTTAAAATAGTACACATTTACATTAGGTCTTTAAATTAGTTGTTGTTCTGCCTAAAAAGAGAACTCTCCTTATGGACCTCTAGAAATGACCTAGTGAATCTTTCCTAGTCCCTTGATTTGGAAATACCATAAAAGTTCCTTGTTCCAGGCAGAACTCATAAAAGACATGCCTACTTATATGAAAGAGAGCTAGCTTTTACATAACGCTTTAAGGTTTGCAAAGCACTTAACATATATTAGCTCATGTTACCCTTACAACAATCTTGGGAAGTCGGTTCTATTATTATCTCCATTTGACAGATCAGGAAATGGAGGCAGACAGAATTTAAGTGATGTGTTCAGAGTCACACCACTAGTAAATGTCCAAGGCTTTGATTGAATTCAGGGTCCAGAACTCTATGCACTGGACTACCAAAGCTGTCTTAGAAGATTTGCCAAATGATTTACATATAATATCTTACATAAACCTCAAAAAAAATCTCATGAGGAAAGTAGCACAGGTATTATTATCATTTTCACTTTTATAGATGTGGAAAAAAACTCAGAAAGATTGCAATATATGTATGGTCCTATAACTAGTAGATGTTAAAGATGTGATTCAGTTTTTCTGCTTCTAAGTATAACACTATCTGCTACACCACGTAGCCTCTGAAGCTAGAAAAAAAGTTTTTGTTCACTTGTTTCAGTCATGTCTGACACTTTGGACCTAATTTGGGCTTTTCTTGGCAAAGATACTGGAGTTGTTTGACATTTTCTTCTTTAGCTCGTTTTACGGATGAGCAAACTGAGACAAAAAGGGTTAAGTGACTTGCCCAAGGTCACATAGCTAGTAAGTATGTGAAGCTGGATTTGAAATCAGGTCTTCCTGACTCTAGGTCCAGTGCTCTAAACATTGTGCCACATTGCTGTCTTAAGGAAAGAGATTAGAGATCATTTAACTGAGTTCCTACCTTAGTCCCTCCTCCACTTAGCTGCCAAAGTGATCATCCTAAAGAGCAGGTCTGATCATGTTATTCCCATATTCTATAAGCTCCCTATCACCTCCAAGATCAAATATAAAATTCTCTGCTTGGACTTCAAAGCCCTCCCTCCCACCAACTTTACAGTCTTCTTATGTGGATTTGGGTACACTGACCTCCTGACTCTTCCTCACACAAGGCCTTCCATCTCCTGACTCTGGCTGCCCCTCATGCCTGGAATTCTTTCCCTCCTCATCTCTGCCTCTGGGCTTCCATGACTTTCTTCAAGTTGCAGCTAAAACCTCACCTCTTATAGAAAGACTTTCCCAAACTCCCCCACCCCATAATTCTAGTGCTTTCTCCTCCATTGATAAACTCCAATTTTTCTTCTATATTTATTTCTTTTTGTACATAGTTGTTTGAATGTGGTCTCTCCTATTAAACTGTGAGCTGCTTGAGATCAGGGATTGTCTTTTACCTTTCTTTGTTTCCCCAGTGCTTAGTACAGTGCCTGGTAAACGCAATGTTTATTGACTAACCTTATTGAGAAATTAATTCCTGAGGGGGAAATGGTAGGTCCCTTGTGGGGATGTGACCGCTCCATCCTAGATTTAACGATAGAGAAGGGGAGGAAAACTGGGTCTCGTACATCCTGCACCCAACATTTTGGGAAAGCAGATTTCACTGAGTTCATAGGAAAGATAAGAAGGAACCATTCGATTAAAATATTCCAGGGGAATCAGCCTAGGAGAGAGAAGAGATGCTATAGATTGAAATTCTGAAGACACAGGAACAAACAATTTCATTAAGTTGGAAAAATGGAATTTGTCTGAAGCAAGTGATGTGGATGGACAAGGGACACACTAACCAACTTATACTTAGAAAGAAAGAAATGGGAGCAAGGCCAAGTAACAAATGAGTTTAAGAGGATGATGTATTCCCATATAAATATATAGTATATATGAATATTGTATGTAAATAGTCTATATACATTGAATATAGCGTAAGGAATGTTAAAGCTCAGAATGAGCTAAAGCTGGTGAAGGAAGCTGAGGACAAAAATAAAGTTGGCTTTTTTTATTTTTTGTGGTGTATTGCTTTTGTTTTTTGTTTGTTTTAGTTCTATTGGGAGAAAAAAAGTGGAGCAAAGAATTGATAGGACCTTTATTTGGAGTGCTTAGAACAAAGCAAAGGCAGAGTTCTCAATTTTTAATTTGTTTCTGTTTTCTCTGCAAAGAAGAATGACCTTTAAACTGGAAATGATAGATTAGAACATGACTAAGGGGAAGTCCTTACCCAAGATAAATAAGGAGAGAGATAGGAGGCCACTTGGCTACTCTTCTTGAATTCAAATCACCTGGCCCAGATCAACTCTATCCCCAGGTCTTACAAGAGATGGGAGGTAAGACTGCAAAGTCACTGACTGATATCTGAAAGATAACGGAAATGAGAAAGATACCATATGATTGGAGAAAGGCAAATAGTAGGGTGTCCCAAAAGGCTTAGTGTAGTTTTAACTTTCAATAGTCTAATAGTTTAATGACTTTTTAGGTACTCTATATTTTCCCAGTTTTCAGAATGTGCAAGGAAACAGAGTCTAGAAGCTATGGGCCAGGAATCTTGATTTCTGCACAGCTAAGTGACGTGATGGTTAGAGCACCGGGCTTAGAATCAGGAAGACTCATCCTCATGAGTTCACATCCGGCCTCAGACACTTACTAGGAGTGTGACCCTGGTCACTTCACTTAACCCTGTTTGCCTAATTTCCTCATCTGTAAAATGGTTTGGAGAAGTGGCAAACCACTCCAATATCTCTGCCCCCCCAAAAAGCTCTAAATAGAGTCATGAAGAGTTGGATACGAATGGTACAACTGAACAATAAAAATCTTGATTTTATTTCTTGGGAGAATTCTAGAAAGGGTCATTAGAAAGATGACTGACAAATACTTAGGAAGGAAGATAGTGCTTACAAAGAGCCTGAATGACTTTATCAAAAAGAAATTTCCTTTTTGGACAAGATCAGTAAATTTGACAAAATCAGTACATTTTACAAGATCAGCAGATGAGGGAAATGCCGTAATTATAATTCACCTAAATTTTAACAAAAGTTTTTAGAAGTATTTCATGCTATTCTTGTGGAAAAGATAAAGGGATGTGGATTAGATGATCCATACAACTGGATGGCTTCAAAACTGATTAGTTGTTAATGTCTCAGTGACAATAGGGCAGAGGATCTCCAGTGGAATCCCTCCAGGGATCTGGACTTCACCAGTCCTATTTAACATTTTTTATCAATTTATCAATGGATAAAGGCACAGGCTGTATGTTTGTCAGATTTGCAAATGACATAAAGTTGGATGTAATAACTAATAACAACTACTACATCAGATGATAGAGTCAGAATCCAAAATGACCTTGATGGACTAGAGGATGGAACTGAATATGATTAATTTTAATTTAATTTTATTTTAAATAGAGGTGAATCTAAAATCCCTTACTAAGGTACAAAAATCAACTCTACCAAAGAAATATGGGGGAGATATATAAAGGCAGTAACTCTTCTGAAAAAAAATCTGGGTGTTTTAGTGGTCCACAAGCTCAATATGAGACATGAGTTTCATGTTGCAGCCAAAAAAGTTAATGCAATTTTGGTTTTTGTTAGGAAGGTGAGAGTTTCCAGGAATAGATAGTCAATAACCCCACTTAATTCTGCCTGTGTCAGACTTCGTCTGGAGTATTTGGGCCAATTAATTCTAGACGCTATGGTTTAAGAAGGGGGCATCAATAGTCTGGAGAATATCCAGCGGAAGGCAAACAGAATGGTGAAGGGCCTTGAGTTCATGACATATGAGGATCAACATAAGGGACATTTTTAGCCGGGAGAAAAGAAGAAGGACATGATAGCTGTGTTTAAGTTTTGAAGAAGTGTCATGTTTAAAAGAGATTAGATTTAGCACAGTTCCTGGCACCTGGTGCTGTTGTTCTCCAATTATTTCAATCATGTCTGACTCTTTGCGACCCCATTTGGGATTTTCTTGGCAAAAATACCAGAGTGGTTTCCCATTTCCTTTTCCAGCTCATTTTACAGATTAGGAAACTGAGGCTAACTGGGTTAAGTGACTTGTCCAGGGCAACTAGTGTTTGAGGCCATATTTGCACTCATAAAGATGAGCCCAGCACTCTCTCCACTGCACCTAGTGCAGTGGATATACTAGGTACTTAATGAATTCTTGTTAACTTGGAATGTCTTGCTCTGATTGGACCAAGAAGAAAGAACCATGAAGAAAAGGTAAACTTGAAAAGGGGTCATTTTGGACTTGATGTTAAGAAAAGCTTCCTAATAATTAATGCTTGCATGGTAGTGACTTTTCCCCTCATTGGAGGTCTTCAAGCAGAAGCTCTTATAGTGGAGATCCTTTCATGTATGAACTAGCCACTGAAGAACCTTCCAATTCTCAAATTCTGTGATTCTGTGAAATTGAGGTACATATGACTATGGTCTAAAAGTTAATTAGTAGTAGAGTCAAGTCTCATAAATAGTTCAGTTTTCTTTACACTACACCAGAGTCCTACTTGCAGCTTGAGGAGAATGTGCTATTCTATGATCTAGAGGTCTTTTCTAAATGGTGAATGTAGTACTATCTTCCTTTTAGTAATCTGAGCCCATAGAGAATCTTGGACTAATTCTGTCTTTCTTGTTGTTGGTTGATTAAAATTCGGAAATATAGGGGTATCCAATGTATAAAAGTTAGAACTAGCTTTGGGAAAACTGTATGGTATCTTAAAAATGGTGTTCCTCAACAAAAAAAAAAAGTCCAAAATGGAACACTTTATAATTATAATGACTGCATTTGTTGATAGAGAAGGGATGAGAAGACAAACCTCCCTTCTTTGCAGAGGCCAAGTACAATGGATATTATATATACTGTCATACTGAATTGATGTGTTAATTTTGGTAAATTGTTTCCCCTCACCCCCTTTCTCTTTTTTATTTTTAATTACAAATTATAGCTTGATGGATAGACAGGAGTCAGAGAGGATATATTTGAAAATGAAGTTAAAACTGAGAAAAAAATTGTTTCTCTGATAAAAACCACATTTCTCAAAATATAGAGAAATGAACCAAATTTATAAAAATAAGAACCATTCCCCAGTTAATAAATGGTCAGAGGATATGAATAGGCAGTTTTCAGAAGAAGAAATCAAAGCTATCAATAGTCACATTAAAATTGTTCTAAATCAGTATTGATTAGAGAAATGCATTTTAAAACAATTCTGAGACACCACCTCATACCTATCAGCTTGGCTAACTCAATAGAAAAGGAAAATGACAAGTGATAGAGGGTATGTGGAAAAATTGAGACACTATTGCCCTGTTAGTAAAGTTATGAACTGGTTTAACCATTCTGGGGGACAATTTGCCCAAAGAGCTGTAAAACTGTGCATGTGTTTTGACCCAACAATGCCACCATTATTTCTATATCCTAAAGAGATCAAAGAAAATGGAAAAGGACATATTTGTACAAAAATATTCATAGCAACTCTTTTTGTAGTGGGTAAGAATTGGAAATTGAAGGGATTCCTATCAATTGGGGAATGGCTGAACAAGTTGTAGAATATGATTGTGATGAATACAATTGTTCTATAAGAAATAATGAACAGTATAGCTTCAGAAACAGTTGGGAAGACTTATATGAACTGATGCACAGTGAAGTGAGCAGAATGAGAAAATGATTATCAACTGTGAAAGACTTAGCTACTCTGATATAAGACAATAATCCAAGACAATTCCAAAGGACCCTTGATGAAGAAGACTACTTACTACCATGGAGAGAATGGCTAAACTTTAAGTGCAGATTGAAGCATACTTTTTTTAACTTTACTTTTCTTGTGTATGTGTGTGTGTGTGTGTGTGTGTTTTTCTTTTGCAACATGACTAATATGGAAGTACACTTTGCATGACTTCACATATATTATAAATATATTTGCCTTCTCAAGGGTTGAGGGAGGGGTAAGAAGGAGGGAAAGAATCTCAAACACACAATTAAAAAAAATTAATGTTATATTTTTATATGTAATTGGTAAATATTTAATGAAATAAAAATATATTTAAAAAAAGAAAATGAAGGTGGTATAAAAGGATAGCAATAAAAATATAAAAATCAAAAGAAAATTATGCTTCCATATAAAATACCAAAGGCCCCATACTGCTTATGTAATTGACAAACTCCCTCTGAACTATTTAGTAATCAATGAATATTTCTAACATTTTTTTTCCATTCTGAAGCTAGAGTTTATTTCATTGGAGTGTCATGAACATCAGTAGATATTTGCTCTAATGACAAATAATGTGAACTTTATTTAACCATTTGCATTCAAGCATTTGGACTTTGATTGGACTTTGATTAAATATACCAAAGAGAAAGCTAAATTGGTCCCATTAATGCAAAGGGGTTTGAACAAATAAATGAATGACAAAGCATTTATTAAGTATTTGCTTTGTGTTAGGCACTATCTTAAGCACTGTGGTTATAAATACAAATAAGCAAAACACCTCCTGTCCTCAAGGAGCATACATTCTAAAGTGGATAGAGACCACACATAAAGGAAAACTAGAAAGGGGCAAGTGATAAAAATATGAGCAAAACAAAACAGTTCCTGTTCTCAAAGAGCTTGCATTCTAATGCAGAAAGAGAACACACAAAGGAGAGTTAGAAAAGGGTAGGAGACACATGCATGGCAGCATGATTTAGAAATGGCTGGGAAGCAATGTGGAGGCCTGGTCACATGCATGAAAAAGTGAAAGTTTACCTATTGGAGCCCTATTCCTATCCCAGAAACAGAGTTCAAGATCTTAGGGGATGTAGAATGAAGAAGATGACCCAAGTGCATGCACCATGATTTAGAAATGACTGGTGAACAGAAAGGAGTTGACAGAGAGAAAAACAAATCTCACACCCTCACTGTTTTTAGTTCAGAATGCCTAGTATATATTAACTCAGCAAGACACCCTGGGGATAACGTTGCCTTTGCAGTGAAAGAACTTAATTGAGACTCAGGAACACCATTCTAGGTTTGACCCATCTGCTAGATTGCAATATAACTGCAAATAATTTAATGCCACACCTTCCTTAACACTAGGGAACCTTAACTTCTGGCTGCCTCAGTTTCCTCATCTGTAAAGTGGGGATAATAATAAATATCTACCTCCAAGGAATATTGTAAGAATAAAATGAGATTTTATCTGTAAACACCTTACAAATCATTAAAAAGCAATATATAAATTCTGTTGTTAGTGTTTAAAAGAGGGGAATGCATTAGCAATTCACAGAGAATATTATGAGGTTTAATTAACATCTACATCTTGTAGCTGTGTGTATTATTATCTAATACAAGTGATAGTATCTGAATATTAGAAAACTTGCTGGAATTGCTTAAATCTGAATAGTATGAAATTCTCAAAGGACCAATTCTGTGCTGGCTGGAATATTGATGAAAAAAATACTGTATTTTTGTTATTTCCAATGTCTTATTCCTATGATTCTCAGATATAAGTAGTATTTCTGACATTTTACTAAAGATGATTTTATTTATCCATGCAGTAGAAACAATAACCAAATTCTCAACTAAAATTTTTCAGCATAGTAAATTAATCTGAACCCTTCCATTTCAGTGATTTAAAAAATTAACATGACCATGGAAAACATACTGAAATAATTTCATTGTGTTCAGTTTAATAATTTTTTAAATATCCATGACATATCTAAACCTTGTTTTCCTCATTTCCCATGACAAAGAAACAGTCTTTACTGTCTGAACACTGCCCTTATTGTTTCTTAAATCTAGTGTTGTTTAATAATGGTAAGGATAGGGAAAACTAAGTAGACTTTAAACCAGAAATGAACTTTTATCATTAAGATTAGCTTGCTGTTAAATCTCCCAGTCTTCAACAAGGGGTTTAGATTGCCCTATAGGAAAGTGTTTTTTGCTTTTTTTTTTTTGGAAGGGGGAAGGTAGGGCAATTGGGGTTAAGTGACTTGCGCAAGGTCACACAGCTAGTAAGTATTGTGTATCTGAGGTCAGATTTGAACTCAGGTCTTCCTGACTCCAGGGCCACACCAAGGATAGCTGTTGCTTCTGTGGTGATATGCCTCTTTAGCCATTCTTCAGAAAGCAGAAATTTCCTTCTGACAAAATTCCTATTAACAAACTTTTACAATTGACCTAAGTAGGGAAGGAGTCTATTTCAACTTAATCATTCAGCATTTCATGCTTATTACCCAAAAAAAGGTATGGAATTCCGGAGAGGTAATTCAGAATGCCTGGCTTTGATTCTTAGATTGACACCAACTAGCTACATGAGCCAAAATGTGCAACTTTTCTGAGCTTCAGTTTCTTCATCTGTACAATGAGGAGGACCAGACAAGATGATCTCTGAGGTCCCTCCAACTGCTAAAAACTATGGAATTTTCAAAAGAGTTCACTGATTGTGATGACTATGGTTTACTACCAACGTAAAAAGAAATGCATCTTGTTCTAGTTGCATTTTGGTTTGTTGAAAGTGGTAGAAAAGAAATTGTTTTCAAATAGACATATCTTTTCTAAAAGAGAAGAGATCTAGGAGATAAAATAATAGAAATAATTATGTATGCATGCCAGTTATAATTATATACATATGTACTGATATGCACCCTTATGTTCATATAATTTATATACACATATGTACATAGAACCACTGCTAGAAAGTAAGAAGATTAGCCTTCAATCTTACTGATGGTTTAGTCTGCTGAAACAAAGTGGTAGCCAATATAATTTTTCAAATGGACATATCTTCTATAGGCTTCTGTAGCAGGTTACAAAACACAATTTTCTGACAAAATTCCTGTCAATAAACTCTTATTGGATGGATTTCAGTGAATTTCAGTGAAAGTTGTTGAATGGAGAAATGCATCAAAAGAGGCAAGAGACAAGAGGTGAGAAAAAAGACAAAAGCAATAGAAAAAAATATATGTTAATTTATATTTTATATATGTGTAAAATATAAAAATATAATTATATAATATATTAAGATAGAATATTTATATATTTCTATATATGAATATTATCTAGTCTAATATAAATTATATATAACATCTATCGTATTATATACTGTTGTAACTTAATAAAAGCGAGACAGAAGATCCCCAAGATTAAATTTAAAGAGTGGATTTTATTACCGAGGAACACCGCGGGACTGTCAGGGTACATGGTCACCCAAATCAGACAGCACTTTGTCATAGACAGTGTGTCAGTTTTATAGAGGTTCCATAGCCAGGTTACATAAGCTGAAATTACAGTGATGTAAGCTGAAACTCCAATGATTGGTCAGTGTATACTTGAAACTACAATTAGTGATTGGTCAGTATACCTTTGAATCTCCCGCTGGTGCGGAAACCCCAGGCTAGGACTCCCACCCACAGATCAATCAAGGGAAAGCAAGGGGTGGGGGTTCTGCCTATTTACAGATTAAGCAAGGTGGAGTGCTCTGTTTTACAAATCAATGAAGGGCTGCCTGTTTTACAACAAGGAAAGGGTGAGTGGATTTGTGTCTGACATTCCGGAAGGGCAAAGTGACAAATCAAAGGGGGAAGGGCAGAGTGGAGCTGGGTCCAATAATACAATATAAATTTTTAAATTAATTATACAATATAAAATATTATATACAACACAAGCATATAACATGACTATATTATATAACGTGCATGTATGATATATTCCTATATTATTTATACATTTTTACATATAAACAAGCATACATATATTATCTATATACTCACCTTCCGGATCTGCTGAGGTCTGAGTCTGCTGGTCTGAGGTAAACAGATCACTCTTTAGTGCTGTCTTCTCATCTGGTTTGGCTGCTCCAGCTACTAAAAGACTGTTATGAGCTGCAGTTGCTGGACTTTGTGGCTCTTTTGACCTTTTGAAGTTCACAAGGTCACAACCTTATCTGTTCTATCTTAATACTCATTTAAGCAGGAGTACATATTCATGACCATATGGAAACCTGGGTGGGGAGATAATTGAGTCACAACATTACCAGATACAGATATTACCTTGACCCCACCTAGAGACCCAAAGCATTTCTTCCTCCTCAGTTGACATTCATCAGAGAAGAGATAAAATGTTAAAGACTACTGCTAGGCCCGGGAGCTAGGGCAGTCTGGTCTCTTTCTCTCCCTAAGGAATCCCTCTGCTCTGCACACACATACAAATTCCTAATCAGTTTTAATCCTTTAGGAACCTGGTCTCTAAAGAAAAAGGTTAGGCTCACTTTTCTCACACTCTTTGGCTCATTAAACCCTACCCCCTACCCCCACCCCTCAGTGTCTTTGTTATTTACTTATATAGTTAGGTTTTGGAGCATATCTGGGGTCCATCTAAAAGTAGGATTAGAAAGGTACCCAATATAGCATAGGAATAAAATATAAAACAAGTATTTGTTTCTAATATTAAAAAAATTGTTAAAAGGTACAAAAAGACTCAGTGTTAATAGAGAAGACTTAAGCAATCAGTAGTTTATACCTTAAAAACTACCATTTTAATCTGCTGGAAGTTTGAGTCATAAACATCAGGATAGTTTGATCAGTTAGTGAGATGGCTAGATAGAGGTTGTTATATTTCACCTTAGTTCTACATTCTCTAAACAACTGCTAGTTCACATCCTTTGCCAATCTAATCTAGAACCTTGGACATTCCAGCTGCTAGGGTTCATTTTTTTCTTCAAGAGCATTGATAGTTCCCAGGGACTACTTCTAAAGTGCAGCCAGCACTGACTGAGGAGCCAGGACTACCAGACCCCTTAAACTCACAAATTTCCAAGCCTAGACCCTTTGATGCCCAGTTTCTTACTCAGGAAAAGAAACACAAAAGAGAAAAGGCATCCAACACTCTCAAGCATATAATAACAACTTCCTCTTCCATATCTCCTTCATAGAAAGTCATTCCCCAGTTGATAAATGGTCAAAGTATATGAACATGTAGTTTTCTGATGAAGAAATCAAAATAATTCATAGTCACATGAAAATATGCTCTAAATCATTTTTGATTAGAGAAATATAAATGAAAACAACCTTGAGGCATCATTTTATACCTACCAGACTGGCTAAAATGACTGAAGGGGAAAGTGAAAAATGTTGGAGGGGATGTGGAAAAATTGGGACACATTCATTGTCAGTGGAATTGTCAACTGACACAACCATTTTGGAGAGCAATCTGGAATTATGCCCAATGAGTTATTAAAGTACCTATATACCCTTTGACTCACCAAATCACTACTAGGTCTATTTCTAAAGATGACCAGGAAAAAGAGAAAAGGACCTATTTGTTTTAAAATATTCATAGTAGCTCTATTTGTGGTGAACTGAAAATTGCAGGGATAGCCATGAATTGGGGCATGGCTAAACAAGTTGTGGTATATGATTTTGATGGTATACTACTCTGCTATGAGAAACAGTGAACTCAGTGATTTTAGAAAAACATGCAGGGACTTGCACTAAATAATGAAGACTGAAATGAGCAGAACCAAGAGAACATTGTATATAGTAATAGCAATATTGTTTTAAGAATGACTTTGAGTGAACAAGTCATTTTTGACTATTATAAAAACCCAAATCAGCTACAAAGGACATATGAAGGAACATACTATTTGCATCCTGAGAAAGAACTGATAAATAGAAGTATGTATAGAATGATTTTACATGTGTGTGTATATATATGTATATATATGCATATATTCATATATGCACATATACATATTTATGTCTCATTGTAGCCATCTCTAGGGTAGGAAGCGATAGAAGAAAAAAAGAGGAAAAAGTGGGGGGAAGAAATTTAGATGATAACTTTTTAAAAAAATAGCAAGTTGTACATAATAGATTTGAGTTTCATGTGCAATCTTTTTTTTTATTGTGTTATATTATAGAAATGCTCCTTTTATTCCATAAATTAAAAATAAAATTAATAAAAAAAAGTTCATTGAGTCATCAGTGCTCGGTGCCCAATTCTATTTGACCCAGCACTTATATAACCTTGTCTTAAATCAGTAGTTCCTTTGGAACAGAACACATGTCTTTTTGGAAGAGGCCAGACAACTCAGGACATTCTCTATGGGATGTTTGTTATAGATCAATTCTGTGGACTTTCCCTGGGGATATATTTAACTTAATCTTTGCTACCCATAGTATAAATTTATCACTACTATAAGATAAAGGAAACTAGTTTGCAAAAATTTTAATAGCCTTCTAAATTTTCATTACCAATTTCTATATTTTTCATTGTAAATGTCTATATGGTAATAGCAGAAATGCAGCTGGTAATAAATTACATCTATAGCTTGAAAAAGCTTCAAACCAGAACCATGTGAAAAATGTCAATTTTTATTCAGGCTATTGATAACTAATTTTTTGAAGTCCTAGGATAATCTTCATTTTTATATACATAAAATCCAATCCAGTAAACATTTATTTGCTTACTATGTGCCAGGCATCATGCTAAGCTCTGGGGATACAATGTATAAAAGGAAAGACAGTCCCTCTCTTTAAGGTCCTAACAACCCAAAGTGGGAGATAACTCAGAGACAGGGGTAGGAAAGTAGAAAGGAGGACACCAGGGAGGTTCATCCAAGGAGTTGAAACCAGACATAGCAGCAGATACTTTTGTTTGAAGTTCAGTCTTTTCAGTCATGTCCAATTCTTCCTGACCCCATTTTGGGGTTTTCTGAGCAAACATACTGGAATGGTTTGCCATTTCCTTCTCTAGTTCATTTTACAGATGAAGAAACTGAGGCAAACCCGGTTAAGTGACTTAGCCAGAATCATACAGCTAGTAAAACCTGAGGCAGGTTTTGAATCCATAAAGATGAGTCCTCCTGATTCCAAGACCAGTGTTCTATCCAGTGTGCCACCTAGCTGTCCCCAAGCAAATACTAAATGAATACAAATAGATGAAGTACTTAAACCATTTCTGAACAGTAATTTAATGAATCATACTTTTTAGTGATTTCACTGGTTGTTTACTGAATAATAAGCAGATATTATAATTATCAAAAACTTCCCACCCACCCCACCCCCCAAAAATCAAAGCCATGAAGGGTTTGAAACCCATATTTAGGCACACTTTGGAAGAATAAGATTCTATGAATGAGAAGGAAAGTCATGCTTCCTCTTGCTCAATGGTGACATCTACTGATTGGAAGTGATGTTGCTTAAGTTTTGAAACAGTATTTGAGTTGTGATCATTGACACAAGTTGCTAAGAGATTTGACAGAAATTCAAGTTGCTAAGAGATTTGAAAGCCCACTTTGTGGGCTTTCTGAGACCTTTGCTTCTGCTTTTTTTACCTGCTGTCTGACTTTTGGTTATGTAAATGTTCACCTGAACCCTGACCTGATGAATAAACTCAGATCATTCAATTTTGCTATTTGTTCATTCATTTAAGCATGCATGCACTCTTTCATTCAGTATATGAGTACACACACACACACATACACACAATGCTAATGTATTAGATACCTTGTAGGACAAAAATGAGGTCATGTTAAAATTCTAATAAACAACTTGCTGCTGAAAATGATTGAAATCATTGTAAAAAATGAGATTAAAATTTATGTGTATGTGTGTATTTGTCAAAGGTTGTTTACTAAAAGAAATAAGAAAGTAAAGAAGAGGAATAAGAAGTGAAGGAGGAGAAGGAACAACAGGAATAGAGAGAAGAAAGAAAGAGAGAAAGAAGGAAAGAAAAGAAAAAAGAAAGAAGGAAAAAGAAAGAAAAAGAAAGGAAGGAAGATAATAAGTATAATGAAATATTATTAATAAAAGTATTTGTTCTGTAAACTTGGACTTACTCAAAAGGCTGAACCCAAGGACCTGGAAGGCCACAGGTTCCCTACCCTTGCTAGAATTTCCAGGAAAATGCTGAAAAAATTGAAAGAAGAAAGGGGAACAGCACTTTCAGACCTCCAAATATTTTTAAAACAGCAATAATGGGAATAACTTGGCACTAGTTAAAACACATAGAAGCAGAAAGGAAACTTTGGGAATAGGATCACACTCTAGTAGCCAGATTTTATGGATACCAGATTCTATCCTTCTTTAACTGTCCCTGCAGATTCTTCCTACAGTTTTGCATGATCTATTACATTGTATGTATTATTACTGTTTAAAATGATGTTTTAAGGGAAAGATCTGGTGATCTAATGGAGATAATTCATAAAAAAACTCATTGTTCACCTGACCAAAAGAAAATCTTTTAGTGCCCTTTTCAATTCCCTAAATGTTATATTACTATTTGTTATATGGTATCTTAATATTGTTTTTACCAGAATGCTAGAATTCTGCCTTTATTCATGCACTGGGTATTCCGGCTAATTTCAGTTAAAAGAAAATATTCTGAGCATATATGTTTTCTCATTGTTTAGTGAAATATTTTTCATTTAAAAATTATCTTTGAATTTCAGTTTTTCTTTTAGTTGCCCTAATAATTGTATAATTTTTAATGAAAGGTTTTTATGTTTGTAAAAAAGTTAAATCTATTTTTGCTTGTGCTTTGTCTAAGATCATGATTACTATCCCTGCTTTCTTTTTTTTAGTGGAAGCATAATAGATTCTGCTCCAGCCCCTTGCATTTACCCTGAGTATATCTCTTTGCTTCAGATTTGTTTCTCGTAAATAGCATATTGTAGGATTCTGGTTTTTAATCCATTCTGCTATCTGCTTCCATTTTATGAGTGAATTCATTCCATTCATATTTAGTTATGATAACTAAGTGCGTATTTCCCTCCATGCTATTTTTCGCTTGTTTATCCCCTCCCTTCTCTTACCATCCACCCAGTCCCTCCTCACAAGTGTTTCACTTCTGTTTTTTGTTTGTTTGTTTTCTTTTGCTTTTTGGAGGGGGGAAAGCAGGGCAATTGTGGTTAGGTGACTTGCCAAAAGTCACACAGCTAGTTAAGTATTAAGTGTCTGAGGCTACATTTGAACTCAGGTCCTCCTGACTCCAGGGCCAGTGCTCTATTCACTGTTCCACCTAGCTGCCCCAAGTGTTTTACTTCTGATCACTGCCTTCCCCAATATACCCTTTCTTCTTTCAATTTCCTCTCCCCCTTCTATTATCTCTATCCCTTCTTACTTCCTTAAAGGGTAATATAGGTTTCTATATCCAATTGAGTGTGTGTGTTATTCCCTCTTTGAACCTATTTTGATGAGAGTAAGGTTTAAGTTTTGCCCACCACCTCCACACTCTGCCCCAATCTTCCCCTCCATTATAATAGCTTTTTATGCCTCTCTCATGAGGAATAATTTAACCCATTCAATCTCTCCCCTCCTTTTTCCAGTCTAATTTTCTTTTAACTCCCTTTATTTTGTTTGTTTGTTTTTTCTTGAGGGGAGGAGGGATAGCATCCCTTCAAAGTCACCTTATATCTTACATCCTCTGTCTACATATACTCCTTCTAATTGTTCTTGTACTAGTAAAGTTAAGAATCACAAATATTATCTTGCCATATAGAAATAGACACAATGTAACCTTATTGAATTTCTTATGTTTTCTGTTTCTTGTTTCTTTTTTATTTCTTTTTCCTTGAGTCTTGTATTCAGAGGTCAAAAAATTTTTTTTTATTTAGCTCTGGTCTTTTAATTAGAAAATATTGAAATTCCTTTACTTCATTAAATATCCATTTTTCCCCTGAAAGATTATATCCAGTTTTGCTGGGTAGATTATTCTTCTGTGTAATCTTACTCCTTTGCCTTATTGCATATCATATTCCAAGCCATCTGGTTCTTTCATGTGGATGCTGCCAAATCCTGTGTAATTCTGACTGTATCTGTAGCAGCAAGCACCCCAACATCCCCAGGGTGGCTGCCAACACAGGTTCTTAGATCTGCTTTTCTAAAAGAAAGCAAAATGGGTTAACAAGCTTACTTTAATCAATCAAACATATATCATTTACCTAGTTCAGGGGAAAAGGTCAGCACCCCAAACTTCAAAGTATACAGACAGAACTTACAAGACAGAGAAACAAACAGATCAAGCAAACAAGCTTCCAAACTGTCCAACCATTACAACAATACCAAATCACAGTTACCAGAGAGGGAAGAATTTTCAGTGATGGTTAAAGAAGGAAAGAATCTGGTGTCCATAAGATCTTGCTACTAGAGTGTGCTACTATTCCCAAAGTTTATATTTGAATATTGTTCTTCCTATTACATTTTTAAAAGTCAAATCCATTAAAATGGACACTATTAATAAATTTAATCTTGCAATTCTAATGAGAATAAATTGTTAAGAATCAATTTCTAGACATAACCTCTCCTCACCTGGCAGCATTTAATTTCATTTGAATCCTCTTCTCCATAAACACTTTTAACATACCTACATAACAAGTCTATGGGTGTAAAACAGTTCTTAGACCCTTATCCTAAATCCAAGGTATATGACCTTTAAGAGTTTAAAAATAAGGGGCAGCTAGGTGGCACAGTGAATAGAGCACTGGTCCTCAAGTCAGGAGGACCTAAATTCATATCTGACCTCAGACACTTACTAGCTGTGTGACCTTGGGCAAGTCACTTAGCCCCAATTGCCTTGCCTTCCCCCCTTAAATATATATATATGTGTGTGTGTGTGTGTGTGTGTGTGTGTGTGTGTGTGTGTGTGTGTGTGTGTGTATTCTCTGTTAAAGATATTTGCAAGTCACAGAACTGGTCCATTTAAACTAATTCACTTTCCAATTATTTTAGCAAATATTTAAAATATTTTAGAAGTTTAATCTTCAATTTAAAAACATCTGGAATAATTCCAAAAGAGATTGACATATTACAGACTGAAGACAGACCAGTTTATAGTTATAAGTTTTTCAACTTTAATCTTATATTAAATGGTTAAATAATTTTTTACCTCTTTAATTATGACAGATACATACTTTAGAACCTTATTTTTCACAAGGAAAACTCAGTTCCTTCAATCATTTACAAAACATTTGTAAGTTGTCCTTTAACCAAAAATTTAATTTCTATCCCATTCAGAGTCAGCAAGAAAAGGGTCATTTTGTCAAATTTTCAGTTCCTTTCTCAGAACCTCTCCCAAGTTGTTTTCAGTATTGGCACATCTAGGCACAACTGAAGAAGGAGGAATGGCACATAATTCTTAAGGAGTTTTACTAAATGAACCTGCAAATTAAAATATTTATCAAGTTTATAATGATAGCAGTTAATCAATGCTTCTCTTGTTTCATTAGCTGGCTATCTAAAATATAATAGGAATACATGTATTGACTGAATCTGCTTTAGTACAAATAACCAACAAACTTGATGGGAAATGGCACAGGCAAAACATTTGCAATTCTGATGCCTTCTTTAGATTTTTATGGCAGATGCATAAAAGTGGAAGAGAACTTCTATAAGCATTTATTCTGCAATGTTGTGATGAGTTGTTTTATACAATATGAACATCAATATAATTATAACTATAAAAAAATATGACAAGGATGAAGTGATTTTCAGGATTTCCAAATCAGAGCCCAACTGTACATTTACACAGAATAGCTTTCCATGAAGTCCAAAAGGGAATAGCATAAAAATGAGAGTTTTTGTAGTCCCCTTATTTTTATTGATCAACACTTTGTTTAAAAAGCAACTGCAGATTTGTTACCTAAGGTCTGAGATAGTAGAAGAGTCAATAGGTGCCATGAATTCACCTGTAAACAACTTTATGCCTGGACATCAGCCAATTCGGGAGGAAGTATAGTCTTAGGATATTTGCTCTCAAAGTGCTGCTTGAGGGTTTTGGGGTCTGGCATTTGTGTCCTACAGACAATACAGGTATATATTAAGACAGTCTTAGCAACAGCCTTTTGATCATGTCCTTGTTTCTTTTTCTGCCCAGCTTTGTTTTTGTTTTTTGGCATTTTTCTGCTGAGACTGAATCTTCTGCTGTCCATGAGTCATATCACGACTGGGACAGTGTGGTGTCTAAGGTGCTGTGAGGGGCAAGAGGTGCTGGGTGATGGGAAAAAAATAGATCAAATTAAAACAGATAAAGAAGGAAACTATATACTGCTAAAAGGTACCACAGATAATGAAGTCATATCAATATTAAACATATATTCACCAAATGGTATAGCATCTACATTTTTGAAGAAGTTGAATGAATTACAGGAGGAAACACATAACAAAACTATATTAATGGAGGACCTCAACTTTCCCCTCTCAAAACTAGATAAATCTAACCAAAAAATGTAAGAAGTTAAGGAGATGAATAAAATTCTAGAAAAGTTAGATATGATAGATCTCTGGAGAAAATTGAATGGGAATAGAAAAGAATATGCAGAAAAGAAGAAATAGTAAATACATCCTTTTCAGATCATAATGCAATAAAAATTACATTCAATAATGGACACGGGAAAGATAAATTAAAAATTAGTTGGAAATTAAATAAACTAATCCTAAAAGCAAATGGGTCAGAGAATAAACCATAAAAACAATTTATAATTTCATTAAAGAAAATGAACAGGGGCAGCTAGGTAGCGCAGTGAGTAGAGCATCGGCCCTGGAGTCAGAAGGACCTGAGTTCAGATCCGGCCTCAGACACAATGCACACACAGATAAAAACCTAGCCATGTGACCTTGGGCAAGTTACTTAACCCCAATTGCCCTCCAGAAAGCAAAAAAAAAAAAAAAAGAGAAAAGAAAAAAGAAAATGAACAACCTACTAAAATATATGGGATACAGCCAAAGTATTACCTAGCGAAAAATTTTTATCTCCAATTGCTTTTATCAATAAAATAGAGGAAAAGTAAATCAATTAATTGGGCATTTAACTTAAAAAATGAGAAAAAGAACAAATTAAAATCCCTAATTAAACACCAAATTGGAAATTCTGAAAATCAAAGGAGAGATATTGAAATTTTGAATATTGAAAATATTGAAATAAAATAAGAAAATATTAAAATAAATTGATAATAAGAAAAATATTGAAATAAAATTGAAAGTAAGGAAATCATTGAACTAATAAATAAATCCAGAAACTGGTTTTATTGGCAGGGGGCGGGAATAAAGTGCTGGTTAATTTGATATAAAAAAGGAAAGAAGAAAATTAAATTAATACTATCAAAAATGAAAGACGTAAACTCACCACCAATGAAGAGGAAATTAAGACAATTGTTAGGAACTATTTTGTCCAATTATATGCCAATAAATTTGATAATCTAAATGAAATGGATGAATACCTATAAAAATATAAATTACCCAAATTAAGAGAAGAAGAAATAAAATACTTAACACAACCTTAGAAAAAGAAATGGAACAAGCCATCAATGGACGTTCTAAGGAAAAAAAAACCCATGACTAGATGGATTCACAAGCAAATTCTAGCAAGCTTTTAAAGAACAATTAATTCCAATAATATATAAGCTGTTTGGAAAAAGAGGCAAAGAAGGACTTCTATCACATTCTTTTATGACACAAATATAGTGCTGATACCCAAACCAGGAAGAGCCAAAACAGAGAAAGACAATTATAGACCAATTTCTTTAATGAATATTGATGCAAAAATTTTAAATAAAATGCTAACAAAGAGATTACAGCAATATATAATAAGGATTATAGACTATAACCAGGTGGGATTCATACCAGGAATACACCAGGAATGTATCAATATTAGGAAAACTATTAGCATAATTGGCCATATCAATAATAAAACCAACTGAAATCATATGATTATCTCAATAGATGCAGAAAAAAGCCTTCAACAAAATACAGCACCCATTCCTATTAAAAATACTAGAAAGTGGGTGACTAGGTGGCACAGTGAATAGAGCACCAGCCCTTGAGTCTGGAGGACCTGAGTTCAAATCTGGCCTCAGACACTTAATTCTTACTAGCTGTGTGACCTCGGGCAAGTCACTTAACCCCAACTGCCCTGCCTTCCCCCTTCCAAAAAAAAAAGCAAAAAAAAAATACTAGAAAGCATGGGAATAAATAGGGTTTACCTTAAAATGATAAGTAATATTTATCTAAAACCATCAGCAGGCATTATCTGTAATGGGGATAAGCTAGAAGCTTCCCCAATACAATCAAGGGTCAACAAGGTCAACAACCCATTTTCACTCTATTATTTAACATTGTACTAGAAAGGTTAGCTGTAGCAGTAAGAGAAGAAAAAAAGAAATTAAAGAAATTAGAATAGTAATGAGGAAACGCAGCTATCACTCTTTGCAGAGAATACAATGCTATACTTGGAAAATCCTAGAGAATCAATTAAAAAATTACTTTGAAATTATTAGCAAATTTATAGGTTACAAAATAAATCCACATAAATCATCAGCATTTCTATATATTGCTAACAAAGCTCAGAAGCAAGAGATAGAAAAAGAAATTTCATTTAAAATAACTGTAGACAATATAAAACACTAGGGAGTTGACCTACCAAGACAAACCCAGGAACTGTATGAACACAACTGAAAAACACTTTTCACACAAAGTCACTTCTAAATTACTGGAAAAATATCAATTGTTCATGGGTAGGCTGAGACAATATAACAAAAATGACAATTATACCAAAATTAATCTATTTATTCAGGGCCATTCCAATAAAACTATTTTAAAATTATCTTATGGAGCTAGAAAAAAATTATAGCAAAATTCATCTGGAAGAGCAAAAGCTCAAGGCTAACAAGGGAATCAATGAAAAAGAATAGAAAAGAAGGTGGTCTAGCTGTACCAGATCTCAAACTGAATTATAAAGCATTATCAAAAAATTATCAAAAATATTATCAAAATAATCTGTTACTGGCTAAGAAATAGAGTGGTAGATCAGTGGAATAGATTAGGTACAAATTATATTATAGTAAATGACCATAATAATCTAGTATATGATAAACCCAAAGTTTTAGCCTTTTGGAACAAAACCTCATTATCTGACAAAAACTGCTGGGAAAACTGGAAAACAGTATGGCAGAAACTAGGTATAGACCAATATTTCACACTATATACCAAGATAAAGTCAAAATGGGTTTATAATTTACACATGAAAGGCAACACCATAAGCAAATCAAAAGAGCATGGAATAGTTTATCTGTCAGATTTATAGATAAGGGAAGAATTTAGGACCAAAGAAGATATAGAAAGCATTGCAAAATGTAATATAGATAATTTTGATTATGTAAAACAAAAAGGATTTGCACAAACAAATCCAATGCAAATAAAATTATAAGGAAAACAGAAAGCTGGGGGAAAACATTTGCAACAAATATCTTTGATAAATATCTCATTTCTCAACTATATAGAGAACTGAGTCAAAGTTATAAAAATGCAAGTCATTCCCCACTTGATAAATAGTCAAAGGGTATGAACAGGCAGTATTCAGACAAAGAAATCAAAATTATTTATAGTGATGTGAAAAAATGCTCTAAATCACTATTGATAGGACAAATGCAAATTAAAACAACTCTGAAGTACCACCCCACACCTATCAGAGTGGTTA
Source organism: Gymnobelideus leadbeateri (assembly GCA_011680675.1). Classification (NCBI taxonomy): domain Eukaryota; kingdom Metazoa; phylum Chordata; class Mammalia; order Diprotodontia; family Petauridae; genus Gymnobelideus; species Gymnobelideus leadbeateri. The sequence goes on from WOXC01000276.1 coordinate 433,491, forward strand.
ATATGACAAAACAGGAAAATGTTGGATTTAGAAGGTATGTGGGAAAACTGGTACACTAATGCACTATTAGTGGAGTTGTGAACTGATCCAATCATTCTGGAGAGTAATTTGGGACTGAACCCAAAGGGCTATAAAACTGTGCATAGCCCTTTGATTCAACAATACCATTGCTAGGTCTATATACCAAAGGCATCCAAAAAAAGGAAAAAAGACCTATTTGTACAAAAATATTTATAGCAGCCCTTTTTGTGTTGGCTAAGAATTAGACATCAAAGGGATACCCATCAATTGGGGAATGGCTATACAAGCTCTGGTATATGATTTTAATGAAATATTATTGTGCTGTAAGAGATGACAAGCAGGATGATTTCAGAAAAACCTGGAAAGACTTATATGAACTGATGTATAGTGAAGTAAACAGAACCAGGAGAACATTGTACGCAGTAATAGCAATATTGTGATCAACTGTGAATGTCTTAGCTTCTCAGCAATTCAATGACCCAAGACAATCCCAAAGGACTAATGTTAAAGCAAATTACCCACCTCCATGAAAAGAACTGATATTGTTTGAAAACAGACTGAAGCATGCTATTTTTATTTTATTTCTTTTTTTCTTTTATTTGAGTCTTCTTGTACAAAACAACTAATATGGAAATGTTTTACATAATTGCACATGACTTTTTTTTTGCCTTTTGGAGGGCAATTGGGGTTAAGTAACTTGCCTAAGGTCACATGGCTAGGTTTTTGTTTGTGTGTGTGTTAAGTGTCTAAGGCCTGATCCAAACTCAGGTCCTTCTGACTCCAGGGCTGACGCTTTACTCACTGCACCACCTACCCGCCCCCTTGCACATAACTTTTAAAACATTTTTAAAATTTTAAACATATGTGTTCATACATACATACATATATACATGTGTGCCAGATCAATAGAATAAACTAGATGAGCACGTATAAGAACCAAAATAAGTTTAATCTAATATTTCATAGGGATAAATGTAAAATTCTATATTTACATTCAAAAAATCAACTTCAAAATTACATAGTGGAAAGGAAGAGAAGAAAATTAGTTTATGTATGTGTATTTGTTTGTTTGTTTTACTACATGAGAGACACTATGCTAAGTGCTTTTGCAAATATTAGCTCATTTGGTCCTCACAACAACCTTGGGAGGTAGGTGCAATAAATATTACATACTACTATCATTATTCCTATTTCACAGTTGAGTAAATGGAGGCAAACAGAGGTTTAGTAACTTGCTTAGAGACTGAAGCTAAATTTGAATTGAGGTCTTAATTCCAGACCCTGTGTTCTGCACCACTACCAAGGAAGAAGGCTCTGATAATTATAGTGGACCTCATGCTCATTATGATTGGTTAATAGTATGACATGGCAGTAAAAAATACATAAAATACCACCTTAATGTAATCTTAGTCTGAATTAAGTGAAGTAAACATGTTAGAACAAGAGAAATGATAGTTCTGTAACACTCTACCCTAGTTAGACTGTGTCTTGAGTATAATTTTTAATTCTCTGGGATACATCATAGGAAGAATATTGACAAGGTGAAAGACATTCAAGGACGGTAACCAGGACGATAAAGGGACTTAGGGTCCTGACATTTGAGTCTCAGTTGAAAGAAAACCTGAGAATATTTAGCCTGGATCAAAGAAGAAAGTGGAAGGGGCAAGAGTGTTCTGGTGAAAATTGTTTTTGAAGCACTGCCAAGTAGAAGGGGGATTAGAATTGTTCTGCTTGGCCCGAGAGTCAGAACAAGAAACAATGGGTGAATGTACAAGAAGCAGATTTTGGTAACTTTGGGGGAAAATCTTCATTATAAAGCTGTATAAAAATAGAAGGAGGAGTTGCCATAGGAGAAAGTGGATTTCCTCCCCTGTTCATCAAACACAGTCTGGGTGATAACTTTTAGGTATGTTTTAGGACAAGTTCCTTTGCAGAAATGAATTAGACTAAATGGTTTTTGAAGAATGTAGACAAATGGTTTCAAAACCAAATAATTTCAGATTGAGATGAAACTTCAGTGGCCGTCAACTCCAACCTATCCTTGAAAGGAATCCTCACTCTCAAATATCCAACACATAATCCTTTTCATTTCTAAGATTCTGTGATTCTGTATTTAACGTGAACTTAGATTTCTGAAATGCTGTAGTATGCTTTTAATTGAAACTTCCTTTAAATTACAACACTGTTGGAGGTGGCTAGGTGGCTAGGTGGCACAGTGAATAGAACACCAGTCCTGGAGTCAGGAGGACCTGGGTTCAAATTTGACCGTAGACATTTAACACTTACTAACCATGTGACCTTAGGCAAATCATTTAACCCCAATTGCCCTGCCTTCCCCGTTCCAAAAAGCAAAAAATGTAAATTACAACACTAGCAGTTGGTGTTTTGATTCCCCCCCCTCCTCTCCACATTGGGGAATTAATTCACTTTTCACTGACCTAAGTCTCTGCCAAAATGACATCTGGGGGGAACAAAACTATACTCAGCTGGATGTCAATCCCCCTTCTTCCAGGTCTGGTAGAGCCCCACCTACACACTTGTCTCCTACCCTAGTCACCTCTGTTCTTTCATTCTGTGGCTAAGCACTGCTACAGTGCAGTGCTGGGCCAGGCACAGCAGCCTTATGTTTGTCTAAACTACTACCTCTTTCTCATAGGGTGGGTTGGGAGTGCCGAGTTGAGTTATCTTGCTTGTTGCTATAGACTAGTGGATGAGCACAGCAGCAGAAGGAGGGGTCTGTACTGGCAAAAACAGCAGCAGCAGCAAGAAAATTGCTGAGTGAATCATCATGTGTGCCCCATTGTGTAACCCAGACAGAGTATGTGGGCAAGTGGAGGAGGGAGTCCTAAATTAAAGTGTTAAGGATGAAATTACTCTTCTCTGCTGTTAATTCATCAGGATTTTTTTTTCTTTTTCTGGGTATCTTAGTTTGAGAAGATAGGTGTAATTTGCCCCTAGCACATCATTCTTATTTTGGAGAGGTTTAAGAGGTTGTAAGAATCAGAGAAAATGTCCAATCTTTCATTTTGTTTGTAATATAGCTTTTAAAATTCTTCTCTTTCTTTTTAAATCTTTGTTACAACAGGTGGTTTGCTAGGTAGACAAAGTAGAGAGAATTATATTCAGAAATGAGGGTGGTGAAAAAAATGTTATCCATAAAATAAGATTAAGAAAAAAAGAATGTTACACGGTCAGATACTAAATGGCAAATTAACAGTTATCATTAATGCTGAAGGATAAAGAGGGCATAAAGAAGTGAAATCCATAGATGATTAAGAATTTTCATTTGAACCAATAGGTTCAATGTCCTTCCTCAGAGCTCTTAACATGTAGCAAAACTGACAGTGAATCAATAGGGATTTACTGAGTACTTACTTACTAAATGGCTGAGTGTATACTGGGTTAAGCAGAAAATTTTCACTTCACTGAACTTTTTATTAGAACCAGAAGTCTTCCAGTAAATCTCTGTTCTCCATGCTATTCAAGATTTTAAAAGTAAGGTTGTGCAGGTAAATGTTTAATAACTTACTCTCCAAAAAAAGTTGCTATTTCAGTCATGTCTGACTCTTCATGAACCTATTTGGAGTTTTCTTGGCAAACCAATCCAGTATCTTTGCCATTTTCTTCTCCAGATGATTTTAAAGATGAGGATATTGAGGCAAACACAGTTTAGTGGCTTACCCAGAGTCAAACAATTAGTATGTGTCAGAGGCCAGATTTGAACTCAGGAAGATGAGCCTTCCTATGAAGTCTGGCACTCTATCTACTGAGTCACTGAGCTGTAAGTATAAATGATCCACTTTAATGTGCAATATTGTATTTTTTCCCATCACTTTCTTAAGTTTAGACAATCATCAAAATGATAAATCTAGGCCTGATTTATACTATTTGCCAATTTCTGGGATGTAAATACACTAAAAATTTAGCAACTAGCTCTTGTGAGCCTGTCTAAGTAGGTTCCAGCACCCAACTGCATAGAAAAGACAGGCCCTCCCTTTTTAGAAGCTTATACTGTAGCTGGAAATACTAAATCAACAAATATTAAATGAATAGAGAATAAATAACAAATTATGTGATAATGACTGTAAGTTTGCTGTTGGACCTGGTAGTTGATCTAAAGACTGAGTTTCTGTCTCATTTTGTTTGACCAGTGGGAGAAAAAAGCTAGAAAAGCTTAAAGGGGTAAATGTGGGGTCCAAGTTATAGATCCAAACAAATGTGGGAAGGGCTTATGGAAAAAGTGGGACTGGAGGTTAGTCCAATGAAGGATGAATAGGACCTAAGTAATTTGAAAACAACCAGATTTGAGATGGGCAAGGGTTGCATGAACAGAAAGATTTTGAAAAGGAGGATAATTATGATCTGTGTTGAAGAAAATAAAGAAATTGCCCAATCTTATTCACAGAAGAATAGGAAATAAAGTTGGATGGATAGGGAAAAGTGAAATTATAGAGGTTCTTGAAAACAAGTCCAACAAATTTAGACTTGTTGATAATACAATACTGTAGGTGTCTGGAAGAGGAATGACATGATGTAGGCGGGTTCTTAGGAAGATTAACATGGCAATAGTACCCAGGAAGAATGGGAGTGAGGAGTGCCTAGAGGCAGGGCTCCAGATAAGAGAATAATATAGGTTTAGAAGAGTCTGAACTAGAGTTATATCAGTGAGACTGGAAAGTAATGGGCAAATTAGATACTTGGAAGAATTAAAGGCCTTATTCATTGGTTAAAATTAGGGGATGACAGAGAGGAAAGAATCAAAGATAATGCCAAGATTTCTAGCCTAGATAACTAGGAAAAACAGAAAGCAATAACATGAATTAGTGAATTCCATTCAAAGAGAATAAAATTTCATTTCTAGATAAAGCCTTTGTTATCCTATGCAAAATAACTTTTACTTTAGATCAATTGGAATGAAGAAGTTAGATGGGGAAAAAAAGTAGAAGTATGGTCATGGAAACTTTTTTTTTCTGATTTTGTTATTAATCACTATTATTATTTATAACAACAATATAGCTAGCATTTATATAGCTTCTATTATGTGCCAGACATTGTAGTAAGTGCTTTGCAAATACTATCTCATTTGATCCTCACAATAGCCCTGGGAGGTGGATGCTATTATTATTATCCCCACGTTCCAGTTCAGGAAACTGAGGCAAATAGAAGTTGATTTGTCCAGGGTCACACAGGTAACACATATATAGCATTGGATTTAACACAAACCTGTAACACTAGTACTGAAAAGTTCTTGTTAGGCTGGGCCAGAGCACTAAGGAATAGAGGGACCAGAACAGGGTACCAGGAAAGGATACTGTCTCTATATATGTCTGAGGGGATGGGACTACATAGCACCCCTTTAAGCCTGAAGGAAAGAGCACAGCATCTGGTACAGCATCTGGTAGGGCCATTTATGACCATTTAAGTCAGTTGGGACAGAGATTTCTTCTGGTGAACCATGAATTGCCCAGCTAGGTAAGAGGTTGGTATACTTTTTTTTCCTTTTTGGAGGGGGAGGGTAGGCAATTGGGATTAAGTGACTTGCCCAAGGTCACACAGCTAGTTTTTTTGTGTTAAGTGTCTAAAGTCAGATTTGAACTCTGGTCCTCCTGACTCCAGGGCCGTGCTCTATTCACTATGCCAGCCACCCAGAGGTTAGGATACTTTAAAGATTTGGCCCTTGTGGAAACCACCATCTGAGGAGACAGAGTCAGAAAGTGAATAGGGGAAAATCAGAAAGGAAAAAAAAGACTGAAATTAAAGATCTCAGGAGGAAAACTCAAAGATTTTAAACATAAGCAGATATATGAACAAGGAAAACAATAGCAACAGAAGGAAATATGGCCTCCAGATCTTGTGAGTTACATCAAACATCTATGAAGAAATAGTACAAAACAAAGGAATATAATTAACACTTGATAAGGCAAAGGATCCTTTGGAATTTGAGGAGAACATGGAACCACAACACACTGTTCCTAAGTGGTTCAAAAGAGAAATGGGAATTGTGAGAGGACAATGCATGGCCTGCACAGAAAAACAAGGGGGAGAGGAGGGAGGGGGCAGAGTAGAAAAACTGAAATCAGCAGTTGTAAGCCTTATTAAAGAATCAAAAGAGAGAACAATAGGTTGGGAATGCAAATGTACAGAAGCTTAAGAGAAGCTAGGAGAAGCAAAAAGTAATAACTTCCACTCTACAAGCAAAACAGACTGATCTCAAAGACAGAATGTGAAGAAACAATCTAAGGATCATAGATCTCTTAGAAGAACATGACAAGACAAAAAAAAACTTTAGAAGAAAAACTGTGTAGGACTCTTAAACATAGAAAATGAAGCACCGATCTAAAGAAGTCACAGATCAGGAAAAGCACAAAACAAACCAAAGGTGTGAACTCCAAGGCACATAGGACATTTAACTATTTAATTTGACAATTTAACACAGGTAACATTTCAATTCAGATACAAGTTGTGCAAGCAATCAAAAGAAAGACCTTCAAATACAAAGGAAAGAAAATTCAAATAATGCAAGACTGTTCTGCCCTCACCAGAAAACATAGGAAGAAATAGAATAATGTATTCCAAAGAGCAATGTAGTTCCAGATACAGTACAGGGGGACTTATCCCACAAATTTGAGTGTAATCATAAATGCTAAAAAAATAGATATTTAATAAAGTAGACATCTGAAACATTTTCAAAGAAATAAAACTAAACCTGATGAGATTATTTGCTTCTCAAACACTCCAAATAACAGAAATGCAGGAGTGAATAAATGTATCAGTCAATTGGAACTCCTGGGAACAACTAACACCTAAGGAATGGGAGAACATGAACCCAGGAAGGAGATTTTGAGGCAAATGGAGGAAAAAAATTGTAACCAGGGGATGATATAGTTCAAGTGGTGAGCTATATAATCAAGGATGTGGTGGAGGAGGGAGGGGGAGAGAGAGAGAGAGAGAGAGAGATCTAAACCAGGGAATGATAAAGCATCTAAAACATGTTCATCTTAATAGATGCGCAAAAATTCTTTGCCAGTATATAATACAATTATGCTAAAAACTCTACAAAGTATAGACACAGAGTAACCTTTTAGTTAGAAAGAGACCTTGGGGCAACAAAACCAACCAGCAAGGTTATTGTAATGGCAAAGGCATCATGTGATAAGTGCTTATAACAGAGAAATGGCAATGTCAGTGGGGAGAAGGTGGCCTATATGAGAGATGTTATGACTCACCAACAGATCGTACGTACATGGGGTGAGAGTGAGGAGTCGAGGATGACACCCAGGTTGTGAGTCTGGGTGATTGTGAGGATGGTTGTGCCTTTGCAATAGTAATAGGAATAACATTAGGAAGAGGGGAGAGTTGGGAGGAGTTTAAGATACCTGTGTCATTTCCAGTTTGGCATGTCTAATAGGCAATTGGAGATAAAAGACTAGAGCTTGTGAGAGAGTTTGAGGTCTGATAAGTAAATCTGGAAATCATAATCAGAAAGATGATAATTGAATCTATGGAAGCTGATGAAGTCATGAAGTGAACAGCATAAAGACAAGAGAGTCCAGGAGAGATCTTCCTATGGAACACATGGTTAACAGGAAGAAACATTATAAAGATCCAGCAAAGAAGGTTGAGTAAGGATTAAGCAGCAAGAGAACCAGGAGAGAGAGTTTTCATGAAAACCCTAGCAAGAAGAGAGTTTCAAGAAGAAGATGGTGATCTCCACTGTCAAAAGCTAGAAAAAAGTCAAGAAAGATGAGGATTAAGAAATGACTATTGAATTTGTCAAGTAAGAGATCAATGGGAACTTTGGAGATATCTGTTTCAGTTGAATTATGAGGTTAGAAACCAGACTGTAGAAAATTAGGAGAGGTAGAAGATAAGAGTTGGAAGCACAAATTGTAGGTGGCATTCTCAAGGATTCAGCTGCCAAAGGGAGGAGAGATATGGGACAACAGCTACTGGAGATGGATGGATGGATGGATGGATGGATGGATGGATGCATGTATGGAGGAAGTGAGCATTTCTTGAGAATGGAGGAGAGATAGGCATGTTTATAAGCAGTAGTAAAACATCCTCAAGGAGAAAGTGAAGATTACTGAGAGAGTGGGGACAATAGAGGGAGCAACCTGCTGGAGAAGATGAGGTGGAATGTGATCACCTATGTATGTAGAAGGGTTTGTCTTGACAAAGAGAAGGGCTTCCTCTTCATGTGAGACAAGGGTGAAGGAGATAATGGCAGAAGGCATCTGAGTGATAGGAAATAAAGAAATGGGAGGAAGAGGGAGTTTAATGAATAGGATCGATCTTTTCATTGAAACAAGAAGCAATGTTGTCAGCTGAGATACGAGTAAGGAGAAGATGAGTGCCCTAAGGTTTGCAGAAGAATGAAAAGATTTGGAAAGCCACTGTGATGAATGGGATAGCTCTGGGTTTCAAAATAGTGTTGCATAAACTTGAGTGATGTAAAAAGATTGCCTTGCTGTGCTGAGGACCCAATTGATATTATGGAACATCATTTTTTTTTAGGACCCAGCAAGGTTTGGTGGTTTTCTCCAGGTTATTTGAGCAGCTTGTGAATAGGAACAAATGCAGTGGGGGTTAAAGTGATACATGCCTGGGGCTTAGCAGGGCAAGAGCAGAGCAGTAGGAACCAATTTGATTGAGACTGATAACTGAGGCTTCCTCTAAAGATATTTATCAGGAAATGACACTGATCAGCAATCTCTACAGCATGTGCATAGAGGCAGGAGGTGGTTCAGCAGTTCTATGATGGGGAGAGTGTTATGGGATAAAGGGTATGCTAATGATTGAGGATGGAGTTCAGGTTATCACCACCCCAGGGAGGCGTTTAGGTAGCGAGTGTGGAGATGGGGGCAGATTTGAATTAGATTTTTTTAAAGGGTAAATTTGGACAGAGATGATCATGCTATCCAGTGGCCCTACACTTGTAAGTTTCTTTCACAGGCTGCTAGGTGTTCCAGTGGATAGAGTATTGTGCCTGGACTCAAGTCAGACCTGGGTTCAAATCCAGCCTCAGATACTTGCTAGCTGTGCGACCTCTTGCTTAACTTCTGCTTCTGTTTCTTCCTCTGTAAAATAAGAATAATAATAGCACCTACCTTCCATGATTGTTTCAAGGATGAAATAAGATAATAATTGTAAAGCACAGTGCATAGCAAAACACATTTCTTTCCTTTTTTTCTCTCCTTTCTCCCTCCCTCCCTCCCTCCCTCCCTCCCTTCCTTCTTTCCTTCCTTCCTTCCTTCCTTCCTTCCTTCCTTCCTTCCTTCCTTCCTTCCTTCCTTCCTTCCTTCCTTCCTTCCTTCCTTCCTTCCCTCTCTTCCTCTCTTTAATCTTTGTTTCTTCTTTTGCCTGGCAAGGCAATTGAGAAAGCTAGCAAGGGTGGAGAGGCAATTTGAGGTCCAAGGTACCAATAGAAGGTGCCATGGAGCAAAAGGTTAAATTCCCCCTCTAGCCATTTATATAAGAAATTGGAACTGACAGCAGGAGTCTAATGCTTTCTCTCTGATAAGATAAAGAGATATTTAAGAGATTTTGACATTGCCTGAAGCTTTACAAGGCCCCCAAGCAGGTGCAACCAACTAATCCGAGGGAGTCTGCAAAAGTAAACCGATTTGATGTGAAGCCAAGATATTTTGAAGCCCAGGGCAGTGATAGCAGTGCATTTACTCTGGAAGGCTTCTGATTCTAATGAAAAATTTAGGAGAGTAAAAATTTTCTACTTTACCCTGGTAGAGAAAACTAGCGTTAAGCAGTGATTAATAGTTGACGTATAGTCAAAAAAGTACCAGTCTGTACTTAGATATTCGTAGTTTTAAACTGTTCTATATTTTTATCTTTTAAAAAATATGCAGTGTGAACATTTATTCTTAATGATTTCTGTTCTTACTTTGAGTTCTATTTTATTTGCAAAGCATAAATGAAGTGGAAGACTGTTTTGATCTCATCTTGCTCCTATATTTATACACCTAAGGTGAACATACCCTTTGGGTCTATGTCCCCATCCCTTAAAAACCCTGAAACTAATTTAGTATTTTAGTTCCCAGACTGTTAGATATACCGCTTAGAAAAATAGTTGGGTTTTAAAAAATTTGTTATTGCTTTTCTAAACCTACTACATAAAGGAAAACACCACAGAGGGATAATATAAAAAAAAAAACAACACTATTACTTTAGTATAAATTAATTTATCAGGTTGACTTTAATCACTAAGCAGGGACTTGCAGAAATGGGACACATAAGAAGTCATGTTTTAATGAGGAGACTTTAAAAGTATGTTGTATAATATGTTACCATGTGAGGAGGGAAGAGCCAGATGGAATCTAGAGTAGGAGACCCTGTATAGCTAAGGGGTAATCTTTGAGTGCTGGATTCCTGAATTGTAGGCTGGGAAAGACAGTGTTGAATGAAGCTAAAGGAAGTAGTAAGAAGTTTAGCATCAAAGACAAAAATTTCAATTTAGACTAATTTGCCTATATTGGTTGTACCTATAGATGGACAATGTCATAATCTACCCTAAATCTAACCCAATGTTTCCACCCCTAATTTAGTGTTGTGTGGGGTACAGAGACCCTAACCTAAATAAATTGATCACTCGGAGACCTCTCAAAGTGAAGGTAGAAAGGTTTATTAGAATCTCACGAGAAGCAGGCGGTCCAGTCACTGGAACTATGCCCAGAGAGAGGAGGCCACCATACAGAAACTAAAGCTGGGTTAAATAAACAAGGGTTACTTGCCCCTCCCAAACATTAACCTAATTATTACTAATGAGGCTCTAATTTTGTTAGATAATATACATAATACATGAGGTTCACTACGCAAGTGCAGTAACAACCTCAGAATACTGAACCCCCTTCAGTCCAACCTAGATGTGTCCTTATCTGGGCCTGAGTGTCCCAACACCGCTGTCTGCTTTCTGATTGGTCAAATCCACCTGCTGCTGCCAGCTCCTTTTATTCTACATTATTTCATTTTTAGTATTATCTAGGAGTTCTCTGGGAACTCAAACTTCTTCCCAAGGCTACTGCCTCAACTCTTCCCAAGCCTACTGTCTGATCCTTTCTATCAGTAGTCTTGTTTCAGCAATTCTTGCAGTTCTATAGAAACTTAACCCTTTGCTACCTCTCAACTACCATTCCTTTCCCCAAACTAAAAACACCTCTAATTTGGTCTCAATAGTTAATCCAATCAATTGTATTAATACTCAATAGCTCTTCAAACTAATTGATCTTTTTCTTTTCATTGTTTGGTTTTATTTCTTCTTTACCATCTTTCATCCCACCTAATACAATATGCCTTTGTAATTGGACTAATGTCTAATATGAATGTATTTGCAAATCCTATACTGGACTATATGCTGTCGTGGGGGGAAGGGGGAAGGGAAGTAAAGGAAATTTGAAAATCAAGGAGCTATGGAATTGAATCTTGTTATTTGAAACTAAACTAATAAATTAATTAAAAAAATACTCAATAGCTCTTACATTACCTTGAAATACACAATGACTTACACATATATATGGGAAACAATCCTGAACTTAGTTACAAAATACAGGGAAGTAATAAGAATGTATATATGATATTCAGTAGGGGGAAACTTCACTGCAAGTCATCCCACACAGTGTTCACTATAGCTTGTTGTGACCTTTTATAAGGTTCACTGACTTGATAAGAATGAATATTATTAAAAGGTATTCACATTTAGAGGATGCATGAAATGTGGGCAGAGAGTTAACTTAGGTAGGAGTCAGGAAGACTTGGGTACAAACCCCAAGTCTGACACATACTGGGGGTGTGACTGTGACCAAGTCACTTAGCTACCCAGTGCCACAGCCAATTTCCTGAGACTATAAGTTACAGTTATCTCTCTGAATTGGTAGAGAACATTTCTTCCCTGGGAGTTCCCTGTGCCATTGAATTCACAAATGTGGACTGAATAAAGTATATAACATATGATGTGAAAGTTTCATTATCCACCATGCTGAAAAAATGAAGTATCATTAAGTATGTTTTTTCCCCGATATTTTCATTTCCTGTTCTTCCTAATGGGAAAAAATCTAATTACTGAATCATTAATATTATTGCCTGTAAGGGAGACATAGTAACTCAATTAATGTTCTTATAGGTGCTTATTTTAAATTACCTCTTAACCTTTTGGAAGGATATGGTAATTTCAACAATTAATTGCTTTTTGCCTCCTAATTTTAGCTCACTAAATTGACTGATATTTCTTTGGAAATATCCACTTGTATACAAAATCCTTTAAAATAAATTAGGTATATGATATTTCCACATCCTATTTGCTTTAAAAAGATGAGCAAAGTGCTGGCATCAGTACAGAGTTCATAAATAAATTTTATAAACTACAAAAGGTTGAAGTTTGTGTTATTCATTAAATGAGGTACATTAATTCAAGTACTTTGAAAAACCTATCTCCATATTTAAATTTATAATTGCAGATTTTTGCCAAGCATGGTGCCATGTTAGGCACTTCATATATGGGTTCTAATATTGATAATCATTTCCTATCAGAGGTACATGTTTTCTGGAATTATTATTACTAATAATTGGCCTGACTTCCCACAAAATGGAATGCTGGTCTGGGTTACTTGGCACAGAAAAGTCATCATTATTATCACAGGAAAGGGAATATTTCTCCTCAAAGCACACAGGTGCTTCCTGGGCCATAGAGTCTTAGAAAAGGACTTTAGAAAGGCACATGGTCAGCAGTGCAAGCAGCTCATTATTCTTATGGTCATGGTAGCCTATCCTTAGGCTGACACTTCTGCTTTCGTATTCTACTTTGTGGTACTGAAGAGCTATAGCTCATCTTCCTTTTCTATGTGTGTCTCTCTGTGTCTCTCTGTGACTCTGTCTCTGTCTCTCTCTCTCTTATACACATACACCACACACACACACACACACACACACACACACACACACACACACACCTTCTCTTATCTTTTTGCTCTCTCAAGCTCTAGACCCTCATCTCAAACTTGATATAAGACATCTTCACTGAGCTGTACCATTGGAACTGAAAACTCAGCATGAGCTAAATCTAATGTCATGTGCTTTACAATCCTGCTCATCCTTCTGTCAGTGGCATTACCATTTCCCTGGTATGATAATTACATTCAAAATTGCCAGGAACAGAGATTGCTTTATACTCTACAGTCTAACCATGGAGTTTGTGGATAGGATCTTAGGTTCTTAGATTGAGAACTTGAAAATATCTCAGAAGCCATTTAATCCAAACCATGCATTTACAGATGAGAAAAACTGAAGTCCAGAGATTTTAAGAAATTTATCCAATGTCACTTGAGTCTTAAGTGTCAGAGGTAAGATTTGAATTCAGATTCTTTGAATCCACTGTATCATTCTGCCTTACTATTACACTTACCAATTTAGTGGGCTCACTAACTCGTATAAGAAGTATATGAGATTGTACTCCCACCTTCAGGGTCATCCTGGGTTTTGCCTTGCTTCATTGAAATTAAGCTACTTGGGTAACTGCGATCCAGGCAATCAGTTATATCCAAGTAATGTAACAGTTTTAAATGACCCTCCGATTTTAGAGTTTTTTTTAATACATTGATCACAATTAAGTTAGTTCATTCTCAATGTAGAGATCAGAAGATCAGAACCACACATAAAGATGTAGGATGCTTCCCACTTCGTCCGCCCTCAATCCATCTTTTGTATCACTGAAAGATTAATCTTTTATGCTTTTGTTTGAGAATTTCATGCCTTGGTTCAAAAGTCTTCAAAATGTCCCCAATGCTCAAAAAATAAAAGTTAAAGCTCTTTAGTATAGCATTCAGGGCCTTCTAACATTGCCATGCTTCACTAACATCTCATGTTTTCCAGCCTTTGTGTCATTATACATATCATTCTTCATTCTTTTAATCCTCTTTTTCTATTGAAATGTATATTTAATGATTTAGCTCAGATACCATTACTTCCACAAAGTCTTCCTTGATTTCTGCCTATCAGTGAAGATTTTTTTTCTCTTTTAACCTTTGTATAACAACTTGTTTTTAGCCTTTGGGATGTGTGTGTCCTTGTGGGTCATGTATTATTTAATATTACAATTAATTATGTAGATGGAATATATCCATATTAGATTGTATGCTTTATGGGGTCAGAGATAGTTTTATCTCTCTATTTCTCATAGGGCTATCACAGTGCTTTCAAAATGGGTGTTTAAGAAGCACATAATATATCTCCAATGTACCAGCCCAGACTCATCTCATACGACATCTCCTCCCAATCAAATTGTATTATTTTCCAACACCTTATCTCATCTTACTCTTCATGAATTTGTTCACTCCATCCTAGCACTTAGCACAGTGTCTAGGACATAATGGTTCCCTAATAAATGTTTACTGACTGATTGACTCTACCTCTCATGTCTAAAATGAATTTCCCTCCACCCTTCAATTCTCTTTGTCTAAGATCCAACTTAGACTTCAACAGCAGATTGCATAAAACTCCATGAAACTTCCTCTGATCTCCCAGGCAAAAGAAATCTCTTCCTCCTCACGTATCATAGCTCTTTATCTGGATCTCTACTTTTTCTTCATATCATAATTATTCATTAACTTGTTCTTCCTCCTTGTAGGTGACAAACAACTTGAGAATAGGGAATCTATCTTACCTAGTTTTGTTTCCCCACTATCTAGCAGAGTACCTTACTTATGATACTGCATAATCTACATTTTTTAAAAAGAAAATATTGTCTTACTAGATTTTTCGGCCTCTTTGTCTTCTGTTTGTGGTCCCATGAGATATAATCTATGAGACAGTCCATCTGTTACTGTTCACCATTCTTCTTATGTGGTCTGCCCACAGTCTCTGTATAGGACATGCTGCCACCAATCAGAAATATAACTAGCAATATTTGCATCTAGGGAAACATAAACTACACATAGGAAAAGTATCACGAAACATGCTTTTTCTTTTTTTTTTTTTACTCATGAAATATCCTTTTATTATTATTATTATTTGGGAGTCTCAGTGGAGGCTACAGGGAGAAGTGGGAAATTAGTTGGAGACAGATGTTCTGGGGAGCCATGCTGGCCAAACAAAAGGCTGGGGACCTGAAAGATGTTAGATCTTCATCTTTGGAAGCCATACTGGCCCAGGAGGTAAGGCAGGGTGAAGGGGACCTGGCAATGGGCTGGGGGGGGAGGAGTGGGGAGGCCCAATCAGGGTATCCCCAGAGGGATAGTGAAGGAGAGATAGTCGCCCAGAGCTCCCCAGCGGGCTCGGTTGATCTGGAAGATGGTGATCCAGGAGGTCAGTGCCACGAGCCAACAGACCAGGCAGAGGTCTGAACGCCAGACGTAGCCCTTGATCTGTCCCTGCTCTTCGTAGGCTGGGGCCAGGAAGGCTTCTCGGAAGAACCACAGAACGTTGACCAGCCACAGAAAGGGCAGGAGAGCAAACCCGCCTAGGTAGTACTTCCGGCAGAGGTTCAGCTTCTCCTCATTGGACACCCGCTCCAGGTTCATCCTGGGTCCAAGGGAAGGAGTGGGAAGGCTGCCGCTACTCCTTCCTCCTTTCTCCAAAAACATGCTTTTTTCTGGGGGAAGCAGGATAGTACTTAAGCAATGCTATCTTTCCCAGGAACCTGCTATTGTGAACAAACATTTTGATTGTTTATACCATTATGGGTAGAATTAAGAAGCCAAATATCTTCATCTTTATCTCAACCAATGTTCTATAAATGTGGTTGAAAATGTCATACAGTTTTTTTGTATTCTAGTCCATTATCTGCTCACACTGTTATTTTGCTGGAATGGATGAAAGAGGATCCACCACATTTTTATTTTCAAATTATCTAGGTGAAGTGCATTGTACCTAATGGACAATTTTCATATCACATATTTTGTTTTAACTAAGTCAATATTACATTCCTTCTGCAACTTTTTATGCATCTATAGGACAGAATCTGTGAAAAACCACAGACTTGAAGGAAGGCAGGGAAGCCAGGAGGTTGAGAGGAATAAGAAAATTCCAGCCAAGAGGGACAGATAGTGAAAATGCTAGGTGTCAGGAGATGGAGTGTGGTGTATAAGGAATGAAGTGCAACATGGGAGGAATAGCAAGGATGCTAGTAAGAGTACATAGCAAAGTCCATGCAGAGGAGTGAGGTATAAGGAAATTGGAACAGTAGGAAAGGCCAGGTAATGAAGGGCTTTAAAAGCCAAAGAGAAGAATTTCTATTTGATCCTTGAGGTGACAGGGAGCTACTAGAGTTTAAGAATATTACTATGTCATCAGAAATGAGGAGTATTATTAATTAATTTAGAGAAACATAGGAACATTTATATTAACTTAAACAGAATGAAGTAGACAGAACAAAAAAAGCACTCCATGTAAACAGTAGGAACAACAGCAAAAAAAATGAAAGTGAACACTATGATTATAATGACAAAATTTGGCCTGGCAAAAAGTGAAAAATTCACATGCCTTCCTTCTTTGCAGATATGTGTGACTTTGAGTATGAAATAATGCATATACTGTACGACAATCTGTGTTTTGGTTGGTTTTGTGAGATTGCTTTTTTATAGTTCCTTTAAAATTTTTATTACAAAGCATGCCTAGTTGGGTAGGGGAGAGAAAGGAATATATTTGGAAATGAATGTGATATAAAAACAAAAGGCATCAATAAAAGTAACATAAAAAGGTGAAAATAAAAACTCCCACATTAAAAAAAAGCTTTAGAATTTATAAAAGGAGAGTTATGGAGTGATTTGCAAGGTTGTCATGATCATCTTTTTCTTCCCCAGAAATTGGACAGTTCTCAATGTTTTCTATATCTACAAGGTCTGACTGCTTATAAAGTAAAATATGAACTCTATGAGTACATTGTGAAATACTGGATAGATTATAGAAAAGAATAAATTAATTAAATATCCTCAGTGAATAAAGCAAACATGAAAGCAACTACACAGTATCTTCTGTCAAGTAACCATGGAGTCCAACGTGTGTTTCTAGCAATTTTCACCTACTTACTACTCTTTTCCCTGAAAGTAGTATTTCTCCTATTTTTTTTTCTTTTGCTAAATGTCAATAGTATATAATAGCTGACATTTTATAGAGTTTTAAAGTTTACAAAGCACTTTATACTGTCAATTGTTTTTTTAAAAAGTTATCTGATTTATAATTTTATTATGACAAAAATGAAAATAAAAGGAAGGGATTTGCTAGGAACAAACAAGATTCACCACTGAATTGAGTGTTGAAATTTTAGCAGTCTCATATTTGGAAATCAAGGAGAATATAATTGTGATTCAAAATAGCTAAATATACAGGTTCAAAACACAAATTTTATATATTTTTAAACTGTCATAATCTCTCTAAAACCCACTCAGCTTCATCATCTTACAGATTAAGCATATGTTCTACTCAGCTATATAATAAAATAAAAATATGCAAAACTACTAATGTCACAGAACAATTAGCTACCTATATAGGTAGGCCTCATTCACTGGATTTCAGAGTTAGGGAGCACAGTTGTCTGCATAAGCTATATCTTTTGCTCATATTGTGTGGTCAGTGCTTGGTCCTTGGGGAGCAAGATCAAGTATGAAAACAAATTCTAAATTAAAGTCCTCAATGAATTTTCTAGCATTTCAAAGAAAAATTTTCTCAATGTTGTAGTTACTTTTGGCTAAAATGTTCTGGAAATTCTTCTTCCTGTGGAAGATAATGGATTTCATCTTGATTTTCTGTCCTTATTATCTACTTTGCTACCTTATAGCACTATAGGGATGTTTATATACAGTCATACTATACCTCTATGTCAGGTGCATTCTTTTATTTATTTATTTTTGCTTTTTTTTTGGAGGGCACTTGGGGTTAAGCAACTTGCCCAAGGTCACACAGCTAGTTTTTGTGTTAAGTGTCTGAGGCTGGATTTGAATTCAGGTCTTCCTGACTCTAGGGCCAGTTTTCTATTCACTGCGCCACCTAGCCACCCCTGTCAGGTGTATTCTTGTAATCAGCTTTCAATATTACATCAAATATTGTAATGTCACATGGAACTTAAATGTAATAATCATCTCTTAGAGCATCAAATTTCCCTTGGCTAGTTGTATACTATATGTTAAATTTAATAGGACCTCTTAATACGGAACCCAAGAGGATGGATCTCAGCACCCAAAGTGGCCATGTACTTCTCACATTCACCAAATGATGTTTTACAAATGCAATTTTTCCTCACATTTCTATCATTAATTAATATAAGTTTGGTCTTTACTTAAGGTTCTTCATTGGTGGTCAACATGATGATTATTCCAGAATGAATAAATGAGTAAAATAGCATTTATTGAGATTTTACTATGCACAACTGTGTTAAGTGCTGGGAATACAACCAGGAAACCAAAACAGTTGCTGCCCTCAAGGAATTCACATTGTAATGGGGGGGGGTAATAACATACATAATAATTTTCAGTTATAAGTCAAATGGGACCCATAGGCCTTGAGTGCAATAGTAAAGCAGAAGGCCACGTATCTTTTTAAAAAAAGTCATTTCTACTAATAAGCATATTTGTTTCTCACGTGGAAGTGCTTGACAGTGGCAAGGATTTTGGTTGTGCCAACTTTATTCTCCAATTTTCAGTAGCTGCAGTTATGGAGGACGTCAGGGCTGGAGCACTCACAAAAGCAGTTTTCAGTATGTTGGCTGTGGGGGCTGGGCTAGAAGCAGGACCAGTGATTTGGGAGGCACTGCCACAGAAATGACTCTGTCTCCACCTGACTGAATGCTTTATATTATCTTATTTACATATCTTTGCATATCTTATTTTGCATAATAATCTTGTGAGGAAAGTTATCCTTGATACTGGACTTGTAATTTAATTAATACTGGGAATTTCCCTTGAAGAAATTCTGTTTACCAATATAAGATAATCAACAGTTTTTAATTTGTAGTCTTAAAGAGCTGCCAATGGCACTTAAGTGATTTATTCACGGGTCAGATAGCCAATAAGAGTAAAAGATGGGATGTGGACCTAGTTTTGATACCAAGGTTAGCTCTTTAATTAATATATAGAACAGTGTCTTATAACAAGTACTTAACATAATACATAGTCTTAATTTATTATTCCCATTTGACAATAAGGAAACTGAGTTTCAAAAAGATTAAATGACTCGCCCATAGTCATACAGATAATACATGTTAGAACAAGAATTTGAAATCAAGTTCTCTAACTTTAGGCAAAGTACTTTTGACTATAACACTTTATCAGGTTCCAATTTGCTTCAGTGTAATTGCTTCTTGGCAGCAAATAGATTAGTCATAAACTAAAAACTAAAAAAAATAACATAAAAAATTATAACTCCAAGGGCCAACTATCCATAAAGAATGAAGTTATTTATCACTTATGAATATCTTCACACTGCTGGTCAGACACACACTCTTTCTGACAGTCCATCCTTACAAGAAATACCTCAGATATTTGGACCCCAACCAACTCGGATCTTATTATTCTTTTGCTTTATTCCCTATATAGATTTGGAAAAAAAGATTCCATGTTTTAATAGTTCAAAATAAAATCAGAGAATGCCCAAGCATTAATGCCTTGTTAATAAGTGTTGCTGTGAATATCTTTGAATATCTCATTAATGTTAATTTGTAGCTATGTACCCACAGGAATTTCTAACGACTAAGCTATCTGACGACAAGTCAAATATTGATAAACTGAGCCAAAACTCTGCGTTCATGAAAGAACTGGCTTTACTCATCTATGTTACAATCTTTCCAGGATGCTTCAAACCAACATTAGAATCCAACAGAATTTAGAAATGACTACTGATGTATTATTTTCTTTTCCACTGACATAATTATTGATTAATTTTCCAGTTTCTTAACAAGCAGACATTTTCCATCATAATGATTTTCTTTTATGCTATCAGGATGACAGTGAGTTTCACAATAAAATCCTTACCTAAAGGCATTATCTGGTCAAAATCAATATTATCATAAAGAGTGATTTACTGAATAATTTGGGAGTTCATGGCCTCTACAGTCTTTGGCGAGATACTGTTCATTGTACAGAAAAATGAATCAAAGTGAGCAGGGTAGGCAGCTTACTTTTTTTTTTTCCAATAGTAGTAATTGGTTTGCAAGAGTTAGTAAATAGTCAAGTTCCTTACCAGTTCAATTCAGTTTAATTCCAAAAATATTTATGAAATATCTTCTTCATTTATTGTACTGTGCTAGGTGCAGGGTAGATAAAACATGGTC
Organism: Gymnobelideus leadbeateri; assembly: GCA_011680675.1. Lineage (NCBI taxonomy): Eukaryota > Metazoa > Chordata > Mammalia > Diprotodontia > Petauridae > Gymnobelideus > Gymnobelideus leadbeateri. The sequence continues at coordinate 453,778 of WOXC01000276.1, forward strand.
CCTACCCTTAAAAATTTACAACATAATAGGAGAAGAATGTGTGTGTATACATATACACACATATATGTATACACATATACATACATACGTATATACACACAAATAAATATAATGCAAAGCAATTCATGGTCAGTGAATAAGAGTGATGGAACCTTAGGTCTCTTATGTGTGATCTACGTTAAAAACAAAGTCATTTCCTTTTAGGGGAACCAAGGAAAGCTTCTAGGAAGAAGTGGCATTTAAATTGGGCTTTAAAAGATAATCACAAATTCAACAGGTGAAAGGAACAAAAAGCAGACATCACAGTCATAGGAAATAGCCTGAGCAATGGCTTAGTAGTGCATTGGAAAAAAACCAAAGGCTTTGGGTTCAAACTTTTCTGGTAGTCTTTTAAACAGTGGTTTGAAGGGAGGAGAGAGCTGTTACTCATAATCTGTTGGTTCATATTGAGGTTGGACAAGACTCTCACATTTAAAATAGCAAAGATGAAATTAATTTTAGAGAAACCAAGCTATGATTTTTGCCTGGGGAAACTGTGACAAAAATCACCAGTCTCTTCAGTCTCTTTTAACTAGCCTTGCCCTTGTAATTTATAAAGAACAGAGGAAATCTCAACTGGATCCTTATTGTTATAAACCAATCCTTTTACTCTTCCTTGATTAATGATTTAATCCTCTTCCAATTGCATCTCTTCCCAAATTTCTTTTCCTCCCATGTTATTTACACTCTCTCTCTCTCTCTCTCTCTCTCTCTCTCTGTCTGTCTGTCTCTGTCTCTCTGTCTCTGTCTCTCTCTGTCTCTCTCTCTCCCCCCTCCCCCTTCCCCTTCTGTCTTTCAGACAAAGACCCTGTTTAGTACTTCATTATAAAAATGGAGGCCATCCTTCATGAGCTTCTTCTCTCCATTATCACACTTCAAATCTCAGTACCATCCCTCACTCTCTTCTGCTATCTCTGATTAAAAAAAAATGGTACTTCTTGCTAAGGTGAATCCATCTACTTGTCCCCTCAAACTGACCCTCTTCATCTCCCCTGCAAACTTGTTCCTTCAATCTTCCTCTCTCTATCTCTAATTTTCAACCTCTCTCTGTTCACTTCCTCCTTCCCTACTGCCTATACACATACCCAGATCTCACCCAAGATTAAGAAAACCTTCACTGGACTATACCATACTCTCAAAGCATCACCCCTAAAGTTCTCCCTTTCACAGCCAAAAATCCTAGGAAAAGTTATTGACGCTCCCTTCTTTCACTGTCACCTCCCACTTGTTTCTCAGACTCTAGTAATACTGTTTCCAAGGCTGTGTAATTTCTTTTTTATTGCAGATTTAAATTATATTTTCTCAGACCTCATCCTTAATGACTCTCTGCAGTACTTGACATTCTTGATATCTCCTGTTTTTGAATTCTCTCTTCCTGGGTCAAGCTCTCAGCTGGGCTCCCAGGGCTGGTGATCTTAGAGAGTTCTGAATTTCTTTCCTCATAGTACCTAGTTTGTCCTCAGAATGTCTCTCAGCTCTCAATGCATCAGCCACCGTGGCTCCAGGATGCTTCTACCTATGTTGACGGGAACCCAGATCTTCAAATCCTTTCATAGTTTGCGAGGACAGAAGGGGATGTGAGGGGGAAATCTGTAAAATGGGAATAATAACAGTCCCTACCTCCCAGGATTTTGTAAAGATCAAATGAAATGATATTTGCAAACCATTTAGCACAACTCCTGGCACGTAATAGGCATTATATATATTTGCTAGATATTAATAATAATAAATCCAAAAAATGTTTCCATGACCAAAGATCCAATCTATCAGACCTTCTGATTCTATTTCAAAAGAAAATTTAAGCTTTGTGTAAACTGGAAGGCTAACTTTTATTGATAATAAGTTACATGCTAAGATATAATAAAAACAATGCTAGGAGGTAAAGATTAGTTGGCATGCTCAGAATATCAGAAACTAAGGGCCTTAGCATAACATGGAATGGAGCCAAAGTGTTTACTGAGGTGGAAGAAGGGAACGGGGATAGCCAACATGATGCCGTGGAAGGCCTTCCTTGAGAAAGGTCAGCTGGGGTAAGGAAAGACAAGAGCCGTAACCTTAGCAATAGTGAAGAGGGTAGAGGCAAGGGATTGAGACACATCTCTGTTGGAATGTAATGAAAACACTACTTTGTGTATGCGTGAGAATAGGTGAGCAGGTCAGCCCAGATAATAAGCAGGTGTCCATATATCCTGGATAAAATGAGTGAGGTGCCACAGCGGGTGGTCAGTCATCCCACCCACCTGTGACAAAAGGAAAGAAGAAACAGAAGCATGTCTGTTATACTCCAGAAAATATACAAATGTTGAAATATAAATAGCACAATCCATTTGGTACTCCAACTCTATAGCACAAAACCTGAAAGGAGATAGGAGATGACACACAGATTATAGCCAGATTATAAGTAGGGAGAAGAGAATAAGCATTTATATGGTACCTATTGTATGCCAGGTCATGTGCTAAGTGCTTTACAAGCATTATCTCATTTGACCCCCACAGCCACCCTGGAAGGTTAGTTTTATTATTTCCAGTTTTTAGTTCCATTATTATTTTCAGTTATTTACAGTTGAACTTGTGATTTTAACAGAGGTGAGGAGGCCCTTTCTACCTATGTGAGGTTGTACCTTCTCAGCACTTTATAATCTTAGAGAGTTGCCTAGAGCACTGAGAGAGCGACTTCCTTAGGGTCACATAACCAGTCTGTCAGGGGTGGGACTTGAACTCAGGCCTTTTTGGTCAGCTTTTATCCATTCTACCCCCTCCTAACAATGTTGGAATTAAGTGAAGTAACAGAAATAAAGAACTGTCTGTTGGTTGCAATGCCCAGATATATGCTATAAGCTGCTAAGCTGTCAGGTAGATAAGGGATGTGGAGAGGGAATCCTACTGACTGCTCTCATAGACAGGTGGCAGCAACACTGGTGAGTCACAGATTGAGTTAGAATCCCAGACAGGATACACGAAAATGTTTGGATACAAAGCTTTTACTTACTGTAAGATACACAATACTTGAAAACAATAAAGGCAGGGGTATTTATAGACCACAATGGTGATCAATGAAAAATATATCTCATGTAGTAACCCCAAACCCACTAGTTTAGCAAGTGGCGAACTGTAGTTTGGTGAAAATCTAAAGCTCTAAAAACTCTAGAATAAAGAAGTAACGCTATCCACCTCCAACCTAGGAAACAAATTAAAACAGCATAACATGACTGCACAACCTATGCTAGGGAAGACAGTTAATACTTAACATTCATATGACTTACTATGTGATAGGCACCATGCTAAGTTCTTTGCCATTATTATCTCATTTGATCCTCCCAAGAACCCTGGCATGTGGGTTCTATTATTATCCCCATTTTACACAAGGGGAAACTGAGGCAGAGGTTAAGTGACTTGCCCAAGGTCACACAGCTAGTGTTTGAGGCTAGATTTGAACTCCAGGCCCAAGTGTGCCACCTCGCTGACTCATAACTATCACATCTCAGAAGATTAACTTTACCAAAAAAGAGTAGCCCAGCTGCCATTTTATGTTGTTAAGGTGAAAGACCTCAAGCATAATCATTAGGAATCATTTTCCAACTTCCAAGATAGTTAGGAAATCATCAAAAAGAAAAGTATAGAGAAAGAGGAGATAAAAATCTGTCTATCCAAATAGAGCTTAAATATTTGGAAAATTGTAAGCTGAACCAAAAACAAAACAAAATGAAGCCAAGAATGGTACAAAGAGAAATTTAAAGTAAGATATGATGCAGAAAGAGAAATACACTGGTAGCTGGATGGTGGATAGAGTACTGGACCTGGAGACAGGAAGACCTGAATTCAAAACTGGGATCAGACACCTGCTTGTGTGACCTTGGGCAAGTTATTTAACCTCTGTCTGCCTCAGTTTGTTCAACTGTAACATGAAGGTAATAAAATCTCCTACCTCTTAGTATTGCTATGAGCATCAGATGAGATATTTGTAAAGAGCTCAGCATAGTTCTCGCCTCTTTCCCCGCCCCCACCTTCAGAGCTAGGTTTATAGCCAAAAGATAAACCCAGAAATATCGTGAAGATTATTCATATGTAACTCAATCCACCTACCTTATCTCCAATAATTTCTACTTTTTGAATAGCTAAAAATATGACTTCTTCCATAATTAAGATAAACGTATTATTCCATTTCTTATCTTTTAATAGTTTGTTCTCCTGTATCAAATTCTACCATCTGGCTGGCATTTATTGGGTAATATGGAATGAGATCAGTCAGTCAATAAACATTTATTAAGTGCCTACTATGTGCCAGGAACTATGCTCAATGTTATGTTATGTTATGTTATGTTATGTTATGCTTAATACAAAAAGAGGTAAAAGACAGTGTCTTCCCTAACAGAGTTTACAATCTAATGAATTAGGTGAAGATGTAATTTTTTTTTTGCCATATTGCTTGCCAGTTCTTAAACTTTTTGGATGCATTTACTAAGTAAGTTTTTATTTTCTATGGATTTATCCCATCAAACTTTTGCTCTGTTTAATGTTGATCTTAACCAGCAAATTAGTCAGCCATGATATTAAAAAAATAACACGTTTGCTTCCTAATCTCTGCCTCATAGCTCTTTCTCAGAAAATGACCTTATTGCCTACTTTGTTGAGGTTAGACATCAGAAATGGGGTATTGCTTGCTATTCTATACCTCAAAGTCTTTATCTTATGCAACTGCCTCATCTCCAAGGATAACATCATCCTCCATTAGTTAGATCTAATCACTCCACCTAAACCAAAGGTTCCCAAACTTATTTGGCCTCCTGCCCCCTTTAAAAGAAAATTACTTAGCACCCTCCTAGAAATCTACTTTCTTTACCCCTTTAATGGTTTTTTTGCACATTTTTATCAGTTCAAAAACATATATAACATATTTTAAATAACACATCTTAAATTTAATAACTTGTTATAAATTTATGCTTTTTTCCTGCATTGAAATTTTGATGATGCAATATTGTGTCATGTAACCCCGTAGCATCATATTGTAAACAAGTCACCACACACACACACACACACACACACACACACACACATTCCTGTCAATGAATGCTGGACTTCCCAACAATGCCTGATATGCAAGCCTGCCAATACTTGCTTGTTAAGACCTATTGGTGGACTTGACCCCTTATCCATTATAACTTGCATTTTGTGTGTTTATTTGGAAAATAATGCAATCACTATGACTTTAACTCTTTTACACAACAGATGAAACATGTACAAATGGTTTTTCACAATTTTCTTTTCTTTCCTTTTGCTTCCACTGCTCCCTTATTTTTATTCAACACTCCTCCCCACTCCCGTTGGCACCTGAGGCTCCATCTGAGTCATTCCAGCACCCCCAAGTGGGCAGTATCACCCACTTTTGGAACCTATGACCTAAACCTTTGATTCTATCTTCCATATTCTCTGGAATTTTCCTCCATGAATTTGCCTTCTTCTTCTTTTTTAATCTTCATTCTCTCTCACTTTATCATACTTAAAAGGAAAAGCAACCATATGTCACAGACATTCGAAGTTTCATATGCAATCCTTTTTTTAAAAATTCTGTTCTACTTTGTATAAGAAATGTTTATTTTACCCAATGTTTGCTAAATGTAGAATAAAAAATTTTTTTCCTCAGGAGACAAAAAAGACACTCCTCTCTCTAAAGGCACTAACGTCCTAATTGCCAAAGCCAATGAGCTATGGGTAGAACAGTGGAAAAGCATTTCAGATTTGGAGCAGTAAGACCTATATTCTGTGGCTGCAGACAAGTGTGACAACTGGCTGTGTGACCCTGGGTAAGTCACTTAAATCTGTCTGCCTCAGTTTCCTCATCTGTGAAATGAGCTGGAGAAGGAAATGGCAAGTCACTCCAGTATCTTTACCAAGAAAACCCCAAATGGGATCGTGAAAGAGTCAGACGGCGACTGAAAGCATTGAACATCAACACTTGTTTCCTCCTCTGTAAGTTGTCTGTCCTTTGAATGTGCCTGGCTCATAGTAGGCGCTTTATAGACCCTTAGGGACTGATTAAAACTTAGGAAAAGAAGTAGGACCAGATACCCTCTAAAGCCCCTCCCATGATTCTTAGTCTCTGAACTACCTAATTCTTCTTGAACTTCCTGACACTTAGATTACGGTGACATCATCCTATCTGCGAAGCTTCCTCTCTTCATAGTGTTGCCTCTAAGACCCAGGAGAAGAATCCTTCAGAGAACCTGTCCTCAGCATCCGGAATATGCGCAAAGCCGCCCACCACCGTCGCGCATGCGCAGCAGCTCCAGTTACTCAAGCCATTCCGGACTCTTAGCGCTGAGGTGGCTGTCGCTGGCAGCGGGGTCGCCGAGATGGCTGAGAGCAGCAGCCGCGGGGAGGTGTCCACTTTGTCAGTTTCTGGGACCAGAAGCTTCGGCAACGGGGGCGCCGGGTCTTTGGCTCAGAATAACCCGCTGTCTCGGAAGCTGCACAAGATCCTGGAGACGAGGCTGGATAATGACCAGGTAACTGGAGACCCCCTGGGGAGGGAAGCCCGCGGGGGCGGGGCGAGTATGGGGGCGGGGTGCAGATCCGGAGAGGAGGAGAAGGACGAGGGGAGGGGAGGGATGACCTGGAGAAGGAGGAGAGGCAGAATCTTGCTGGGCCCCGGTCCTGATGGAAGCCTAACGGGAAGGGATTCCTGGGATTTCCGCACCTGCCCTGACCGTGACTGTGACAATAACCACGACTGTCCCTCCGACCTCGACCTAGAGCCAAGCCCCTGCGAGCTTGGTGGCCCTGCTGGCCTTGCCATTCATTCACTGTCCAGGCCCTAATGGGGCGGGGCCAGGCGGCTGGGTGTCTCTCCCTCTCTTTCTCCTCTTCTTTCTTTTCCTCTTATCGCCTCCCTCCCCCACCCTCTCAGAATTAGAAGGAATTGCTGATATGTTTAACTAGCATCAGTGTCCCAAAACATTTCAGCGGGCTAGAATTACGGGCCCAGTCTACTAAGGTGGGATTTAACCGACTTTAAGCCAAAGATAGTAATCCTACCTGTTTCCAAAATATTTTAATTAGCTCGTTGCTTTATACTTCAGTGTTAACATTAATCAGACCTGTCCAGATAATGTCAACTTTAACTGGATAATAATAGTGAGAATTAACATTTATGTTGGATCTCAAGGTTTACAAAGCAGTTTGTTTTCTCATTTGATGCATAGATATGACTTTCCCCTATTTCCTTATGCTAACCAAAGAAGTATTTCTCAATTTCTTCTCATAAACACTACTAGAATCAATTCGGCAATCAATCAATCAATCAATTAGTCTAGTCACTGGCAGCACCTTCACTCATTCCCCTCAGCTCATTGGTTGAGGCAGGGAAGTTGGAATACCTCTTGGTTTATATTGACAGTTCCAGGTTCTCTCCTGGAGATAGAGGTGTTTCTATCACTCAGTAACCCATCTTCAGCTTCCTTTCAAACATCTTGAACTAGATGTCCAGGAGACATCATAAACTCATATCTAAAACAGAATTCATCATCTTTTCCCCAACCCATCCCCAACCCATCCCCCACCCCCAACTTCCATATTACTTTTGAGGGAAGCACTATCCTCCCAAGGTTTCAGGTTTACAGCCTAGAAGTAATCCTGGATTCCTCACTTTTTTTCACTTCTGAATCTAATCTATTGCCAAGATCTGTTGATTTTACATTTGCAATATTATTAGAATACATCTCTTTCTCTTCTCTGACATTGCCAGCCCTTTAGTGCAGACCCTAATCATCTCTTGCCAGGATTATTTTAGTAGTCAGCTAGTGGATATGCTTGTCTCAAGTCTTTCCCCACTCCAGTCCATCCTCCATTCAGCCACCACCAAAGCGATTTTCCTAAAGCTCAGGTCTGACTATATTACCCCCATTCAGCCAACTCCAGTGGCATCTTTTCACTTCCAAGATTCAATACAAAAATCTTCTGCTTCATATTCATTACCCTTCATAACCTGCCTCCTACTTTTCCAGTCTTCTTGTACCTTATTCTGTACCACATACTTGGATCCAGTAACATTGGCCTCATCATTCTTCCGGTAGCAAGATTCTACATGTCATTTCTCATGCTGTCCCCCATGCCTGGAATGCTTTTCCTTCTCATCCCCTTGTTTCCCAGGCTTCCTTAATTTCCAGTTAAGATCTCATTTTCTACCAGAATTCTTTCCTAACCCTTCCTAGTTTTAGTACCTTACACCTGTTAATTATTTCCTATTTATCATATATATATATAATACAAAAATGTGTGTGATTATACATATATATGCTTATATATATGTATATAGCTTCTTTATATATATTTGTTTGTTTGTTGTCTCCTCCATTAGACTGTGAGCTTCTTGAGGCAGGGGCTGTTTTTGGCCCTTTTTTTGTCCCAAGGACAAAATGTTTATTGATTGATTGAGCCTTAATTCTTCTTGTACTATTTAGTAGGGTGGCTGTGAGCAAAGTGCTTTGTAAACTTCAGGGTATTATGGAAATTGGAGTTACAGCACATGATAGAGGTTTAAAAATATGGAGAGGAAATTTTAGAATTTTCTAGTTCAGTTCTTTGGTAATTGAAAATAAACTCAACTCGCCTATCTGTAGGCCTGACTTAGAAAAATGAAATGTTGAGTTACTTATCTTGTCAAGCATTTATTAATAGCCATATTTAATTCATACTACTGGGTGCTATAGTACTCTTTTGGGGAAGAGGGTGGCAGAGGAAGATTCAAGTTATGATTTCATTGGTGTAACTCCCAGTGAAGAAACTTCACCTGTGAAAGTTGTTACCTGCTCTGAAACTTATAGTCTTAGAGAATTTCTAAAGTACTTCTAGTACTAATTCTCTATTTGAAATCACCTATACTATTTCCCTTCCTTGTGGTGTTTAAACACATAAAAATGAGTTATTGTAGTGAGGAATGCCATGCTATATTGATGAAACTACAACAACAAATATAGTAACTCCTGTAATAAAACAATTTGTTCTCTATGTCAATGCTTAGTTAGATTTTATTTTTATGGAATTTATCATTACCTTAGAATATTATTATTTCTCAGGTTTTAGAAATTGGTATAGGGGGATATTTGTGTTTAAAACAGCTATAAGTCTAAATAAAGATTTACTTAAAATTTGTTGTTTTATTCATGATTGTTATCAGAACCAAGATTATTAAAAATATTTTTTCATACTATCCCCTGTTGTAATTCTAAAACTTCAAGTGGAAGTATCTCTGGAGTTTCTTAGAAGCTCTGCATAGTATTAAAGGGCGTAGAACTGAGATCATCCAGTCCAGTTCTCTGATTTTACAAATGAGGAAACCAGGGTCCAGAGATGGTAAGTGACATGCTCAATTGAGGTCATATATTAGTTCATACAGAGCAGTCAGCAAGAGCATATGAATATAGTGCAAATTAGAATACAGTTAAATGCAAAGTGCCTTGAGTGTTCGTAGGATCGTAAGATTTAGAACTTAGTCAAAAGACAGGTGACGTAGGACTCCAAATCTTCTTTGATTTCTTTCTGTCCTACTTGTTAATTAAAAAATCTTCTCAGGTACAGAATTGAAGGAAAGGAATGGGGTCAGGTGACATTTTTGGTGAAAAAGATCTGAGAGTGAATATGGCAATAAAAATAGTTTTTATTTTAGTATATATTAATAGGGACATAGGGTGAAAAATAAAGGAAGTGATTACATATCAAGTATTGTGTTGAGTTCTCAGCGCTCAAGGAAGAGCTTTGATAAATGAATGTGTCCAGGTAAGATCAACAAGGATTTTGAGGGAACTGGAGTCTGTGCCATGTGAAGATTGGTTAAAGGAACCAGGGGTATTCAGCCTTGAAGAGAGAAAAATTTATTAGGAATGCAGTAGTTGTCTTCAAATATTTGAAAAGTTGTAGTGTGGAAAATGTTAAGTCATTGTCTTCCTGAAATAGATTAACTTTTTATATTAAATGATTTAATTCATTTACTGATTGGCGAATATTTAAAGGTATTATAGTATTATATTGAAGGTAGTATAATAAAGAACACAGGCATCATTTCATTACATTTTGGCTTGGAATTGGAAAATATTTTTAAATAAGTAGAACTGATTTATTAGGATAAGATTTTGATGTTTTATTATCCATTGTTTAGGATATGCTAGAAGCTCTCAAGTCACTTTCAACCTTCTTTGTGGAAAATAGCTTACGTACCAGAAGAAATTTACGTGGAGATATCGAACGCAGAAGTTTAGCCATCAATGAAGAATTTGTGAGCTTATTCAAGGAAGTAAAGGAGGTATAATATTACGGATTTACCTAAAATATTTACTATTTGCTATCTATTAAAATCTTAAGACTTTCATTTTCTTCCTTGTGTCTGTGACAGAATATATATTTGGATTGTTCTGATTTCTTGTATACTTAAAGATCTCCACTTTCCATTGTTTCTTAGACTGATTTAGTTCAGGTTCTAAGAGACTCTCTTAGGAATATTTGGTGTAGCTGTGAGTATGCTTTTCTTGAATGGTTTTTCAGAAAAAAAAAGTGTCCTGTGATTTAACACACTTCTCCATGAATAGCTATTCTAAGTTGGAGTTGAGTTGTAACTATTTTGATTCTGTATCCTAAATAATATCAGAGTAATCTGGAAATACAGTTCTATCACACATAAATAGACTGTTCAACATGAGATGAGACCAATTTTTGTTTAAGGTTTTATATAGCAATATTTTGTGACTTATTATATAAAACATGGCAATATACAAGATTCTTACTAAGTTTACAACCCAGGTTAATTGCTATAATACCTTTATGTAGTTTCACTAAAAGTAGGGAAATACCTAGTAAATACTTCAGAAAATGCATTGGTAGTTGTCATAAAAATGAAATCTATCATAGTAATTTCAGTTATAAATAAAGACAGGAACAGTAACTTGCTTGTTTTATGAATTCTTTCTTTTGTGTGGAAACTATATAATTTCTTGAGTTTGCCATTAGTGAAACTATAATTTGAACTTGCTTGTTAACCAAAAAAGTAAAATTTAATTTAAAAAAAGAATATTGCTAGCATTTGTAGTTTGGATTATCTTTCACAGTTTGCTTTGTTAAATTAACTGTGGCATTTAAAACAAATGTTAGGACTAACTTGTTTAGGTAATTTGCTATGCTCTATTACTGTTCTTGGATTGCATATTGACCAACTGCTACTATTTGATAAATATTTTGAAATAATAGTAACTGATTAGTTCAGAGCAACTTCAGGACTTAATTTTATGAGTTAGAATAGCTCTTGCATGTAATAGAATATAAGAAGTAATATCTCTAGAGCTTAGGTTTATGAAATTTTCAATCTAAGAATCATAGCAAAGAGAAAATAAATTTCAATTCTAGAATAGATTATGTAACTTCCATTTGTTTACAAGTGCATTATTTATTCTCAGTAGCTGCATAGTTCATTCTATAAAACTAACAGCTTTTTTACAGCTTTGCCTGGATGCTTCATTTTTTCCTCTTTCTGCTGGCCTGTTTCCCAGCAGATTTGAATTTCAGAGGTAGAACAGTCTGGTTATAAAGTACTATAAAGAACCTTTTCCCATTGTTGGAACTCCTTCCTTTGTACCTTGGTGTTTTATGTAGTTGGGAACTTAAATTCAATAAAAGAAGGAAAAACTGCCATATAGAATTTGTAGGCAGCATTTGTAGAATTATTTGGAGCGACAAGGTTCTATAGTAGATAGAGTCCTGGGCCTAGAGTCAAGAAGATCTGAATTCACATTCAGCCTCCGTTGCTTCTTACTCAGCTGTATGATCCTGACAAGTCACTGAACCTCTGTTTGTCTCAGTTTCTTCAGTTGCAAAATATAGCACCTACCTCTCAGGTTTGTTGTAAGGATCAAATGAGATAATGATTGCAAAATGCTTAGCACCATGGCTGGTACATAGTAAGTGCTGTATAAATGTTAGCTATTATTATTATTCTTGGTAGTAGGCCCAGATATCCCAAATCATCAATGTTTGATTTTGACTTTGGAATGGAGCTATAAGTAAGGATGACACACTAAATTATTTAACATAAGTTAGTGAGGGCAAAAAACCAAACTTTTCTGCTTCTATTCATTG